>OU452318.1:12517500-13117500 GCA_911728475.2 Pterostichus madidus
ATAATCTTTAATCTTATGTTAAAAAGTTCAACTTTTCCGGAGAAGTGGAAGATATCACGGGTGAAACCAATTTTTAAAAAAGGGGACAAAAATGACATTAGCAATTACAGACCTGTTGCAATACTGTCTAATTTCAGCAAAATATTCGAATCAATCTTACATGCAAGAGTCTATAGTCAGATAAGTGGTCTTATTTCTATTAATCAACATGGTTTTATGAAAGGCAGATCTACTGTCACGAATCTTATGTGCAAGTCGCAGTTAATTTGCGAAACAATGGATCAACAAGGTCAAGTAGACGTCGTGTACACGGATTTTTCCAAGGCCTTTGATAAGTTAGATCATTCCCTTCTTTTACAGAAACTTAATCTCTTTGGTTTCTCTGACTCCCTCTTACAGCTCATCTCGTCATATCTCCATAATAGGTTTCAATTCGTGAATATACAGGGTTTTCAGTCTGATTATTTTCTGCAAAAATCTGGTGTTCCCCAAGGTTCAATTTTAGGGCCTTTACTATTTAACATCTTCATAAATGACATTACAGTTAATATTGACATTGAGCACTTACTATATGCAGATGATCTAAAACTGTTGTGTGTCATCTCTTCCTTCAATGATTGTCTGAAGATGCAAAAAAATCTTGATTTTATTTTCAGGTGGTGCTGCAGTAATAAACTTCATCTGAATATCTCCAAATGCCACTGTATGTCTTTTTCAAAAAAACTAAATCCGATTTGTTTTGACTACTCAATAAATAATTCTGTTTTAAGCAGGCCCGATACGACAGTGGACTTAGGAGTAATTTTTGATGCAAAATTATCTTTTACCAAACACATTGAAATAAAAGTAGCAACTGCCCTTAGATGCCTAGGATTCGCAATTCTGACATGTTTGTTGATGCAAGTACCTTGCGTCTATTATTTGTGTCATTAGTTCGTCCTCATCTGGAGTACTGCTCTTTGATATGGAATCCGTTGTATTGTTATCAAATTGAATCACTGGAATATGTTCAGAGGAAATTTTTGAAGTTTGCAACTTTCATCTTGGATGGTTGTTACCCTCCTAGAGGAATACTCCAATCCACACTACTGGATACATTTCAATTACATTCACTCAAGCAGAGGCGTAATATTGTTGCTGTAACTCTTTTATATAAAATCATTCACAACGCCGTTGATTGCATATTTATCATGAGCAGAATCTTGTTTCAAGTTACTAGAATGTCATCCAGGTTCAAGAACATCTTCTACTTGCATACGGCTAGAACTAATATGTTATCTAAGTCACCAATTCATCAAATGATTAATTCTCACAATGACTTTGAGCGTGAAATTGATATTTTTCATAACAACATAAATGATATAAAGAAATTTATTACTTCCCGCTAATTTTTGTGTTTTTTTCCTTACCCTAGAATTGGGCGCTTTGCCTGTTGGGTAATGTATCAATAATAATAATAATAATAATAATAATAATAATAATAATAATATATACATATATATATATATATATATATATATATATATATATATATATATATATCTTCTTAAATGTTTGGTTTACTTCTGCTAGTGCTTTGCCTAGATTGTTAATATATTGACGACGTTTTTTATTACTTGAAGTAACAGATTTCCGAACTATAAAAGAATTTAGCACACTAAAATCAACTATATTGTAGAATAGTACTAATGACCATCTTCTTGTCATTCTCTTCACAGTATAATTTCTTATCATCTGATCCATTATATCGACACCAGATTTCGTTGCATTATATGATAATATACAATAATATAATATAATATATTATATGATAATATATGGGGGAATGGCACAGTGGTAGCAAGTCGGTCTGTGGATACAAAGAACCCTGGTTCGATCCCCACAGCCGACAAAACATTTTCACCAATATAAAATTACCCCTGTGGTTCCCACACCACTAACATCTTTGTGGGCCGTGATTTGACGACTGGTAACCGCACTTCACGCGAAAAATATATCACTTACCGAGATCTGAGAGTGCCACACGCAGGAATGGGTAGAAGGCTTGATGATATATTTTATTTATTTATATATGATAATATAATTTCACGTTTTCGTTCTTCATTTGTTTCATCGTCTTTCTTCTCATCATGCATTGTGTTCAGTAAAGTAACTATTTTCCCTTTTTTGGGGCAATAGGCGACAATTGTTGCGTCATATCTAAATCCATAAATGGTAGAATATACTTTACATCCTTTACTTTCAGTAAACTGCTGCGGTAATTCTGGTTTATTGCGACGAATAGTTCCCATAAGAATAAGTTTTTTGTAAGTAAATGTTCACCTAACGGATACCTAATAAACAAATTGTTTTTTGTTCACAGTGCATCACAAACAAGACATAACCTTGAAAAAAATACTATGCTCAGAACTAATAATATCAGTCTAGTCAAAACAGCATTATATATTTTTATTTTCTAAAATAAAAATGAACAAAATCTCACAAAAAAAATAAGAACTTATTTATGGGCCTCAAAGACCCGGCTGGTATTTCGCGCTATATTATTAAATTATCTAAAAATTAAGTTTACAAATTTTAATTATTATATATATATATATATCTGGATACTAAGTAATAACCCTAACAAACTTGTAAATTCCTAAACTTGTAATAAAATTAGTATAGGATATAGCACAACACTAAATACTAATACGGGCCTCGCAGGCCCCTGCGGTATGCGGAGGGTTAAACCGGTTGCACCATCACTTAATCTGTGTGATGCCCATAGCATCGTCACCGAAAGTCGTTTGAATCTTCCGAATGGTTTACACCTGGCTGTCGCCTAGTTTCTGGCAAAATTTGATGCAGTAACGCTGCTCCAGTCGTTCCGTCATTTTTCTTGCAATGAAAAACCGACGAGAGCACTACACGCTACCTCACTCAAATACTGCTTGCCAGCAACAGCCGCTATCGATAGGCGGGAAAAAATTCACGCATACGCACGAAGGTTCAAGGTCGGTTCATGCAAGTGCGCTTAAATAAAATCCATCAGATTTTCACAGAAAAAAATAAGGTCGGATACTATCCTAACAGACCTCGTATATTTTCATTTCCATAACAACTCATAATTTATGTCAAAATTTTATCGGCAATTATCATAACACTTGTTATATTTGTTATATAACAAGAAAGTAAGAATGAATTGATAATACGAGTTATTCGACAGTTTATGAATTAAAAAATTTGTTACCTACGGGCTCTTGTGATCATTGGCGTATTTGCGGAGATGGGATAACGGGAATATATCCCCCTCTCGTTTCCGAACGGAAATAAAAATAAGTAGCTACAAATAATAGTTTTTTGTTTCATTAGGACTAAAAATACAAGTTTTTGGATCAAATAATATAGGTTGCCAGATATTGTTGGCAATATTACGAGACAAGAAATTATTATTTTTTATTCACTTATTTAGAAAATTGCGCAGATTTATTCAAATTACAATAACACAAATTGACAGAATTATTTCTATCACCATGAAAACTATAGTAAAAATACTATTTTTTGTCCTAAGACCATAACACGATGATGTATACATGGTAACGTAAACATTCCTGAAATAGCGCTCTTTTTTATTGTAAAAGTTGAAATTATAGTATCATATTCAAGGTGAAAAAAAAATAATTGTAAAATATTAAGTTGTTTATTTCTGCAGCATAAAACTAATATTATGGCGATTCTAGAATGTTACGAAATAGTTTTGTTGATACTGAATTTGTAATCGTACTTAAAATTGTGAAACAAATAATTAGTTTTGAATTACCACTTTGTCGGATTTTACAAAAAGTTGTTATTAATTTAAAGGAAGCCAGTACTGTCACCGAGTATACCATATCATGTTTAAAGGAATTATGATGTGATGCTGAAAAAACAATTTGATATTCTTTTTAACAAGACGAACGAAGTAATTAAAAGACTAACCCAGTGGCAGAAACTGCTCAAATCCCATTATCTCACCAGAATGAAAAACAGTAATTGCCGATTATTATACTATATATTCACCATTCATATATTTCTTTATAAACAATTAAAGGTTCACGAATCACGAAGACATTTTTAAAAGATTTATAAATTTGCTATCTGCACTAGAAAATGATGTTAAAGACTACCGAACTAATAGATTTATATTTGTCCGACATTCCAAAAAATGTGTTTTCCTGAAATCGGCAAAAAAGCTCTATTTTCCTGACTAATTTTAGTACGGAAAGTAGATTTTTACTAAAACAATCAGTTAAAGAACGTGTCCATAGTTACAAAAAAAAAACAAAAATCAGTCAGGTCAGGGACGCCCTGACAAGGTGTGCGAGTTGTATGAATAATCCGAAAACACGTTGCTTGGAATCCGCCCGACATTGAAAGTGGAGGGCTGTTTCCTAAAAGCAACGTGCTTAAGGTAATTATTATAAAATTATAAGTATTTATAAGGTTCGAGGGACATTCGAAGAGATTTTTCTTGCGATTTTAAATTTGTAAAGAATTCATATTTGACAGAATTTGTACATATATACATACATATCTTCACGCTATATTCCAACAAATGGGCTAGCACGAACCCTAATACTTGAAATCATTCGTTTCAATTGCTCTTCAGATTCACCCATAACAACATCATCTGCATACGCTAACGCAGGCACAACACTACCACCAATATGTACACCATCCACTCCATTCAACGCCGTTCGTAACAATACATCCATGTACAAATTGAAGAGCCACGGAGACATTCCACAACCTTGTTTCACGCCAATATCTATACAAAACCAATCACTCAATCTACCATTAACTCTCACCGCAGCCTCACTACCTTCATACAGCGCACGAATTGCTCCCAACAAATTACCATTTATACCGTACTATAGCAGTACATTCCATAATGTCTCGCGATGAACACTATCATATGCTTTTTTAAGATCAAGAAAGCCACAGAACACCTTCTTGTTCTTAGCAAGTGACTTTTCAACAATCATACGAAGAGAAAACAATTGATCCATACACCCTCTCTCAGGCAAAAAAACACCTTGCATATCGCTTAACTTTGAAATTGTTAAGGTTCGTACCTTATGAATAAGAATTTTCCCGTACAACTTTCCTACCACACTCAGCAAACTTATCGCACGAAAATTAGTACATTCACTCGAACTACCTTTACCTTTAAATAAAGGACAAATGATAGCACGTTTCCAATCATCAGAAGCCACACACCGTTTTAAACAAAATCTAAACAAATTAACTAACCAGTCAAATAACCTCTCGCCTCCATACTTCAACATCTTATTCGATATACTATCCAAACTGGGAGCCTTACGGTACGATACGATTTTTTATTTATTCCCAACAGAATCCAATTACAGGGAAACATAAAAAAAATCAATAACAATAAAGTAAAGTAAACAAATACAGTGAAAGTATACAAAAATACATTAAATTTCTATAATACTAGCATATGGTAAAACAAATTACAAAAATATGTGCTGATACGCGTCTTCTGCATTGCGGCACATCACGTGGATCGGAGACTGGCCGAGGATGTCCGCGTTTGGCGTAGGCAGATAAAATGTCCTGGAATATCTAGAACTAGTCCTAGGAACATGCAGAGCGATACATTACAATAAGTATGGACAATCAATTTTATTATTTAATAACATCATTAAAAATTTTGCAGTCTGTATTTTTCTTCTGGTAGTTAAACAAGGTATATTGTGACGTTGCAGCAAGATGTTGTTATCAATACCACGTTCAGGGTATTTGCCATCCATTCTGAACGATAGACATTTTAGGAAACGGCGGTGTATACGATTGAGAGCTGATGACTGATGAGGGATACCAATTAAGGAGTGCGTATTCCAATTTGGACATAACGAAAGCACAGTATAACTTTTTAAAGTTGAAATATCAATGAAGGGTTTAGTAATACGAATGATAAAGCCGAGAGTTTTGCTAGCAGAATTGCAAATATCATTCCGTAAATTTTAAATTAGATGAGAAAATTACACCTAAATCTTTGGTCAATTCTAACTTTTTTAGGACAGTGTTGTTAATATTATATTGAAACGACATGGGATTCTTACGACGAGTATATGAGACAGAGCAGCATTTATCGCGATTCAGAAACAGTTTGTTTTTATCACACCAAGTAACCATAGAGTCAATATTTTTCTGCAACAATTCGGACTCACTTCGTGTATTAATTTCCTGAAAAATTTTAATATCGTCAGCAAAAGCAAGAACACGACAAGTGAATAACTGAAGGAGTTCATGAATGAATAAAAGAAACAAGAGTGGGCCTAAATTAGATCCTTGAGGTACCCCAGACGTTGGAATATATTGAAACGAGGAGAAACCATTGTAATGAACATAGTTAATACGGTCTGTTAGATAAGACTCAAGGAGGTTGACTAAAGTAGGAGATGCGCCAAAGTTACTGATTTTTTGAAGTAATAAACCATGATCAATTGAGTCAAACGCTCGGGAAAAATCAGTATACACCGTATCTACTTGTCCGCGAACATCAAGAACTTCTGCTACGTATTGAGTGAAAGAAGCCAGATTAGTTGTTGTGGATCTGCCTCTCATAAAACCATGTTGATTTGTCGAGACTAACGACTTAGTGTTAGCATAAATACAATTGTAAAGAAGTTTCTCGAATACCTTTGCAAAGCTATTTAATAAAGAGACAGGCCTATAATTTTTAATTGAAGATTTATCATTTTTTTTGTGGACAGGTATGACCATAGTTTTTTTTCCATCTGCTGGTAAATTGATGTGTTTTGATAGCTAAATTGATAATGATAGCTAGAGGGCTGGCTAATGCAGAACGACAGTATTTAACTACATAACAGGGTATTTGGTCTTCACCTGCAGAGGTTTTAATTCAATTTTACTTATATTAAAAGGCAAATGGAACGAACAATCTTCAGCAGGATCTGAAAGAGAACTAGATCGAAAGAAGCTGTAAAAATATGTTGCGAATGCATCAACAATTTCTTTTGGTGTGTTGTATTCAGTTATATCATCTGTAAGAGTGGCAGGGATACGAGTAGATCCCTGTTTGGTATTAACAAATTTCCAAAATTCAGAAGGATTAACTTTGATATTAGCTTCAATCCTTTCCAAATATAGTTTATTAGCTGCCGTAATTTGTTGTTCAATTATGTTTCTTAACCTTTGAAATTCGTTTAAGTAGTGAACATTCTTGCACTTTAGCCATTTTTTCCTATAATATTCCTTAGTTTTTATATTAAATTTAATTTCTGGTGTGAACCAAACAGGAAAATTTGTGTTAACAACCCTTGACTTCGGAACAGATTTATTAATAATATCATAGATAAATTCGTAGAATCTACTGACAGCATCATCCACATTATTGAAATCATTGAGACAAGACCAAACAAATGTGGAGCGATCATCATAATTACCATTCTTTAGACGCAACAATGCGAAACTAACATCACTCTCATCTATATCCCACTCATCATCACTAACATTTTCTCTAACATTTTCACTACAACCATTCGGTCTATTAATGCTACCATATAAAGTCCAAAAGTACTCTCACCATCTATTAGTAACATCTGATTCATTCCACAATAACTCACCATCCGCACTCTTAATCGCTTTCATTGCCCTTACATTACCACCTCTCAATCTCTTCACGCTCAACCAAAACATTATTTTATTCATACTAAAATCATTAGTCAATCTATCACTCATCAAATTATCAAAACGCGCCTTGCTTTCTCTCACTACTTTCTTAACACATTTATTTAACCTCTTGTATTACAGCAAGCTTTCATCACGTAAACTTCCAGGCACATCTTTCACATTTAGAAATCGCAAATATGCTCTCTTTTTCACCTCAATCGCCTCTTTTACTTCTTCATTCCACAATGCATTCTTTGGACAAGAGCCTAAACTACATTCACCACAAACTTATTTTGCACATATAAGAACTATATCCTTAAATTTCAACCAAACATCATTTATGCTGCATTCAAAATTAAGCTCACGTACAGGCAAAGATTCATTTATTTTCTCAACAAACAAATCTCTAACATCTTCATTCTGCAGCGCATTGGATTTCACACGAAACATTTTTTTTTGTATTTTTCACCTCATTCTCCAACATTTATCTAGACGTATATGCGATACCACCAAATAATAGTCATTCGTACCCAATTCAACACCACGCTTCACACGCGTATCTACAACTAAACTTCTCAATCGTTCATCATACAAAATAAAATCAATCATACTCCGTCTATTTTCACTAACATTCTCCCATGTATACAAATGAGCTAGTTTATGTTTAAAGACAGAGTTGGAAACAGAGAGATCACGCTCCAAACAGAAAGAAACTATTTTCCTACCGTTTTCATTCACTCTTGCATTACCAAACTTACCCAATACATTTCCAGACATGCTTCTCGTAACGCCCACCTAACCATTGAAATCACCACATACAATAACTTTTTCACTTGAATCACATGAATCAGTAACACTATCTAACAAATTCCAAAATCTATCTTTTTCAAGATCATTTTTGGATTCTGTTGGGACATAAACTGGCACAACGAAGATTCTATGAAAGTCTACCTTTAATATCAGCCAAAGAATTCTCGATGAAGTACAACCATATTCTCTCACAAACGGTTTCATTCATTCACTATACAAGCTTACCCACACCATGATTCGCGTGTTCATTCTCTGCAACACCCGACCACAAGCAAAACATTCCATCCACCTCTTCCTCACTACATCCTTTCCTTTTAGTCTCACTGACACACAAATCATCAACATTATACACACGCATTACATTCATCAATTCATTTTCTTTACCAGTTATACCCCTAACATTCCACGTACCAAACTTACATTCATCAAATTTTGCCCATTTATTCCTCATTTAAACAAAAGATAATAAAAAGAAGGGTTCTCTCGGTAACAGAGTAGAAGTTAATGTAGCTTACCAAATTTATCCTTGACTATAAAGGAAAATAGAAATAAAAAAAATAAAAATAAATAAATAAATTACATGACACCTGTCAAACGTAATTTGTATATGTAATAGTTTGCTAAATATCAAAAAATGTTCGTTGCCTGATAAGAAATGAAAAACGTGATTGGCTAGTAAGTTTGTTTAAATATTTTCAATGTAATTTTGTATTTATTGGTTGATTTTGCAAAAGTAATTGAGATGGATGCATTAGTTTAAAAGTTTTTGATTGTGAAAACATATTAGCATGGAGTTATTATGGTGTTAAGCCTTTTTTGAATATCGTTATATCATGTCATCATTTTCGATATTATCTATTAAAAAAACAAAAAAACGATGTCCACTCCATAAAATTTGCTAATTTGAATATTTATGTAATACTTTCAATAAACAATTTCAAAGCGTACTAAATTTACGTACTTATATATAGATCGGTTCGCTTCGCTTGCATTCAAGTTGATATAATCGGTTTTAAGTACTTATTTTTAGGTAACCAGTGTCAATTAAATTAAGAGTACTAACAAATGACGAAAAAGTAATTTGCATACAAAAAAAGTACAGTTTTACTGGCAAAGGGAGTAATTTTACTAATAGTATTTAAATTAATTACAGACAATTTTATATTATAACTAACAGTTTCTGTCACTTTTTACTGATCGAACATTGATTAAAATAATGCTCAAAGTAAATGACAGAATAATATATTAAAATAGAAAACAATAGGTTGCCTTCTGTAACGAGTGTTTTATACTATTTTCTCTGTTCAGCTTTCTTTGACATAATTTTATAAAAATAGTTGACATTTTCCATCATGGAAAATTTTTGGTAGAATTGTTAAGTTGGTGACAGTGGTTTGCAATGTTTTTTGTGTATTGTTTGACTTTATTTCATATAAAAAAAATTAATTAAAATATCAAATGAAGATTATTTACAAGCTACACCGCCGGGAACAGAGATTATGTTGCAATAAAAGATAGTTAATTCAATTTATGTTATTATAATATTACAATGTTGGCGATACAGCAGTTAACGTGATCAGTGTTGCCAAGTTAGTATATTTTCTACTAAAACTGGTTTATTGCCATGTACATCTAGTGGTCAAAATATCTATCTAATAGATAGTGGAAATTTTAGTAGATGGAAGAATTTTTTCCAGAAATTTTAGTGGAATTGCATGCATTTACTTACTTTTCCTAACATATTTATATATATACAAAAGAAAAAAATATCCAGATTTGAAATATTACTAATTAAAATAACCAAGAACGCACGCTAATACTATTTGACAGTTTATGTTGCTCCTTGATTTAAGTTTGACCTTTGAGTTAAGATATTTTGGTAGTTGGCAGTTTGTTGTATTTAAGCTATACCGTTGTTTGTTGTATGTTGACTGTTAAGTTTCAACATTCCAAATGTAATTATTCTGTAGTTAAGTATAAAATATTGTATTACAAACAAAATTATTTTAATTGCCGAAGCCACAATATGTGCAAAAATTTCCAAGTGTTGTTTGGTTGAATGATTTCAGTCTTCAAAGATTGGTTAACAAGTATTGAAACTACAATTGGGACGCAAACAAAATGTATATTTTGTATTCATACACTTATAAATCGATTTAAAAGCACATGCATCTACTAAATACCACAAGACTAATGCTAATATAATTGTGGAGCCATAAAGGGACTCCCATTTACCAGAATAAACGTAACCGATTTAAATTTTGCCTGGACGGCGAAACATATTTCTATTAATTTAACGGATCGTATGCGAAAAATTACGTATTTTTATTTATCTAGTGGAATTAATTAACCGTTTTAGTGGGAATAGGTTGTAACCATTTGGCAACACTGAACGTGACAGCGTTTTGATTGCCATTGTTAACACGTTGACTGCCACGCTGGTCCCAAGGGACCAGCACTGGTTTTCCTTACCACGCCAAGCTGGTCCCATGGGACCAGCACAAATTTTCGTTCTCTACTGGCCGCAGGTTTGATTTCATACTGAAATATGTATTGCATCGGACTAGCATGGCCCGGTGACTAATAATCTGCAAAGATATTTTGAAAAATTTATTGCACACAGTGTGTGGTCCCACATAAACTAAACGAAGAATAATTTTTATACGTTTATTATTTTACATTATAAAATAAAAATAAAGCGATTCTCTCTACAAAATAATATATAAATAAATTACATAAAACTATCAGAACATACATTAAAGTTTTTAAAGGTGGAAACAACTGCTAAGTTTTTATGTAACACGTTAAAACAGTCCAAGCATAAAAATGGTTGTCCGTCACACTCTTCGTAATATGTGTCAACTTTTACAGTGCGATTCGTGGCATATTTTCTTCCATGTTGTTGACTATTTATTTTATAACAATTTTCATTTTCATAGTTTATTGCATCTATTTGTTCAATAACAACATTATTTTCGGTGCTTTTCATTTTCGCTTTTGATGTTTTCACCCTTTTATTTTGATGTACTTCCACACATTCTTCCTCAGTATCATTACTAAAATCAGAATCAGACAATTCGGTTGATGGACGATATGATACTAAATCGAACCCTTCAAATGGTTCAAAATTATTTTCTTCTTCATCAGACATATCTCCAAAACGATCAGCTATTTTTCGTAATTGATCTTCACTTAGACCTTGTTTTCTATTTGTCATCTAAAAATATTATAAAGTATTATAATTAATTCAAAAACAAGATATTAGTATGCCACAATACCTTGATGAGCAACAAATTGCTGTTTTATCATGCGAAAAGTAACAATAGACACCTACAACTTCATATAAAAATTTTGAGGTTAATTTTACCATATGGGACCAGCGGCGCAGTTGACCAAACTGAGATATGCTGCGCCACGCTGGTCCCATGGGACCAGCACACCTAATTATTCATAACTTATAAAATAATTAATATATTGCGATTTAAGAAATATATTATGTTATCGCTGCAAGTCCTGAAGTAATTTCAATAAATGGCCCGATAACGGAAATATTAAAATATTCCATGGCAGTCAACGTGTTAAGCATGCTTCACATCAGTTAGCACTTGGATGGGTGACAATCCAATGACTCAAGTACGCAAAACCACATTGCGGCTCTGTGAGTTCGGACATCTCGATATTGGAAAGGGTAAAAGAGATGTATGTAGCGTGGTTAAACATAACAACTTAATCTTTATTTCACTCTAACTATACAATTATAAAATTTACAGATCAATACAATACTCCACTACTCAACTAAAAGAGCACACAACCACTAGCTAACTAACGTCGCACTTCTACTTGCTTCTACCGTCTGTCTCCGCGTTCCGCCGCACTTCTACCTGCTTCCCCTGTCTGTCTCCGCGCTCGCCCGTTCCTCTAGCGACCTGCAGCCCGGATGCGTTTAAACAAAACGACGCTACACTGTCCCCTCCTCTAAAGAGGCTTCCTCTTGGAAGCCTGGGAAAGTTATCGCGTCCACAATATCGTCTTCGAGCTCGTCCTCTTTGAAAGTTATTGCATCTGGTCCTGTACAGGAACATCGGCGTTTGGGGTCCGAATAAGGGGATCCAGAACTTTCCCTCACATTCCCAACCCCTGACCTACCGAATCTCTTTCTTAGGTGTGCCAAGGAAATCTCATCTTCGCTATCCCATTCTTCCTGACTCTCTTCGTGTCTTTCACTTATTTGCCTGGACCTTCCAGATTCCAGTGTTCGCCGCTGTCGACCAGGACGACGTCTCGCCCTTTCTTCTCGCTTTGCTTGGTCCGGGTTTGGGAGTTTATGGCACAGTTTCAACCGATCGGCATGCACAACTAAACGTTTGTGCGTAAATACACAGTGTTTCACCCGGAATATATTCATCCCCAAACATTTAATAATTTGATAAGGCCCCGTCCAGGGCTTGTGTAATTTTGGACTTTCACCTTTCCTTGGAGTAGGCTGGTGAACCCACATCAGATCTTCTACTTGATAGGAAGTCGGTTTGGCACCTCTATCAAAGTAGTCCCGCCTACGTTCATGCGAAATATTGAGATGTTTACGCGTACTTTCATGAGCTCGATCTTCAGGTTGAACTTCTTCCTGTGCCTCCTCTCGTCGTCCCATTGGAAGTCTACGTGGATTTTGTCGAATAGGTGGGGTCGAACCTATATTAATTTTGTGTTGTAGAATATTTGCTCGACCAGTCACTACCACCCCGTGATATTGTACTACTAAATTGATCGATATGATGTTTAGCTCTCTTCATTTCTTCTGTGGTGAGATGTCTTTCAGCTTCGCTCCAATCGAAATGTTTCGATGCCGCAAAGCAGGTTCCTCGAGGTTTGATTACCGCGTACTCATACGCAGTACCTACTCGTGAATTCTGATGCATAGTTATAGGTTCTGTTCCCGGATTACGTAATAACACCGTACCCTCAGTGCCTTCAATTACTGCACGACCTAACATACATCCGAATTTTTCCCAGCAATGTGCTGACGGTTCTACAATTCGTGGAATAACAACTGGATCACCCTTTATATCTACTCTTCCTAACACTTCAGTTCGCGCCGGAATCACTGTTGTTTCGCATAAAACGGCAACAGCCTCTAATACCGTTTATGTCCACATATTTTTCATTCAAATTGAACACGCACCGTTCTCTTCGAAAAAAGTCACAGCCCAATAGGACTTCCCCGATTAGTTCAGCACAAACACTAAATTCTACACGGAACGTTTGACCACCTAACTCAATATCAGTCAACCACAGTCTTAAAATATCCATTGTTTGACGATTCGCTTGCATCACACATCCTTTGGATTTTCTCAGTTCATGTCCTCCTAACCTAATCCATAGAGATCGGTGCATAAAACTACGCGAGGCACAAGTATCCATCAGAATCAACGTACTAGTTCCGTTTATATAACCGCGTATTCGCACAATCGCGTCATCTTCACGTTTCCTTGTTTTAGAATTTTGTCCCGAATATACTGCCGACTATTCCCCGGGACCGAAAAAGGCCGCATCTAGTTTCCTGAATTTGATGCCCTGCGGTGTGGACAGTCTTTACGTAAATGTCCCCATTAATTACACTCAAAACAACCTCTTGTTGTTTGCATATGTTCCCGTACGTTTGATGTGGAACACCGAATACTTTCCGGTGGCGTTCGTCCTCGTGGTGAGGATGGGCGACGCGAATAATACTGTACTTCATTTTTACGTGGAGGTGTTAGTGACCGCCAACGAACTCTCGAACTTTTTGGCTGCTCCTCGTTTTGTCGTTCTTTCAGCCGTTGCGTTTTTAACTTCAATTCACTTACTGTTTCTACTAGCTGTTTCAACATTTCTGCCGTATCGTTACAGGGCTGCTTTTCAACAGCACACACCATCGCTTTATTTACTGATTCTTGGTTAGCTACATTATTTTTATGATGCTGACGTATTTCCATTATACGAGTAGTACGCTTGATTTGTAAAGCATTTTGCTCGTCTGTCAGCGCTACATTTAAAGAATTTGGCTGCTACTTCACTACCTCTTCTGCTACTTCAGAATCAATACCCAGTAAAACCTGTTTCAATAACAGCTTCTCTCTTGTGATTTCGCTGTGTTCTACAAAAGCTGTGGTTCTCAAACATCGTAACACGGCTGCAAACATTGCTAACGTTTCTTCTGATTCTTGACGACGTGCTTAAAAACGCGCTTCAGCATCGTCAACTTCGCTCTTAAAAATAGAACGTAACGCATTAACAATTGTCACCCAGTTAGCACGTTGTACCGCACTTAAATTTTTATAAACTTGTTGAGCCGACCCTTTTAGATAAAATGGTAATATTGCCAATTTTTTTAGTTCATCCCAGTCTTTAATTAATACGAATGCATTAAATTCATCAATCCATTCATACCAGTCGCCAACAGAAATTTAGAGCACGTAAAATCTGCCATTGTCATTAAATTACACCAATCAGTCACTTTGGAATTCTAAATACGCAGTCTGGCTCTGCTAGCAAAGACGAAGCCTTCACTCGCGCGCGAACTGAACGCACACACTTTCTTCCAGCTAACCTAAAAAGCCAAGTAGAACTTTGTTTTCCTATTCACTGATATCGATCCCACCGCTGCCACCAATTTGTAGCGTGGTTAAACATAACAACTTAATCTTTATTTCACTCTAACTATACAATTTACAGATCAATACAATACTCCACTACTCAACTAACATAGCACACAGCCACTAGCTAACTAACGTCGCACTTCTACTTGCTTCCACCGTCTGTCTCTGCGTTCCGCCGCACTTCTCTAGCGACCCGCAGCCCGGATGCGTTTAAACAAAACGACGCTACATGTAAATGATTATGAATGAATGGATAATATTACAAGTTTACAATACATTTTTTAGGTTATATTATTCATGGGATACGCAGACGCTTGCAGACGTAATGAGTTTACTAATATTTTAACAGATGACATTGAGTACAAGACTAATTCAATTTTTGTAACAATATTAAAATCTAAAACTAGTCATCCTAGAATATTTGCAATAAGGAATGAAATATGGATAATTTTAATAAAAAGTATGCTAGGTTGAGACCGATTCATAGAAGCCATAAAATTTTTTTTATATATTACGGACTCGGATGTTGTTAAGTACAACCAATTGGAATGAATAAAATGGGCGAGGTGCCAAAAATTATTGCCAGGTATATCAAGTTACACAATCCCGATCAATTTTCTGGACATTGATTTCGACGCTCGTCGGCATCACATTTAGCAAATAATGGTGGTGATTTAATGATTAATAAACGACATGGTTTCGACAAGTTCAACTCCTAATAGAGCTGGGTCGTCTAGTACTAGGACAATAGAGTGTCAAAGAAAATACTAATTTTTAGAATATACCTGGATTTCAATAAAGCATGGAATAATTTCAAAATTTCAAAAATCTAAAATGCCTATCCTAACAAATAAGATTAGTTTCATATTATAAGTATATTATAAAATATCTATAAGTTTATAAGTTTAATTTGATTAAAATTTATAAATTGTGTGTTTTTCATTTTGTTCTAGATATTTTATGTATATATTTAATGTACGATAATAATATGTCACCAAAAAATCTATTTCCTAATGTGACGTAACATTGTTTGTTTTATTGCTTACAGCGGAAGTGCGGTTGTGTGGAACACTATTTTTCGAGCAGCACGCCGCAGTGGCGGAGGGTGCGAAGCGGCTCGCGCAGGCCGGTGTCGCGGACGTCACAGAACTACGCGCTAGGCTAGCGTATGCGCGCGTACTCCTGGTCACTGCGACCACGCTGCTGCAGCATGAGCCTATCGAGCTGCCCGAGGGTCAGCTATGCCGTCAGGCCCACGACAACCTGGCGCAGATCGACCAGCTGCTTCAGAAGAACCATGTAGATGTGTTGTAGAATCCTTGTTGCTCCGTGATCCTACGGTACATATTGTCGCCAGACCTGATGAAATACTTAGAGCGTAACAAACAGAAATGCATAAACTGGAGTGCAATAGAATATTTTGCAACAAATTTATAATGGTCGCTATTAAATACACGAGTATGAAGTTTACAATATGAGCCGTACACAAAATTTATACAGACCTCTATTAGTTCATGGACGATAACTTCGAGCTTATGTTTTACATAAAATTGGAATTGTGACTTAATTTTTTTTAAATGAATTGTGTATTGTGAATTGTAATTCCTTAATTTTTATATCCTAATTCATTGTTCATGAACTAAATCAATATTGGCGCTGCAATATAAACTCATTTTTAACAAATTTCATTGATAAAAAGCATTATCATTTGAGTACATAAAGTTAGACGTGATTGGTTAATTTTTAAGTTGGCGCATCGTAAATGTAGTAACGGACTGGGATCTTGAAAACAGATGTGTTGACTCGATTTCTCTGATCTGTTAACAAATATAAAATATGTCTTACTTTGTATGTAAAATTATTAATATTTATGTGTAGGTAACAACAAAATTTTTTTTTTATAAAATGACGGTATAGATTATATCACAAACTGCCAAAACGGGTGAAACGCAACAGATACAAATAAACGGGACAAATTTCATACATCGTCATGGTTGCAGTACTAGATTCACTGCGACGGACGAAGTGCGTGAATGAAAACAATATACCTACTGGCTACAGAAAAATGTTCTTTGAGAACTAGAGTAAATTAAAACTAGATTTTGAACCCCTGAACTGCGATTATGAAAAACATCAATGATATTCCCGTATGTTATAATTTACTGTAATTTAATAATTAAATATGTCTGATATTCTGAAATTTACTTTATTACTCTTTCCTTTCCTTATGGTGAAGATCACGTATCAAACTCTCACCTATTCATCACAGAATAAATACGCGTAAACATGATACATTTTAAACAGTCGTTTTCCGCTATTGAATCAGGCCCCTCAGGATCTGGGAAATCGTATTTCGTGAATAAAACTTTACAAACTATGTTGAATTAAACTAATAGTAAAATGTAATGGCATCACGGAAGTTGGTAGAAATTATACAATAACATATCAAGTGTTACTTTTCTCGATGGTCTACCGGACAGAGCTAGCATAAATGGAAAGGAAGAATAAAACTATTTTACCAACGAATAATGTAATTTGGTTCGCACCTGTGATTAAATTGCTATCGAGCAAGAAAATATTGAAAAACTTCTCTCCAGCAACTTAGAACACATCAGAAGCCAAAATTCGACAAGTACAACCAATTGGAGTGATAAAATGGGTGATTTGGCAAAAATTATTGACAGGTATATCAAGTTACACAATCCCGATCAATAGCTGAGGTAGGACAAGAAGATAACAAATTGTAAATATGAACGGAAAATATGAGTTGGGGGTGAAAGATAATGCCTAAGTCAGTAACACCTTTCAACAGACGACGTGTAGATAGTATAATTGTGAATTAAATATCATTATCATTATTTTATATTTAGAAATATTTAACTGAAGTTTGTTACTAGAGCACCAATAAGTAAGGTTATCCAAATCTGTCTACAAAGAAATACAGTAATTGATATTATCAATAGCATTAAATATTTTTAAATTATCTACAAACAGAAGGTTATTTTTTGAGATCGATTCGGTAATGTCATTTATGATCATTAGAAAAAGGAGGAACCCTAGGTTGGACCCCTGAGGTACAACTGACGTTATTGGTAATAACTGAGAAGAATGACAAAGAATATGAACATAAAAAGTTCTGTTTTGAACGTATGACGAAATGAATTGAATCCGGGGATCTCAGAGAGCGAAAGCAGAAAGCTTATGAATTATTAAACGATGGCAAAATCGGTAAACACTACGTTGACCTGACCATTTTTGTCAAGAACTTCTGAAGTGTAATGAGAGAAGGATCAGAGATTAGTGAAGGTGGATCTACGTTGGACAAAACCATGTTGAGAGAAAGAGATAAGATTATGAATATTATTATAGATGGTAGAGTAGATTAACGATTCAAATGTATTGCATTACTTTCACTAAAACAATTCATAATCTAAAAGTATTTAATTTTATAAGCGAGCCTTTCAAAAGATCTTTCATTTGATACAAAACACGATAGGTTTTGATGCACGTTCACTAAAACTATTTCCGATCGAAAGATATTCAATTTCGTACGCAATCCCTATAAAAGTCCTTTTATTTGATACTAAACACGATAGGTTTTGAAGTACTTTCATTAAAACAATTGCCGACCGAAAAAATTTCAATTCTGCACGCGAATCCTTCAGAAGATTTTGTATTTAATACGCACATGATAGGATTTTGCACTAAAACAATTGCCGATCGAATAATATGCAACATTGTCCGCGAGCTCTTAAAAAAATCTTACATTTTATGCGAACCACGGTCGGTTTTGAATCAGTTTCACAAAAACAATTGCTGATTTAAACAATCTCAATTCTTCATGCGTGACCTTTAAAAGAACTTTTATATTTTACTAAATACAATGGGCTTTGAAGCACTTTCAATAAAACAATTGTCCATAGAAAATTTAGAAATGCTAAAATTGGCAAATTCTATTTATATGTACTACATTGGCGTGAAAAAAAATTGCTTAGTGTTACTATATATTATTAGCGAGGACAAATTTGGTTGGGTTCATTTGTATAATTTGTAAAACTTGTCAATTTAACGTTTTGTTTTAAAACAACTTCATATAGGACTGTAAAAAATTTGCTTTTGAAATATACATATTTGAAATGTTTAATTATAATAAAAAACGTCGCCTCATTCCCCCAACATGTGTAAAATATTTGAAAACTACTTTGACATTTAAATAATTTATAGAAAAATGTAAAAATTGTAGTATATTTTATTTTTAAGAATTTTAAGGTCTCCACACTCTTAGTTGATTTTTCCCCAAAAATTAATGTTTTTTTCAAGTTTTCTCGCATATCACATCTAATAAAATTTTCATCATCCTTGGACACTGAAGTAGGATTCATTTCTGTAAGATAATACCACGCATGGTACGTTTTAAAGCAATTTCACTAAAACAATTGGCGATAAAAAATTTTGCAATTCTGCAGGCAAGCCCTTCAACCTATTTTTCATTTGATACCAAAGGTATATAAAATTAAGACAATGCCAATCGAAAAGATAAATATTCTGCACGGCAGCTCTTCTAAAGCCCTTTCATATCATATCAAACACGATATTATTCGGAACACTTTAAGTTTAAAATAATTGACGATCGTAAAACATATATTTTTTTTTATTTCATCTGAAAGTTCTACTATACCCCTTTCATATGACACCAAAATACTGTATGATTCGGAATTCTTTAGGTTTGAAACAATTGCCTAACGTAAAAAAACTTTTTAAAAATTTCATCTGAAAGTTTTCGTAAAGCCCTTTCATATGACACCAAATACGGTATGATTAAGAATACATTAAAATTGAAACAATTTTTTATCCCATATAAAAGTTCTTTCGTAACTCTTTTATATCACGTTAAACACAGCATGATTCCGAATACTTTAAATTTAAAACGATTAACGGTCGTAAAATACGTATATTTTTATTTTACCTGAAAGTTCTTCTAAAGCCCTTTCATATGACACCAAATACGAAATGATTCGGAATACTTTAAGTTTGAAACAATTGACAGTCGTAAATTTTAAATTCTCTCATGTAAAAGTACTTTCGTAACTCTTTCATGTGACATTAAACACAGCATGATTCGGAATACTTTAAATTTAATTAATTTAAAACAATTGACGGTCGTAACATTGATTCTTTTTCTTATTTCGTCTGAAAGTTCTTCTAAAGCCCTTTCATATGACATCAAACACGATTGATACGGAATACTTCAAGTTGAAAACAATTGACGATCGTGAAATATGTATATTTTTTATTTTATCTAAAAGTTCTTGTAAAGGTCTTTTATGAAATCAAACATAATATGATTCGGAACACTTTAAGTTTAAAACAATTGACTATCGTAAAATATGTTTTTTATTATTTCATCTGAAAGTCCTTCTAAAGCCCTTTCATAGGACACCAAACACGTCATGATTCGGAAAACGTTAAGTTTAAAAAAATTAACAGTTGTAAAATGTCAATCAAATACATGTTTTCTTTTCTATTTAATTCATTTTGCTAAACTGTTAAGAATCCTTCAGATATCATTTTGGACAGTTCAACATTTATATTTTTTAAAGAACAGCATTTAAAACATCTTTTCTTGTTTTTCTTAAATCTATGATTTGGATGTTGGATATAAGAGGTAATATTGTTCCTTATCAAGATTTGTCAAATTGACGTTTTGTGTTAAAAAACTTTTATGCAATCATGAAATCATTTAAAAACAGTTCAAAACATATATTCTCAGTCCCCTCATACTTTAATAAATTTACAAAATTTCTCTAACTTGGCTAGAAATTG
The DNA here is from genome assembly GCA_911728475.2 of Pterostichus madidus. Taxonomy (NCBI): domain Eukaryota; kingdom Metazoa; phylum Arthropoda; class Insecta; order Coleoptera; family Carabidae; genus Pterostichus; species Pterostichus madidus. The sequence goes on from OU452318.1 coordinate 12,538,446, forward strand.
ATATAATTGTGTAAAAATATTTCATGCGTAACGTCAAAAGTAATTGACAGGTTTGAAAATTCTCTGCTTACAGTCAAATCGACCGTAGACTTTCTTCTTAAAAAATCCAGTCACCACACTCTTAATTGATTTTGCTCAAAAAATTAGTGTTTTTTCAATATTTGTCGCACAACATGCGTAGAAAAATATGAATTTATAAAAAGCACGTCGCCCAAGTTGGATAAAAAAAAAAGTTTCAAATTAATTGGACAAACCGTCTAGGCTGTAGAAGTGGGTAACTGACCGTGGCGAATCTATACAAATATATAGATAAGCCCCTACGGCTTTTAGTATATGGACTGTATAATAATTACTCTAGTGTAATTATTAAATGAATTTATTTAAGGGTTCTACGTAACTAAACTTATACATTCTAGTCAGCCATCTTGTCTGCCTTCTTCCACTGTTCATCTGCTATACCACTATGGCCATCTATCTAATACTCCAACCTAAACTATAATTATTATTAAATATAAACACTTATATTATATGGACTAGCACCAGGCCTTCACTCCAGGCTCCGCGGTCACTGAAATAGGTTTCACTTCTGTAAGACAATTAACACAATATAAATTGAATTATTGCCGATCTAAAACTTTTCAATTCTGCACGTCTGTCATTCTAAAGACTTTTTAAGTGATACTAAGCACGATAGGTTTCAAAGTTCTTGCACTACAACAATTGACGATCTGCACGCGAACCCTTCAAACGACCTTTCATTTGATACCAAACACGACAGTTTTTGATGCAGTCTCACTAAAACAATTGCCGATCGAAAATAAATCAATTTTGGCCTCGAGCCCTGCAAATGACTATTTATTTGATACCGAACACGATAGGCCTTCAAGCACTTTTACTAAAACAATTGCCGATCGATAATAAAACCAATTCTATACGCGAGTCCTTCAAAATACCTTTCATTTGATATAAAACATAATTGGTTTTCAAATACTTCAATAAAACAATTGCCCGTCGAAAAAATTTCTATTTTGGACGCGAGCCCTTCAAAAGACCTGTTAGCCGATACCAAACACGCTAGGTTTTAGAGCACTTTTACTAAAACAATTGACGATCGAAAATTTTAAATTTTGCGCGCAACCCTTCAAAATAACCCTCATTTAATACCGAATACGATAGGTCTTAAAGCACTTGTATTTAAACAATTGCCGATAGAATAATATTCAATTTTGTACGCAAGCCCTTCAAAAGACATTTCATTTGATACCAAATACTAAAGAATATGAAGTACTTTCAATTAAACAATTGTCGATAGAAAGCAATCAAATTTTTCACTCCAGCTCTTCAAAAAACCTTTCATTTAATACCAAACACGATAAGTTTTGAAAGACTTTCACTTAAACAATTGCCGATCACAAAAAAATCAATTTCACACGCGAGCCCTTCAAAAGACCTTTCATTTGATCATAAACAGGACAGGTTTTTCACTGAAACAATTGCCGATTAAGAAAATGCAATTCTGCTCGAGAGCCCTTCAAAAAACCATTTATTAGATACCAAATACGATAGGTTTTGAAACACTTTCACTAAAACAATTGCTGATGGAAAAAAATCTCAACTCTGCATACGTTACCTTCAAAAGAACTTTCATATTATATCAAATATGATACGTTTTGAAGTACTTTCAATAAAACAATTGTCGATAGAAAATTTAGGACTGCCAAAGTTGATTCCAATTCTAGTTATCTGCTTTTTTTAAAGCATATTGCCGTGAATAAAATTTGGTTAGGTTTACTTGTATGTTTTATAAAACTTGGTGAACTGTCAACAATTTGCTTTTTAAATATACATATTTATTTGAAATGTGTAATTATAATAAAAATTTAATATTTAAATAATTTATTATTAAAAATGCGACATGTCTACAGAAAAATGTCAATTTTATTTTTTTTTTTATTTAAACGTGATTTCGGATATTTCGACATCTAAGGTCATTCATATCCCGGTACAGTAAGGTGTGATTGGTTTTCTACATTTTTAAAATTTCTTTTATTATATTTTGTGATAAAAATTAATTGATTTTAAGTATGCAATTAGGTTCTTCTCTGTTTTCGTATTGTTCTTGAGGGCTTCAATAAATGTGGGGGGTATGTTGTGGGTTCTTCTTTCAGCTGTGTGTTGGGGACAATCTACTATAATGTGTTTAATTGTTAAGTGTGTGTTACATTGGTTGCATGTAGGGGGATCTGTTTTTGTAAAAATGTGATTGTGAGTAAGTCTTGTATGTCCTATTCTAAGTCTCGTTAGTATTGTTTGGTCTTTTCTGGTTCCATGAAGTTTCCATGTACTGGTATCTTGTTTTACTTCTCGTAGTTTGTTATTTGTTATATCAGTCCATATACGTGCCCATTGTTCATTTATTCTTTTCTTCATTGTAGCTCTTAAATCATAGGGTTGTGTTTGGCATTCAGTGACTGGGAGTAGGGTAGATATTTTGGCTGCTGCATCAGCTGTTTCGTTACCTTCTATGCCCACGTGGGATGGTATCCAAATAAAAATGTCAAAATTAAAGTTGATGTTCTTAGAAATTTCAAAGCATCCACACTCTTTAGCTTTACCTGTATACTTTATAAATGTTGTCATTTTGACGTTTTAAATTAAAACCAACTTTATAGTGAACTGTAAAAAATTTTCGTTATATATATATATATATATATATATATATATATATATATATATATATATATATATATATATATATATATATATATATATATATATATATATATATATATATATATATATATATATATATATATATATATATTTCAAAAATGTAATTTTAATAAAAAAGTCCCCTAATTCCTCCCATATATGTAAAATATTTGAAACGTATAACATATAAATAAAATTAAAAAACTTCAGTTCGCCATCTAGAAACAAAATGGCCGCCAGCTATCCTGAAAAGTTCTGCACTGATTCGATTCAAATTTGGTATATGTATAGACAAAAACCAATCTTAACACATATGTATAATAAAGCTTCAGTCCACCATCTTGAAACAAAATGGCCGCTAGCTATCTTGAAAAGTACTGCACTGATTCGATTTAAATTTGGTATAGCCATAGGCGGGAACCAATCTTAACATATAGATAAAATTAAAAAACTTCAGTCCGCCATCTTGAAACAAAATGGCCGCTAGCTATCCTGAAAAGTATTGCACTGATTCGATTCAAATCCAATCTTAACATATAGGTATAATAAAGCTTCAGTCCGCGATCTTGAAACAAAATGGCCGCTAGCTATCTTGAAAAGTACTGCACTGATTCAATTCAAATTTGGTATAGACATAGGCGGGAACCAATCTTAACATACAGGTAAAATAAAAAAACTTCAGTCCGCCATCTTGAAACAAAATGGCCGCTAGCTATCCTGAAAAGTACTGCACTGATTCGATTTAAATTTGGTATAGGTATAGACGAGAACAAATATTATCATATAGATATTGTTGGGTCGTCGGGCGTGTGATGTGCTGCGCCAGATTACCAACTATTTTGAATCAGTGGAATAAGGAAGACAGCTGAAACAGTTTGAATGTTTTACAACTTAAAACTAAAATTGGAATGTCACTAAAATAATACTAATTGCAGATCACTTATGTCTATTCTTGAAAAGTTCATAAAGTTTGTAGAATGTTTGTAGCACAGATTAAATGATCACTGCTTGTCGCTAGCCGATGCGACGGTTGGACATGCCATGTAATTTAGGCTGGATAGCCTGCTGTGGCCACTTGGTGCACGGAATGTCCGGTGTGGACGGTATGCTCCGAGACTTCTTCTTGGGTGATAACAGCAGTGTAGATACGGAGCGTGCTGCGTGTTGAGCGCGCCGTATGGACTCGATGTGGTCAAGGTCGTGAGAAGTCTGCTGCTGGTGTTCTGACACTTGGTGGTCTTGAAGGCTGACCACAGGACCGGTGTGATGCAGGTGTTGTCAGCCGAAGATGTTAGAGCCTTACGCAGCCAATCTGATGTTGAAGGAAGTGGAGAAACTACTTTGACCGGATGTACTGCTCGACGTGCTAGCCGCATCAAAGCACGTGGAGTAGCCTCTTCGTTGCGAGATGTAGTGCTTGAAGAGTAGAGTTGCTCGGTGAGTTTCTTCGATGTCTCCATGTTGTCGATTCTCAATGGATTATTTGTATCTCTGTAACAAGAACGCTGTAACATTATGCCAGTTTTGCTGTCGTGCGTGCTTGTTGTGTGAAATCGAGAGTGTAGTACACTAGGCTTCTTCAGCTGTCGTGAGTACCAGTGATGTGATTTCGGGAGTGTTGAAACACTAGGCCTATTCGGCTGTCGTGTGCGTGTGAGATCGTTGTTTGGAGATGGTTTATGAAGGTCTTGCGCTCTAGGCCTCTTCGACTGTCGAACTGGTGAGACCAGTTTACTAGGCTTCTTCAGCTGTCATAAACTGACTGGTGAGACCAGTCTTCTAGGCCTGTTCGGCTGTCGAAGACTGACTGACTTCTGCTGCTCGCGCGCCTTCTTTTATACTGATTGCAGAGCAGTGGGGATAATGCTTTCCGCTAATTGGTTGTCTCGTTGTTTCAATTGTTGGAAACAATGCTTCATTGTTATTGGTCGACTTCATTGTTTCGATTGTTAAGAACAATGCTTCGTTCTTATTGGTCGGTTTGCTGTTCAATTGTTAAGAACAATGCTTCGTTCTTATTGGTCGACAAGTGAACCGCAACAATATAATAATGCTTCAGTCCGCCATCTTGAAACAAAATGGCCGCTAGCTATCTTAAAAAGTACTGCACTGATTCGATTCACGTTTGATACAGGCATAGACGAAAACCAATCTTAACATATAGATATAATAAAGCTTCAGTCCACCATTTTTAAACAAAATGGCCTCTAGTTATCCTGAAAAGCACTGCACTGATTCAATTCAAATTTGGTATAGGTATAGACGAGAACCAATCTTAACATATAGATATAATAGAGCTTAAGTCTGCCATTTTTAACCAAAATGGCTGCTAACTATCCTGAAATGTACTGTACTGATTCGATTCAAATTTGGTATAGGCATAGACGAGAACCAATCTTAAAATATAGATATAATAAAGCTTAAGTCCGCCATCTTGAAACAAATTGGCCGCGAGCTATCCTGAAAAGTTTTGCACTGATTCGATTCAAATTTGGTATATGTATAGACGAGAACCAATCTTAACATATAGACATAATAAACTTCCAATCCGCCATCTTACCGAACGTGGTTTGAGTTTGCGATCGAATTGCAGTTTCCGGTACGACTCGCATTTGCAATGACCATCAACAAATCATAGGGACAATCGCTACAAGTGTGTGGACCAAATTTGGAAAATCGATGCTTCTCATATGGAAAACTGTATGTGGCATGATCACGAGTCGGAAAATCTTCTGATTTATTCGTGTACGTCTCAAAGAGGAAAAAAAAATATTGTGTATTCAAAAGCACTTCAATAAACAGAATGAAACATAAACACTTTCTTTCTTTGAGTTGCATTGCAGCGCATGCCGGGTACTCGCATTAAATTGTAGACCACGCGAACGAAGTCGCAGGTAATAGCTAGTACTCAATAAAATTAATGATCCTTTTGGAATAAAAGGGTTATCTAGTAATACGTATCAAATTCAATAGTGAGGTTAAATTGGATCCAAAAATTCTTGTGAAATTTGACAAATGGCCTTGGGGATCCTCAAAATTGGAAAGGAAATAAATAACGTATTTATTTCATAACAATTATAATTTGAACGTTTCGGATCGATACTCGATCCATCATCAGCTGAATATAAAAACGATACAATTAATACATGACACATTAAAATATTAAAAACCATTCAAAAAGTCTTATTAACTCACCAAAAAAACAACAAAGCTTGCAGATGTTATACGTATAAAATCATATAATAAGAGTAAAAAACTCACAATTATATATGCCAACAAAATCATGTCAAAGACATAAAAATAACAACATCTCCACATGGAGGTTGGAACAGTTCTGAAACGCTATAACGGAAATACGACTTAGATGGACAATGGCGAATCAACACCAACATGATAAAAAATCCAAATATAAGAATCAATTAAAAATCGATCAAGAAAAAAGAAGAAAAAATCAAATGAATTTAAGAACAAAATTTAAATATATTAACAATTTGAATTTAAGTATATTATTGAATTTTAATCGGTGAAATTTAATTATTTGAACCTATCAATGAAATTCTTGATATATTGTAAGTTACTTTTGTAATCGGTCTGTGAATTTACATATTTATTCTTGTCTAGATTAATGTGAAAAGTTTCTTTCAACAGTCTGTTATTATAATTCGGTTCCGATTCGAGAATATCAACTTCAGTAAATTTAAACTGATGTCCAGTTTCAACAGAGTGCCTGGTAAGGGCACTATGATCTGGATTTAATCTTCTACAATGATAGGAATGTTAATAAACTCTTTTTCGTAAAGGTTGAATAGTTTCACCTATGTAAGATTTTTCACAAGCACCGCAATTAATCTTGTAAACTACATTTTTCTGGTCTTGTTTCTGGACCCGGTCTTTGAGATTAGTAAAAAAAGATGAGGTGGATGAGATCGAAGAATTTGCTACTTTGATGTTGCTCTCCTTAAACATGGTGTGAACTGCTCTATTAATCTCGAAATTATACGGGATTTTTGTATATATTGAAACACTGTTCTTAATATCATTATCATTACTGTTTATGTCAATGTTTCTGTCTTTAGACAACAATGTATTTATTCTTTTGTGGAAGTATTTTTTTATGAATTGGTAAGGGTAACCATTTTGTGATAACAAATAAAATACATGACTAAAGTTTTTCTGATGGAATTTTTTATGTGACAGAAGATAAACCCTGTCAATTAAAGCGTTGATAACACTGATTTTATAACTAGTGTTAGTGTAAGAGAAAAAATTTAGATATCTACCGCTAGCAGTATTTTTTTGATACCAGTCTGTAATCAAGACATCATGTGATCTTATTAACGTTATGTCGAGATAATTAATTCTCCCTTCACTTTCATTCTCTAGTGTAATCTTTATCTTCGGATGAAAATTGTTGAAAGCATTAAAAATACAATCGATTTTATCTTTAGGAGCAATAACTAAACAATCGTCGACATAACGTCTATAATACTTGATGTCAAAACCCAAATCAGGTATGATCTTATTTTCCACTTTTTGTAAAATTAAATCTGCTAATGAACTAGATATACTAGATCCCATAGGTGACCCGTCGATCTGTTTATAAATTACATTATTATGAGAAAAGACAGAATTTTGAAAGCATAAATTAATCCCTTTGATAAAGAGTTCAAGACCAATATCTGTAAATTCTTCGATCTCACTCCACCTATCTTTTATACATTCCAACACAAGATCTTGAGGAATGCTAGGATACAGAGCAACAACATCCAAACTAAATACGGAGCAAGACGGCGGAATGTGAATATTTTTAATTTCGTTTACAAGATCAAAAGAGTTACGGACAATATATTCAGATTTAGAGGTTACGTTAAAAAGAATTTGGTTCAAATATTTGGATAATTTATAAGTTGGTGTATCAATCGTCGAAGTAATCTGTCTAAGTGGTATGTTCTCTTTGTGTATCTTTGGGTTCATGTACATCCTACCTATCTTTGGGTTTTGTACTACTAAATCCAGTTTGTCTATTTGTTTTAGATATTTTTTACAGGTGATGTCTAAATTATTAATTGGATTTTTATTTAATTTCTGGTATGTAGTATCGTCATCTAATATTTCAATTGCTTTTAAGTTGTAATCAGACCTCAGCATAATAACAGTTTTAGCACCTTTATCTGCTTTCGTTACAATGATTGTGTCTTTATTATTTTTCATGAATAATCTAGTTTTCCTAACCCATTTCATAAGTTCAATTTCAGAGAAAGATAATTTTTCACTCCTGAGGGATCTAAATTTGGAGTCTAGAAACTTGGAGATCTTAGTTTTCATTGCCTCTTTATCGGTGATGTTACTATTGTCAATGGCAAAAGTTAAATTCACATAGGTGTCAAGAATCAATTTTTTTATGTGTGTTACATCCAAGGTTCTAAATCCAAACTTAGGTCCCAAAGCAAGAACTATAAGAACTTCTTCTTCGATATCTAGATTAGTTAAATTAACTATCCAATTTTTGTATACAGATCTAAAAAACTTGCAAAAACTGTTTTGTGCTGAGTTGATTTTTAAATTATCAATTTTTCTGTCTACTAAAACTTTTTTTAAATTTTTTGTTTTTAAATAATTACTGTTAGAGTTGTAAATAATGTAAAAATATATATCGATAGGAAAGATGTCCATGAACTCAATGATAAACTTTGTTTTAATATTATTTAAATGTTTCAAAATAGAGTAAGCATCTATAATTTCAAGATTCAAAAGTTTGTAACTAAATTTCTTTCTAATTTTATCAAATTTGTAATCGTTTTTATGTGAGTTAAACTGTTTTTTGAATTTACATGAATTTTTAATGAAGTTCGGTATTAAATTTAAAGATTTACAAGAGTTTAGGAAGTAAAGCCGATTTTCAGCAACAGCAATTTTGTTAACAATTGTGTTGTACCTTCTGATGTTATTGCAGGTATGTGTTCCGTAGGAAATGCTGATATTGTGGAAAAATCCTTTGTTGTGGTCCATGGTATAAAACTTGATGAATGGTAAACGAAATTAAAAATATTCACATTCCGCCGTCTTGCTCCGTATTTAGTTTGGATGTTGTTGCTCTGTATCCTAGCATTCCTCAAGATCTTGTGTTGGAATGTATAAAAGATAGGTGGAGTGAGATCGAAGAATTTACAGATATTGGTCTTGAACTCTTTATGAAAGGGATTAATTTATGCTTTCAAAATTCTGTCTTTTCTCATAATAATGTAATTTATAAACAGATCGACGGGTCACCTATGTTATCTAGTATATCTAGTTCATTAGCAGATTTAATTTTACAAAAAGTGGAAAATAAGATCATACCTGATTTGGGTTTTGACATCAAGTATTATAGACGTTATGTCGACGATTGTTTAGTTATTGCTCCTAAAGATAAAATCGATTGTATTTTTAATGCTTTCAACAATTTTCATCCGAAGATAAAGTTTACACTAGAGAATGAAAGTGAAGGGAGAATTAATTATCTCGACATAACGTTAATAAGATCACATGATGTCTTGATTACAGACTGGTATCAAAAAAATACTGCTAGCGGTAGATATCTAAATTTTTTCTCTTACACTAACACTAGTTATAAAATCAGTGTTATCAACGCTTTAATTGACAGGGTTTATCTTCTGTCACATAAAAAATTCCATCAGAAAAACTTTAGTCATGTATTTTATTTGTTATCACAAAATGGTTACCCTTACCAATTCATAAAAAAATACTTCCACAAAAGAATAAATATATTGTTGTCTAAAGACAGAAACATTGACATAAACAGTAATGATAATGATATTAAGAACAGTGTTTCAATATATACAAAAATCCCGTATAATTTCGAGATTAATAGAGCAGTTCACACCATGTTTAAGGAGAGCAACATCAAAGTAGCAAATTCTTCGATCTCATCCACCTCATCTTTTTTTACTAATCTCAAAGACCGGGTCCAGAAACAAGACCAGAAAAATGTAGTTTACAAGATTAATTGCGGTGCTTGTGAAAAATCTTACATAGGTGAAACTATTCAACCTTTACGAAAAAGAGTTTATTAACATTCCTATCATTGTAGAAGATTAAATCCAGATCATAGTGCCCTTACCAGGCACTCTGTTGAAACTGGACATCAGTTTAAATTTACTGAAGTTGATATTCTCGAATCGGAACCGAATTATAATAACAGACTGTTGAAAGAAACTTTTCACATTAATCTAGACAAGAATAAATATGTAAATTCACAGACCGATTACAAAAGTAACTTACAATATATCAAGAATTTCATTGATAGGTTCAAATAATTAAATTTCACCGATTAAAATTCAATAATATACTTAAATTCAAATTGTTAATATATTTAAATTTTGTTCTTAAATTCATTTGATTTTTTCTTCTTTTTTCTTGATCGATTTTTAATTGATTCTTATATTTGGATTTTTTATCATGTTGGTGTTGATTCGCCATTGTCCATCTAAGTCGTATTTCCGTTATAGCGTTTCAGAACTGTTCCAACCTCCATGTGGAGATGTTGTTATTTTTATGTCTTTGACATGATTTTGTTGGCATATATAATTGTGAGTTTTTTACTCTTATTATATGATTTTATACGTATAACATCTGCAAGCTTTGTTGTTTTTTTGGTGAGTTAATAAGACTTTTTGAATGGTTTTTAATATTTTAATGTGTCATGTATTAATTGTATCGTTTTTATATTCAGCTGATGATGGATCGAGTATCGATCCGAAACGTTCAAATTATAATTGTTATGAAATAAATACGTTATTTATTTCCTTTCCAATTTTGAGGATCCCCAAGGCCATTTGTCAAATTTCACAAGAATTTTTGGATCCAATTTAACCTCACTATTTCCACTTGGAGTTTGGCGCAGTTTCTCCAAGACACCATTCATCAAGTTTTATACCATGGACCACAACAAAGGATTTTTCCACAATATCAGCATTTCCTACGGAACACATACCTGCAATAACATCAGAAGGTACAACACAATTGTTAACAAAATTGCTGTTGCTGAAAATCGGCTTCACTTCCTAAACTCTTGTAAATCTTTAAATTTAATACCGAACTTCATTAAAAATTCATGTAAATTCAAAAAACAGTTTAACTCACATAAAAACGATTACAAATTTGATAAAATTAGAAAGAAATTTAGTTACAAACTTTTGAATCTTGAAATTATAGATGCTTACTCTATTTTGAAACATTTAAATAATATTAAAACAAAGTTTATCATTGAGTTCATGGACATCTTTCCTATCGATATATATTTTTACATTATTTACAACTCTAACAGTAATTATTTAAAAACAAAAAATTTAAAAAAAGTTTTAGTAGACAGAAAAATTGATAATTTAAAAATCAACTCAGCACAAAACAGTTTTTGCAAGTTTTTTAGATCTGTATACAAAAATTGGATAGTTAGTTTAACTAATCTAGATATCGAAGAAGAAGTTCTTATAGTTCTTGCTTTGGGACCTAAGTTTGGATTTAGAACCTTGGATGTAACACACATAAAAAAATTGATTCTTGACACCTATGTGAATTTAACTTTTGCCATTGACAATAGTAACATCACCGATAAAGAGGCAATGAAAACTAAGATCTCCAAGTTTCTAGACTCCAAATTTAGATCCCTCAGGAGTGAAAAATTATCTTTCTCTGAAATTGAACTTATGAAATGGGTTAGGAAAACTAGATTATTCATGAAAAATAATAAAGACACAATCATTGTAACGAAAGCAGATAAAGGTGCTAAAACTGTTATTATGCTGAGGTCTGATTACAACTTAAAAGCAATTGAAATATTAGATGACGATACTACATACCAGAAATTAAATAAAAATCCAATTAATAATTTAGACATCACCTGTAAAAAATATCTAAAACAAATAGACAAACTGGATTTAGTAGTACAAAACCCAAAGATAGGTAGGATGTACATGAACCCAAAGATACACAAAGAGAACATACCACTTAGACAGATTACTTCGACGATTGATACACCAACTTATAAATTATCCAAATATTTGAACCAAATTCTTTTTAACGTAACCTCTAAATCTGAATATATTGTCCGTAACTCTTTTGATCTTGTAAACGAAATTAAAAATATTCACATTCCGCCGTCTTGCTCCGTATTTAGTTTGGATGTTGTTGCTCTGTATCCTAGCATTCCTCAAGATCTTGTGTTGGAATGTATAAAAGATAAGTGGAGTGAGATCGAAGAATTTACAGATATTGGTCTTGAACTCTTTATCAAAGGGATTAATTTATGCTTTCAAAATTCTGTCTTTTCTCATAATAATGTAATTTATAAACAGATCGACGGGTCACCTATGGGATCTAGTATATCTAGTTCATTAGCAGATTTAATTTTACAAAAAGTGGAAAATAAGATCATACCTGATTTGGGTTTTGACATCAAGTATTATAGACGTTATGTCGACGATTGTTTAGTTATTGCTCCTAAAGATAAAATCGATTGTATTTTTAATGCTTTCAACAATTTTCATCCGAAGATAAAGATTACACTAGAGAATGAAAGTGAAGGGAGAATTAATTATCTCGACATAACGTTAATAAGATCACATGATGTCTTGATTACAGACTGGTATCAAAAAAATACTGCTAGCGGTAGATATCTAAATTTTTTCTCTTACACTAACACTAGTTATAAAATCAGTGTTATCAACGCTTTAATTGACAGGGTTTATCTTCTGTCACATAAAAAATTCCATCAGAAAAACTTTAGTCATGTATTTTATTTGTTATCACAAAATGGTTACCCTTACCAATTCATAAAAAAATACTTCCACAAAAGAATAAATACATTGTTGTCTAAAGACAGAAACATTGACATAAACAGTAATGATAATGATATTAAGAACAGTGTTTCAATATATACAAAAATCCCGTATAATTTCGAGATTAATAGAGCAGTTCACACCATGTTTAAGGAGAGCAACATCAAAGTAGCAAATTCTTCGATCTCATCCACCTCATCTTTTTTTACTAATCTCAAAGACCGGGTCCAGAAACAAGACCAGAAAAATGTAGTTTACAAGATTAATTGCGGTGCTTGTGAAAAATCTTACATAGGTGAAACTATTCAACCTTTACGAAAAAGAGTTTATCAACATTCCTATCATTGTAGAAGATTAAATCCAGATCATAGTGCCCTTACCAGGCACTCTATTGAAACTGGACATCAGTTTAAATTTACTGAAGTTGATATTCTCGACTCGGAACCGAATTATAATAACAGACTGTTGAAAGAAACTTTTCACATTAATCTAGACAAGAATAAATATGTAAATTCACAGACCGATTACAAAAGTAACTTACAATATATCAAGAATTTCATTGATAGGTTCAAATAATTAAATTTCACCGATTAAAATTCAATAATATACTTAAATTCAAATTGTTAATATATTTAAATTTTGTTCTTAAATTCATTTGATTTTTTCTTCTTTTTTCTTGATCGATTTTTAATTGATTCTTATATTTGGATTTTTTATCATGTTGGTGTTGATTCGCCATTGTCCATCTAAGTCGTATTTCCGTTATAGCGTTTCAGAACTGTTCCAACCTCCATGTGGAGATGTTGTTATTTTTATGTCTTTGACATGATTTTGTTGGCATATATAATTGTGAGTTTTTTACTCTTATTATATGATTTTATACGTATAACATCTGCAAGCTTTGTTGTTTTTTTGGTGAGTTAATAAGACTTTTTGAATGGTTTTTAATATTTTAATGTGTCATGTATTAATTGTATCGTTTTTATATTCAGCTGATGATGGATCGAGTATCGATCCGAAACGTTCAAATTATATTTGTTATGAAATAAATACGTTATTTATTTCCTTTCCAATTTTGAGGGTCCCCAAGGCCATTTGTCAAATATCAAATTCAAGGTAAAAAATTAAAGTTGTTAATACTATATTGCATCACGGACAAACAATGGAGGAATGCTATTATACTAGTTTTATTAAGGGCCGAGATATCCACCTCCTAATATACTAGCTAATAGTTATTAGCAAGATAATTTATTTATTAGGAAAATATTTATTTTTTAGATATACAGTTCAGTTTATTTGTCTACTTGTTATTATGTACCTAATAAACAAATAAACGAAAATTGCAACACTGTTTATCTTTTAGAGAGAGAGAATGTTATGAAAATTATTAATTAGAAAGAAACACAAAACTTGTTTATGACGTTTAATAACTATATAATTGTAATTTTGTTTCTACCTCCTTGATTTTGTTATAAATGTCAAAATGTCAGGAAAACGTGCATGATCTGTAATTTTTACTATAAATGAAGTCAGATTATTAGTTGAAGTAGCTATAGAATTTAAAAATGTAATACAAAATATTCAGATACAGTGAATTAAAAGCATAAAACGAATAGCAGGAGAAAATAGCTGCAAGATTTAATGCACAGTTTTATACAATTCATCATGCTTCAAAAACCTCGCGTCTGAGATATGATTGTGTTCAATGCTATACTAACAATAAATACATTGTAGGGCGTCTAATATTAATTATTTCCAAATTCTCAATTTTATAAGGTAAATAAAAATAAATATATCATCACGCCTTATACCCATTACTGAATGCGGCCGTAGCAGAACTCAGAAAGTGATATATTTATGAACGTGAAGTGGGGTTTTCCAGCCATCTAAACACGGCCCCCAAATTTGATATTGGTGCAGGAGGCACAGGGGTAATTTTAATGTGGTGAAAATTGTTTGTTGGCTGTGGGAATCGAATCCAGGTTCTCAAATACACAGGCCGACTGAATCAACTACCCCATTTCATGTATCTCTATAATTTCATCCAATATATCAAAATTCATCTAAAATATCAATGATAACCCTTGTAGCATCGTATATAAATATATTATTTTCAAGCATACTAGTAAGAAATTAATACAGTGTTAAAAAATATATTTTTATTTTATGTATAAATTGACATGAAAATTTAATCTTTTGTTTTTTATTAGGAGGTTTGAGTAGCTAATAAAATATGTAGATAATAAATATGTTTATTAGCTAAATAAAATTAATAAGGTAGTGGATATCTGCTAAAAGATATTTATTAGCTAAATAAAATTATTAGGAACTTTAAGAAGAAGAAGAAGATTAATAAATCTTGGATAGAAGCAACTGATTTTACAATTGCCAAAAAAAGTTGGCCGAGGAATTCTAAAACAAAAATAAATTATATCTAAACTCAAAACACAATTACATTGTAAAGAGTTACGGCAAGAGGTCCGCAGCAGTGTTTTAATTAAAATTCAATACATTTCCTAAACAAAAATGAGTGATATCATTCATAAGCAAAAAATAAATTTTCATAAATCAAAATGTCTCAAACGTAATAAATTAAAATAAAATCAGACAAAATATAAAATTAAAGAAATTTTTTAAACTATTATGACAATGTTATTGTTTCAGTAATATCTATCCCATCAAACCGTAACCATCTCAAATTGCATTGGTTGACAAGGTATCAAACGTGCACAACTTGAAATTAGTTAGTTTTGTTAAATACAGAAATAAAGGGTATGATACAATAAAAAGTCCAAGCAAATTTTAATAAAACAAAATTGGCGTGGCAATTTTTTACAGAACATTTAGAATAAAATGTATGTAATAGCGACGCAGAGTCCTGTTGTCTAACGTATTTTCTAACCTAAAATTAATGGATTGATTGTGTTCGAAATATGAAGAAAAGATTTGTTAATTGTAAATGGACCCGCCAATTTTGTTTTATTAAAATTTGTTTGGGCTTTTTATTGTATCATACCCTTTATTTCTGTATTTAACAAAACTAATTAATTTCAAGTTGTGCATGTTTGATACCTTGTCCCCAATGCAATTTGAGATGATACGAGTTGATGTGATAGATATTACTGAAACAATAACATAGTTATAATAGTTTAAAAAATTTCTTTAATTTTATATTTTGTCTGATTTTATTTTAATTTATTACGTTTGAGACATTTCGATTTATCAAAATTTATTTCTTGCTTATGAATGATCTTAATATAACAAAATAACTTAGAAAAATGCATGTTAAATTTATATGTATTTTATTTATATCTGACTGAAACAAGAGTGCTTTGGATAGAAAATAATTGAATATATTTTTCTGTATAACATTTATTAATTTATATGTATAATATTTATTAATTTCAATATTATTGTAGTTACACCATAGTTTGATTTGTTTATTTTTCAATTATTTTCTATCCAAAGCACTCTTGTTTCAGCCAGATATAGGTAAATAAAATATATATAAATGTAACATGCATTTTTCTCAGTTATTTTGTTATGCTAGAATATATGTTTATATCGTTGAATTCAGAAAAAAATACCCTATCGAATAACCTAAAAAAACATATGTTCCTATTTAAAATAAGAAAGTTGTGTCCCGTATTCTGACAATCACTGGTCAACAACTTTTTTTTTACTTATTGCATAGTCTTGTAAAATGGTGGTTCTTTGCTAATTTAATCAATCTCGTAAGTCTTATAGTTTTCGAGATAGCAATGGTGGCACACTGAAATGGATCATTCTGTATACATGTTAGACTGCAAAAAAAAAACAAAAGTACTAATATTACACTCTTGTTTTAGTATATGTTACAGTACACAAAAATATTAAGGTATGTCGAATTTGAGCCAAACCGGTTAATATTTAGAGGTCGCTCAATTCGAAAACGTGCTATGGTTTTTAGAAACTTCTCACTTGCAAAACACGTCAAATCATTATTTATGCAATATTACATGTTATCATATTCGAAAACAGTATTGGAGAGATGGCAGAACGATTGTACTCAATCTCGGTTGGGTATTAATGTATTACCGTAATTATTTGCCTGGCTTCCTGAGCTAAAATTTCAGTTTTTTATAATAATAACTATAATTAACTTCACTTTCATATATCTTTATAACTAATTTAATGTTTTTCAGTTTATGCATGTTATACAGATCGTTTTCATTGCACAAGTTCATAATTAGAACCCACACATATCTACCAGAAATAAATTATTCCCACTGCATGAGAAATCACACTTGTGCTTTTCCAAAGTAATACTAAAATTAATATTCTAGTGTGAATCGATACTCAATTGTTTGATTGAACTTTATTGCAAATAGTATAATATATGATTTTTAAGGGGTTACACCACTGTAAATTTTTCGAAAAATAAATTTTTTTTGCTTAAAAGATACTTTGAACATTCTAGAATATGGAGAAAAACTTGTATACGTGAAAATTATTTTTTTTAACATTCCGCGCTCTTTCACAAGCGTGTCAGACGTCTCCGATATAAATACCTGCATTAAGTAAATACCTGTTCGGAAGGTACAGCATAATGTCTTACCTATTGATTTGTAAAAAGGGCGCGCTCTAGCATTAAATCGTCGAAGAAAAAAATTGAGGAGAAGCATTTGAACTTAGAAGGAAAGCTTTATGATCTTGGGATTGCAGATTCGTGGTAAGAAATTTAAACAGTAATTATTTCCCATTTTTTCATGTCTATAACTCATTTCAAATCTTTCAACGCATATCCTTAGAGCAATATTTTGTTGTGAAATACGTATGGGATTTTTGATATGTTAATTCTAACATTTTCTATAAACAAATGATTGACCCTTTTTTTGGCCGAAAATTGAAGTTTAACTTCAAGTACTAGCCAATCCCACAAAACTCAATATATTTTTTTAATCCTATACATATTTCACTAGCTGTAGTCATGTAGATTAAGAGGATATTTTTCATTTTGTTACAAATTAAAATTTCCATCACCTGCACTGCGTGCCGTGGAACGCCTCAAATTCAACATGACTTGGGAGAATGGCTCCGACGTCGCCATTTTGAAATACTTTGAATGAAAAAAAAAATTGTTGTTCTTCAATATATGTATAACATAATTGAATAGTATTTTCTTACAACCTTTCGTTGAATAAAAAAAAAATGTCAAAAAACGCTTTTTTTCCGGTTGTTACAGTGGTGTAACCCCTTAAGCAATACAAGTCAATAGTCATACATCATATGACAGGAATCTGATGTTTTTGTTTGTTTGTTTAAATCATGTAATTAGTAATGTCTTCTTTCTTAAAAATATTTATTTATTTATTTATTTATGCTACTCTGTACAACAGAAACTTATTCCCAATTACAGTACAGGATCGCGTGGGATTCGAACTAAGGATCGCCGGCTTCGAATTCCGTAACGCTATCCACACCACCATACTGTGGGTTATATACTAGATTTTTCGACTATTTCCCTTTGTCTGCGCTGGAGTCCTCATTAAAACGCATTTACCCAAAAAGCGTTATTTTTCTTTGTGTAAAAACTCACTTTAGATTGACACAAATATAATATTGTAGTTCTTTAGATATCTGTTTGTGAGAGCCAAAACCAGTTAGTTGACTTTTTATACGATTTTATGTAGGTGCGTGAAGTTGGCAGCCACTTCGAAGCACAAATAATTATATATACATTAATCGTTTGTGCTTCGTTTGTGACTGTTTGTGATCCATCTAAAAACACAGCAACCCCTAGGGGCCGGAAGTTATTGAACTTTGAAAAGTGGTTGCCAACTTCACGCCCAGCAAACACTTATGAAGCACAAACGATTTGTTGCATACCAAACGATTGTGCTTCGTTTGTGACTGTTTGTGATCCATGTAAAAACACAGCAACCCCTAGGGGCCGGAAGTTATTGAACTTTAAAAGTGGTTGCCAACTTCACGCCCAGGAAACACTTATGAAGCACAAACGATTTGTTGCATACCAAACGATTGTGCTTCGTTTGTGACTTTTTGTGATCCATGTAAAAACACAGCAATCCCTAGGTGCCGGAAGTTATTGAACTTTGAAAAGTGGTTGCCAATTTCACGCCCAGCAAACACTTATGAAGCACAAACGATTTGTTGCATACCAAACGATTGTGATTCGTTTGTGACTGTTTGTGATCCATGTAAAAACACAGCAACCCCTAGGGGCCGGAAGTTATTGAACTATGAAAAGTGGTTGCCAACTTCACGCCCAGCAAACACTTATGAAGCACAAACGATTTGTTGCATACCAAACGATTGTGCTTCGTTTGTGACTGTTTGTGATCCATGTAAGAACACAGCAACCCCTAAGGGCCGGAAGTTATTGAACTTTGAAAAGTGGTTACCAACTTCACGCCCAGCAAACACTTATGAAGCACAAACGATTTGTTGCATACCAAACGATTGTGCTTCGTTTGTGACTGTTTGTGATCCATATAAAAACACAGCAACCCCTAGGGGCCGGAAGTTATTGAACTTTGAAAAGTGGTTGTCCATTTTACCGAAATTCCGTTGCTTATACTATAAAATCGTTCCGCATATAATGTCCATGGCATTCACATGTCCTTAAATTATTCATAATTGCATACATTTATTTAACATATATCGTGTTTTGGCAAGGCTCGCTTCGCCCATATTTTATACAAACAAACCTCAAGCCGATACGATTTTAGATTCCAAAAAACATCGGTTCGATTTGTGATATACCATATGATTGTGCTTAGCATAGCAACCCTAGTAGATCGAAAATTATTTAATTTTGGATAGTCGTTACCAACATCACGGCTAGCAAAAATTTATTAAACACAAATGTCTACAAATAGCTCCTTGCCAACTACAACGTCTGCAAAGAATTTTGTCCTGCAATTGTTCACTTTTGGTCACCGAATTATGATCAAAAAGGCTGCTTTTTTGCTGGTCGTACAATTTTTTCCATTAGCATATAATTAGAGACAGAAATATAATCTTTATATTGCTGAGAAACTAATTTTCGTTGCTAAATACCATAAACGCTTCGGCGGAAAAGAAAAACTTCACGCACTGCAAATTAAGCCGTTTCGTAACAACTAATGCATTTTTTTTATATCGCTCGTTAAAAATATCTATTTCAAATGAGAGGACTGATTATTATATACTATATCTTACGAGTAGTTCTCTCTTGATAATATAATTACTGTATGATATACTTATTAAAATTTGGTCCTTTTAGAAATTTTTTGTACCATTTTTTTACTATACGAGTATAATATTTGTCAATTACAAGAAAGCATAATTTTTATTGATTATATTTACGTATTAAATCTAATTTCACTCTTAATTTTTCAATATTTTGTGAACTGTTATTAAATACGAGATAGACCTATATTTTGGATTTTTTATTAGAAGCTACGGAATTTTAAATAAAATAGTTGCAAACGACGTAATTATTATTATAAAATGATAACAAAGATTTGAAATTTATTTAATTTTTTTTACTTAATTACATTATCAGTATGCAAAATTCAGAATACTTACTGTTAAAACAAATACTTTTATATATTAAAAAATAAACAAAATAAAGTTGTATTCTACTAATGAAAGTTATATTGTAATAATGATATCATGATTATACTGAGAGAAATAATTATGTTTATTGTCTACCTCAAATAAATAAAATAAACAGCCTTTACCAACCGGAAGTAGAAAATATAATTGTTGTTTGATATTTCATTTATTAATATACTAGTACGTATATAGGTACTTATATAATAAATACGAAAATAGAATATTGGTATAATTTCTGTATAATTTTGATAACTTAATTAACTATAAATGATTATCCATAATACTCATTACAATGATAAATTTTTTATCTCTATGCCTAATGTGAGAAATACTTTAATGTGTGACCTTTCTGTAGAACCGTTTGCCATAATAAAAGAACGTTGCTTAGTGCAGCCCTGGCCTGATAGTGGGTTGCATAGATCAAGGTGTGCAGATATCGTAACTCATGCGAATATAATATCATTCTAAATAATAACAAGATAAATTTGTCACAATGATTTGTTCATATTTGAACGAAATTAAATATTAAATAATGTTAATAAAAATGAAAGAAAAACCTAATTTAAAAAAATGTAGATTATAATAAGAGGTAATAAGGGTCGTAATTAGAAAACTGGTAATAGGTGTTTAACATGGGAAATCAGTTTTCCATTTCGCAAAATTTCCCAAATTACATCAAATAAATGTTGCAGAAAATTAAATTCTGCATCTAAGTAACAATCAATCAGACCCCTGGCAATGTTAATCTACAAAATTCCAAATGTAATTTTTTTATTATTTTTGTATATTAGGTCGACTTCTGGTGAAACTTGCTTCAGTCGCACTTCTTATAAACAAATCCTAATTCTGTAGAACACATGGCCCACACTTGTAAGGTGTTAAGTTCGATTTTAACTGAAATTATTTTGAGTTTCGTACATTTACTTAAATATTGAATGTGTATTTGACGAAGCTCGCTTCGCTTGAATTTTAAACAAATAAACCTCAAGTTTATATGTATGCGTGCTCCATATAACCAAGCATTTATATCTGATAAAATTTATGATTTAATACTGCATTTCACAAGTTGCCTGAATTTCACGCTTTATTGGTGATATATACGTACACGTACACGTAATATATGATGTTCGACGAGGATTGATTATTTTAAGAATTTGATGAGTGAATGTTTTATGAATGATTCTTGGGTTCGTGCTACCCCATTTTATGGGATATAGCGTGTTGTTATGTATGTATACGAGTATTAATAAATGAAATATCAGAAATAGATATGATCAAGAGATAAATAATCTTAGAAGGGACTTTAATATTAAAATAAGTTAATTATTTTCTTCCAAGTTCATTATTGTTTATTAATACAGTGGGTACAAAGTACATTAGTTCATAATACCCTAGGACAATATATGTTTTTACTATGCCCTAGGGCATTAAGAGTGACGTTACTTTGGTAATACTGTTAAAACTGACATTTCTTCTATTCATTGTTGCCCGATAATTTATTTATTAGGTTATTAACAAAATACTAATGAAACATAAAAAATTAAATGCATCATGAGCATTACTGGATATTTATACCCCTCGAGCATTAACATCTTCATAATACCTGATGTATATAAATATATAAATAACTATTTTCTACCATTAATGTTGAAAACATGTAATTTTTAATTACTTTAAATAAATAAAATAAATAAATAAAATAAATATATCATCACGCCTTCTACCCATTACTGGGTGTGGCACTCTGCTAAAGCAGATCTCGGTAAGTGATATATTTTCCGCGTGAAGTGCGGTTACCAGTCGTCAAATCACGGCCCCCAAACATGTTAGTGGTGGAGGAGCCACAGGGATAGCTTTTTTCAAATTATGAAAATTTGTCGCCTGTGGGAATCGAACCAGGGACCTCAGGATCCACAGGCCGACTTCATACCACTGTGCTAGCCATCCCATAAATTACTTTATAGTGTTAAAAAACGTTATTTTTGCATGGCGTGTAATTTTTTGCACGTTTCCATTAGTTAGCTGCAAAAAAAAACATAATTAAATAGTGGCTTCGAAATAAACATAACTACATAACATAAAAAAAAAAAAAAAATTTCATTAGTTAAATTAGCATAATTAGTTAAAACTCGATCGTAGAAAAAATTATGTGTGCAACTTCTTTATAATAATAAAAAAAAGCAGAAAGAAACGCTGTACTAACAAATATTTTATAATTTTGTATCATCACGCCTTCTAATCGAACCAGGGACCTCAGGATCCACAGGCCGACTTCATACCACTGAGCTAGCCATCCCATAATAATAATAATATATATATATATATATATATATATATATATATATATATATATATATATATATATTTGTCCGCAACCGCAAAATACTGAAATCGTAACGAAATCGAAATTTATAATAACAAAACTTCAAAATTTTTCGGTTCGATTGAGTCAAATTTTTTAATTCAAGAGCGTGACCGTGAGCCTTAGTGAAATATGCGTGAGTACATAGGCATAAAGAAAAGAAACAGTTCGTCGAGCCCAATTTGCAATAACAAATATAAAGGTTTACATGTATGATGCGTGCGTTCTTTGGGCTTGAGGTTTGTTTGTATAAAATATGGGCGAAGCGAGCCTTGCCAAAACACGATATATGTTAAATAAATGTATGCAATTATGAATAATTTAAGGACATGTGAATGCCATGGACATTATATGCGGAACGATTTTATAGTATAAGCAACGGAATTTCGGTAAAATGGACAACCACTTTTCAAAGTTCAATAACTTCCGGCCCCTAGGGGTTGCTGTGTTTTTATATGGATCACAAACAGTCACAAACGAAGCACAATCGTTTGGTATGCAACAAATCGTTTGTGCTTCATAAGTGTTTGCTGGGCGTGAAGTTGGCAAACACTTTTCAAAGTTCAATAATTTCCGGCCCTTAGGGGTTGCTGTGTTCTTACATGGATCACAAACAGTCACAAACGAAGCACAAACGATTAATGTATATATAATTATTTGTGCTTCGAAGTGGCTGCCAACTTCACGCACCTATTTTATGTTGCTAATAAAATGTATTTAACCAATATTTTCGTCAATTAATCGAATTTCCATATTTAATGATTTTTTAAAAGTTAGTTTGTATATTTAATGCAAGTAATAATTATAATAAAATAATGAACTTCACTTTTTCCGCACTTAACTCAAAACCAACGAAAAGTTTGCTTATGGCTCTCATGCAAATATATACTTTTAATAATATTGTCATTTTGTAATTTTGTAATTACACATACGGCCAATTTTTGTACAATGCTGAATTAATATTGTTCTATAATGCTTTGCAATGATTATTAAACGTAATATTTTAAAGAATCAGTTCATTATAAAATTAATAAAACTATTCTTGTTCTTAATAAAGCTAAAGTCGAGATTCAGGGCATCGCATAAAATCACATGATTTCTTGAATATGATGACAATAGACTTGTATTGCTTAAGAGGCATATATTATATTGATTGGAATGAAGTTCAATAAAATAATTGAATAGCGATTCACACTAGAATATTAATTTTAGTATAACTTCGGAGAAGCACAAGTGTGATTTCTCATGCAGTGGGAATAATTTATTTCTGGTAGATATGTGTGGGTTCTAATTATGAACTTGTGCAATAAAAACGATCTGTATAACATGCATAAACTGAAAAACATTAAACTAGTTATAAGGATATATGAAAGTGAAGTTTTTTATAGTTATTAGGTATTATAAAAAAACTGAAATTTTAGCTCCGGGAAATAATTACGGTAATACAAAAATTCTCAACCGAGGTTGAGTACCATCGTTCTGCCATCTTTCCAATACTGGTGTCGAATACGATAGCATATAATATTGCATAAATAATGATTTGACGTATTTTCTAAAAACGAAATTTTCTAAAAAACGATAACACGTTTTCGATTTGAACAACCTATAAATATTAACCGATTTGGCTCAAATTTGAGGTACCTTAATATTTTTATGTACTTTAACATTATTTAAATTCAGCACATTTTATGCTAATCGAGTATATTTTATATGAATTACTTATCTACTCGTACTAATAAATTCTAAAGAAAGGAATTAATAAAATAATAAAATATTTGTACTAATATATTCGTATTTAGAGGGGGTAGAACACTTTGAAAATTTGGAAAAATAGATTTTTTTGGCTTAAAATGTTCCACAGGATGTGTACTTTAATGTAGTACTCATCCCAAGTCCGCCAGGAACTTATTTACCACTTAACAAAGTGATTTTGTACAAAATGTACCGATGCGCTAAGAAGAGCGTCTGAGCGTGACAGTTGACACAGAACGCACGAATAGAGCGGAGGGACGCCTCACGGATGCAGCAAAAGAAGGCTGGAGGACCATTTTGGTTGAAAGAAAACATCTACATAGATGTCAACGCAGAAGGCCAATTTTATGGCGCCGGCATCGCATTCATTCATCCCCTCGCCGAATTTAGAACTCGTGCTGGAATGGGCTCCTGTATCTATTTTTTTTTAATGAAAATTACAAGAAATATTATTTTTTTAAAGTTTTTTATTGAAGTTGTGACGTCCCAAGTTCGGTTCAGTGGTACTTGTATCGTTCAAAGAGTGCAAATAATATACGATTTAATTCTTGAAAAATAATCTTACTATGTTGAAAATTGTATTTTATAGTATTTGCAAGCCCAAGAACATGAAATTAAATTATAGTACTAAATATACAATGTGTTAAACATGTACATGCCAGCAAACGACGAACAGTTTGAATAAACAGTGCTGAGATGTTACAGTTAGTTACGTTATACTCCGAATATATCTTATTTACCTCAAGAAAATACTTGTGACCATTGAGAACCTTCGGACATGTGATGTTATTAGATTTATAATAGCTTATATCTCTGATGTTAAACATTATTTTTAACTAATTTTTTTACTAAAAGCTACTATTCAATACATATTTTATGTTTTTATCCTTCATTGTTGTTATTTCGATTATGGTACAGGAGTCCATTACCTTCTGTAATTTTGTACTATTTTCTCTGTTTTGGCTTTTCTTTATATAATTTTTTTATAAAAAAATTTGAAATTTCCATTGAGGGAACTATTTAGTAAAATACTTAAGTTGGTGACAGTGACTTGCGATTGATTTTGTCCGTTGCCTAGATATTTGTATAAATTGTGTTTTTTATTTTGTTCGTTGCCTAGATATTTTGTGTATTTAATACAGTTATACCAATCTATTATAAACAAGATGTCACCAAAAATCGTTTAAGAATGAAACTCATTCTAGCATCAATATGCGTGCGAAAATATGGTATTCTAATGCCGAAACAGAAAAAAATTATATTCATTTTAAACAACCGAAATAAAAAATCATGTGTTCAACACTGCAAAAAGCAGATTTACTGCTTTGGTTAGATTCATGAAACTCTAAACGGGGCATTAAAATCTGTAATTTTTTTGCCAAGTTAAACAAATAACTATTATTTTCAAATGGAATGAATCCATTGTTGTTGTTTATGAAGTGTGGCAGCTGTTCAATATACGAGTATACAGTATAATTAATTTATTAATAAGTATATATTATATGAATATAAAATAAATTTGTATTAACAAAAAGAAAAGGAATTTACAAAATGTGATTTTGATTTATGTACAATAAATCAGCTAATAAAATATCTCATTTATCTCCATCCTTCTATTCTTGGCTTGGAAAAATAATAATCCGTTTCTTACTTAAATAATTAACAGTCCTTAAATACACCAAGTACAATCGTACACGTACACGAAAGATTGCCGGTGCGGTGAGGGAGAGTAATACAAGCAATCATGTTGTTACACTGTGATTATTATTATTCTTATTAATTATTGATTATTATATTACTGCTAAGTGATTATGTTTATTATAATTAAATAAAAACAGTTATTAATGCATAAAATTATCATTATGATTATGAATTATGAAATGTAATAAAGTAAAGAAGAAAACATGTACCTAAAACAAAGCTTGTTTCCTTTAACTGTCAACTAGAAAAGTTAATTTTATTCTCATATTCAAATATTCAGATATTTATATAACGAGTATTCGGTTTTGGCTATCCGGATAGTTCTAATATCCGAATAACCGAAAGTTCGAATATCCGAACTATTTGGATACACAAACGAATATCAGAACTATTTGGATACGAATATGGAAACTAACGAATATCCGAATTATACGGTAACCGAATATTCATTCACCAATTTTTTACAAAATCGATATCCCTAGTGATTGATTAAATCTTGCCGATTTGAACGGTTGTAACGTTGACGTTGAAATATTTAAATTATTGACGATAGCCACCAATTTTTGTTGTAATTACATCAAATGTCCATTGTACTGACAGAACACAAATCAATTTGAAATTTGAATTAGGGCCAGTTTTTCAATCACCGGTTTACTTTCGATTAATGTTAATAATGATTAAATAATAATGGAAACCATAGTTTGCATTATTATTTAATCATGATTAACATTAATCTGTGATTGAAAAACTGGCCCTTATGACCGGTTTCACCAACAAAAGTTAAATTTTAAACTTGGATTAAATAAATAAAAGTAAATAGAACGTATGACAACAATATCAATTATTCTATTTGACATTTCATTTTGATTAGCTTTTATTTATTTAAACTAAGATTAAATTTTAACTTTTATTGGTGAAACCGGGTATTAGTTAACTATTTCTATTCAATACTGTTAAATTTATTCGTATTTTAATATGACATAAACAACACTATATGAAAACAAGAGACAATTTGAACGTTGTCAAACATAAATAGTATATTACATAAGTCAGGAAAGTGTTCAATATTTGTACTACAAATCATTTGTTTTATTCATATTATGCATTAAAATAATAATAAAAATAATTGCAAATCATCTCAAAAGATTTTTCGATCAATCCGTAACGAATCGTCAGCATGGCTAACGAACCATAGAGAATAAACATTGTTACCCTGTCTATCCAGTACATTCTGAAACAAAAATACAAATAAATAGAAATATCACTTATGCCCGGTTTTTCAGTGACGGTTTAAACTTAAGTTCAGCTGAACCTTGAACTTGAGCCTGAACTTTTTTTTGTTTATAACCTGTCAAATTGAACTGGTTCTGCTGAACCTTTACTGAATGTCAAAATAATTTTGTAGTGTTGTGTAATTTGGGATTTTGAGAAAATATCAACGATTTTCCAGGTTACCGAAATTGTATTTATGTCAAAATAAGAAAAATTCTATTAAAATAGGTATCTGTCATAATCATTTTCTTTCTTGAAGGAAACTAAAAGGGCAGCGAATTTTTCTACTGATGAAATCGAACTGTTAATAGATTTAGTAAAAAGCATGGAATGTAAAATATAATAATTTGGAAAGAAAAGTGTTAGGAGGAAATTTTACAATATTAGCGAAAAAGTTCATTAGTTTTAAGGAAGAAATACGAAAATTTCAAGAAAAGAACAAAAGTGAAATTCGCAAATTCAACAAATAAAATCTATAATTAATAAAGACAATTTAACAAAAGATATTGAACAGGATATAAGGGTAAAAAAATAGAACATTATATGCATATGGATATAAAAAGATTGGAAATAGAAAATTTAGAATTAGAAATACAATTAAAAAAGCAGCAATTAAATGTAATTAATAACTAATACTAGACATTTGAAGTTTATAACTTAATTTATTTGATAATATTATTGTTAATACTATTATAAATAAAAATTTGAATTAAACATAGTATGAAAATAATATATAAGTAATAGAATTTCTTGTTCGGGCCAACTTGCTATCCATAATTATTGCCATTTACTGCGTTTACGAAATTAACAGCTGCTCCAACTCCTTCTTTTTCATTACAAGTGACATTGTGTAGTACAGTTGTAGCTACAACATATCTTCCAGTACTTAATTTTAGTCTAATACCAGTTGCAAGTACAGGGAACCTACGTTTCCATACTCCGTACTGCCCCTCTAGAGTATTTCTAGTCCTAATATGGTGCTCGTTGTATAAATTTTCAGTAGGATTTTTTTTTTTTTTTTTTTTTTTTTTTTCTGGCTTCTTTGGCGGACCAACTACTCAGGTCATATGCCGCCATTACGCCCTGATCTGCGTTTTTAGTTGTTATTGTCAACAGCAACGCGAGTTTTCTCTGGACGGTCACCCATCCAAATACTACCCGCGCGCAACGTTGCTTAACTCGCGTTATCGCTTAGATCAGTACCAACGAGCGCAGCCATGGCCGTTGACAGTAGGATTTAATAGCGGAGTTATTAAAATATTTATTGTTTTATACCCATTGTCGCCCGACAATAATTAATTTTTCTTTTGGCCATGATCAAATAAAAATTTATAACATCTTTATCATCTGAAGATTCCATTTTGATAAAAATATAAATTATTTGTGACAGGTAAACGTCAATAAATACAGTGAAACAGTCGTTTAATTTATTATGATAACAATGTAGGCGACGGTTGAACTTGACTTAAACCAAGTAAAATGACGGTTCAGGTTCAAGAAAAATTTGAACTGAGTTTAAGGTTTAAACTGAAAAACACTTTGAACCTTGAACTTGAACTTGAACCGATGTTTGAGTTTAAACCGGCACTGAAAAACCGGGCATTAGCAAGCAGGATTTTTTTTTCTGTGGCTTCTTTGGCGGACCAACTACTTAGGTCATATGCCGCCATTCCGCCCTGATCTGCGTTTTAGGTATTATGGTCAACAGCAACGCGGGTTTTCTCTGGACGGTCACCCATCCAAGTACTACCCACGCGCAACGTTACTTAACTCGCGTTATCGTTTAGATCAGTTCCAACGAGTGCAGCCATGGCCGTTGACACAAACAGGATCTTATCGGGAAATATATATATATACTCGTACATTTTTGGTTATTTTTCGCGCCTTTGTCTGAGATTAAAAATTTTACATATCTCAAAATCGTTCGGAAATAATGTGTTTACTGAATGCAGTTCGATAAAAACTAGGAACTTCTGTAATATTTTTGAAAAGGTTAGAAGCTTTTACTAAATTTAGGGTTGCGAACAGATACGTGATCGCCCTGAATTTCGTGAACGGCGTTTGTATACGAGATAAAAACAATTCATTTTCGGTATAAATATAAAGATACAAAAAATATTAAGTTTTTGTTGTTTGTTCAACCACTAAAGATAAAAGAAAAGTAATCATAAAAATGAAAAGAGTATTGACAACTCAAATCACTATAGAGGTGCTGCGTTCGTCTAGCTTTGGTAGGAAAATGGTTTGTTTACATTAGAATACATATGTTAATGTAGAGCTCGTTTCCCCAATTTTGACGATGAAATGAAGTCTTGTGCAATTGTTTAAATTCTTGGATGTCTTCACATTCGTAGGAAAATTGTATATATATATATTTAATTCTAAATTACTCGCGTAATATAAGCAAATAAAAGCAGATGTTTTTTTCATGATCCACTCTTTGCTTCAATAAATTATTTTCGCATAGAAATATGATTTGTGGTTACAAAATATATAATAAATATGGGGGTACGCATTCAACTATCAAAAAATTAAACTTAAAAAATGTAAACATAAAATATTTACTCAGTACAAAAATATATTAATTGCATGTTTTGAAGGTTCCGAATAACATTTATTTTCTACAAAACTACAAGAACATGATTTAACTGACGAAGTAAAATATAAATTTAAATTACTTATTGACCACTGCTACGATAATTTATTAATGTATGAAATTAGTAGGGTACTATTTGAGTTTAAAAATTGCTGCCGGAGTATGTATTACAAATTATTAACTGAGGACGATTGTTGCAATAGTTCAGAGCGATTTGCATCCGTAAAAGCAACAGTTCGTATTAGATATTTTTTTAGGTTTTTCATAGTTATAAAAACACCTACTTTTACCACACAAACATGCGTAATAAATGAAACAGTCCCACCAAGAGTAGTTATTTTTTTACCCCTAGTTGGCGTATCAGAACGCTGGAGTTGTCAATAGGTTAATACTGTTCAGCTATTGATAGTTGTTAAAAGAGATGGCTAAAGAGCGCGTATTTGTACTGCGAATGTTTTACCCCTTTCTAATGTTCACTACATCTCTCTAGCACGTGACATTAATTCTATAAATGTCTATTGGTTCATTATTGTACTAAAAACAGTTTAATAATAATGGAAGCTATTGTTAAACTTTTTTCAAACGATAAATGTCAGTTCAAAATGTTAACCTGAAATACCTTAAAAAGTTCTTTTATTGCAATTTGAAAGAATTTCCAACGACAGATAAATATTTCATAATATTTTTATTAAGAAAACAATAAGAAGGTAAATTTAAAACGATATTACAATTTGGTAAGCTAAAATCTAAGAATATAAATTATCAAAATATCAGGATCTTTCTTTTCAAATTTTATATTACAACTATATAATTTGCACGAAAATTGCAAAATTAACTTTTCTAACACATCTTGTTGGAAACGATCAGTCAAAATGAATGTATAACCTTCATTTATAATATCATCATAAAACATTAACAACAGTAAAAAAGAAATGGCAAATATTTAAAGTATTACTCATTCAAAGGGGGTAAAACAAATTTCTTTCCGGCAATTTTTAAAAGCAAATCCATGAAAAAACTCGGTAACAAATGAAAGAAAATTATACAAAAATATGCGTAGAACATACAAGAAGAAACATTGCCTTTGGGCAACCAAGCAATATTATTGAACGGTGTATCAGCGGAAAGTCGCTTTGTTAATTTTACGATATTGCCCATATTAATCCATTTATGGTAACCAGAACTGCAGTGAATCACCTCAATGCTATTTTTTTGTCTGAAAATCAATGTAACATCATTTCTAAATCATTCAGAACCAAATTTGGAAATTTGGGGATTTTTCTTAAGGACCGTAACTTCAAAACTAATCTAAGTGCGGACCTGTCGGATCTCTTAGCCATGGTCTTGGAGTACTTAGCTAGCTTTTAGAGAAATTTAAAACATTTTAAATTGTTTCTAAAGGATTTAAGACAGATTTAAGAAAATTTGGCAACTGGGATCATCTAGCCATCGTCTTGGATTACTAGCTTCAAGAACAATTTCGAACATTTCAAAATAAAAACTAGAATAAGTAAGGACTTAGATTTATAGGGGTTTCCGTTGTAATTACACATATTTTTATTGATTTAAATTCATAATAGGTAAATTTTAATAAAATTTTGCAACATTTTAGATTTTATAAACATTTTGTGCTTACTTCAAATGAGCTAAAAAATTATATACTATTGAAACTATAAGGAACACACTACTTTTGACCAAATTTAATTTGTTACGTTCCAATTTTATTCCTTATTCCAAATTCTCATTATCATTTCTTATTCCTTGTAATTTCGCCCTTTTTCCTTTTGTTGAGTAACCTACAAATTATAGTTGTAATTTAGAGTCGAAGTTTGACTGTTGAAGAGTTTTGACGTGAATTTCTTGAGTCTTGGTTGTTAATGTTTTGAGTTTATATTTCGTTTTCGCTAATTGCGAGTGATTTCTACTATTGTTATATTGCTGTGTGCAATACCCGTCTGGGGATTTGAAAGTAGAAATCCACGACTTTCTGAGTGTGCATATTTTTGGTGCAATTGAATTGCTGTGTTGGGTACACTCAGAAAAACACCCATTTTGGGGATTTGCGTAATTGCGTAAATTCAAATCATCTTCGCCGACCATCAGCGAACCTCAAACAACCCCGTGCCACCCGCCAAGGCATCGACAACGTCGAGGGCGATTTAGAACATCAAGCAGAGTTCTTGCGAGGTAGCGATCCATTCCTCGGGTCCAGATTCCTGCGCCTGCCAGTTCGTGCCTGCCGTGGTATCAGCTAAGTGCTCGAGAACATTTGGTTTATTTATTATTTTATTTTTAAACACGTCATCTACGTTTTGACGCCATACTTGTACGTATTTATATGTTTCACATATCACTCATATTTGATACACTTTTATGTTGTATGTCAGACCTAGTCATTATTAATTACACACACTTGGATTGTGATAATTCTTATTATTTTGAACATAGTAGTATTTTATCTTGTAAAGTTCATTCACACAGTTTGGTTATATTTTTGTTGAGACAGTTAACATTCACGGAATACTTTTAATACATTTTGTTAGTTGTAAGGAACCGTAGTGGTAAGAACTTTATTTGTTGTTTTATTCACTTGGTTAGTACACCGTTAGTACTCGCAGTTCGCGCTACACTGTTTCGCGTAACCCCTAACTCCCTGTACTTGTTTCGCTTCCCGGTTGATCAACTTACGGTCTGCGATTTCGATGCACTAGATGTGTGCTGAGTGGAGGTGCTATAGGAGATCACGTTACGGACAGTTCGGAGTGAATCGCGTTTGTTTTATGTCAGTACATTTGTGGTACTATAAAGTTCTAGCACACTGTGTGCTCCAGGTAAACTTATCCTGCTGTTATTCATTCGGAGAGTGTTCAACATCGTCTAGTAAGTGTTGTATATTTAGCAGTAAATTGGCACCCGTCGTCTGTAAGTTGCTGTATATTTTTAATTAATCATCTTATTATCTTGTTATTCTTCAATAATAACCAAATTGTTATACTTAGCTCTTGTTTGATTTCTATGTTACCCTGTTTAGTCCTTTCAGCACAACTCGACGATATTAGCACACTGTGCATTTAGTTATTTGGCACCCGTCGGTCACGCAGATTTAGGTTGACTTGAGAATCGTAAGTTTATTGAGATCCGCAAGTATTGTGTCTCCTACCCCCTTTCTCAATTAGGTTTGGTCGAGAGTACTTTCGAATTGAGTGGCGCCCTTTCTCTTCCCGAGCTTCCACCCACCCCCGTCTCCACTGAGACGCCGGCACCTCGTCCAACGGTAGGGAAGACTGTACGACAACAGTACGCAGGAATAGTGCGTAGCAAGTAATTGGCGCCAACCGTGGGGCCTTATCGTTTTGCATTCCGTGATTGTTTTGCGGCGCCTGATAGTTTTGCGTGGCCTGATCGTTTTGCGTTGCTCGAGTTGTTTTGCGTGTGTTTAGTTTTCTTCTATTGCTAAATTGTATCGTATTCATTTATTTTCGGTAGTTAGTTAATTAGTTCATTATTTAGTTAGTTATTTAGGATAGTAGGCACATTTAATTTAGAATTAATTTTTTTGGTGAGCTATATTGCTTTTGAAATTTATTGTTGTCGTATCTTAGTATTTTGGGTTTATTACTTTAATTCTTTTGATGTAATTTCAGACATCAATTTATTGTTTGGAATAAATTATATTAGTTGGGATTGACTATAGTTTACTTTTTTTTGTGTGTAGTTTAATTAATCGTGATGGACACGAAAGTAGATATTAATCGTTTATCCAGGGATGAGCTTATTTATGAATTAAAAGTTCGCGGCGTTGAAGATTTTGGTGCAGTAGACTATTTGAGGCGAACTCTTCGAACTTTGTTGCATCTTGAGAAAAATTCTTCTTTTGTGTTACCGCAGTAGCCCTTTACGTGAACAGGATCATGACGCACTTCAGAATCAAACTAAAGAGATAGTTGAGTTAATCACTGCTTTTTCAGATACTAAATCGTCGTCAGTATATAAGAAAATTGAGACTAAAATTTCTCATTCATTAGGTCGGATAAATCGTTCTGAGACGACAGTTGATACGCAAATAAAACAGCGTTCACAAATTTTGATCAAATTAGTCACTTTAGAATCGGACTTGAAAACAAAAGCTAAGAGGGCCAAACATTCTTCTACAATAGTTAGTGAGCTTCTAACTCATTCCGTTGCAGAGTTAAAGTTGTCTTATCAGGATTCTGGTTCATCTGTGTCAGAAATAGAAGCAGAAATACCCCGTTTAGCAGTAAGATCAAAATCGGTACCAATTTCAAAATGGGAATTAAAGTTTACAGGTGATTTGAGATTGATGTCATTGAATTAATTTTTAGATAGGGTTGAGGAATTGCGTTGCGCTCGTCACGTGAGCAAATTAGAACTCCTTTCGTCCGCGATTGATCTTTTTGAAGGGAATGCACGTATTTGGTATCGAGCAAATAAACATTTATTAAGAACATGGGATGTATTAGTTTCGGGGTTAAAGTTAGTATTTTTACCGGTCAATTATGAGGAGAAATTATTGGATGAAATAAAGCGCCGTACACATGGGCCATGTGAGTCAATAGGGATTTATGTTGCCGTCATGTCCACCCTGTTTTCGCGATTAGGAACTAAGGTTTCCGAAGATTTTAAAGTGCATATGCTTATGAGGAATATTTTGCCGTTTTATCCTGACCCAATTAGCGTTAATTGATGTTCGCTCAGTAGCAGAGTTACTTAGGTTGTGCCGTCGCATGGATGAGCGTAGAGAATCGGTCGACCAGTTCGTTCCCCCGCCGGGTCAAAATCAGTCGATAGAGCCAGATTTAGCTTATGTCCAGTATATGCAACCGTCGACCTCATCTCGCAGTGCGAATTTTCCGCGTGATACTTTAGGACGGAGAAATGTCGATATGATTCAGCACAATAATCGGCCATGTTGGAATTGTGATCAAGTAGGCCATCTTGCCGCGAATTTTCGTGCGACTCACAAACGACATTGTTATAAGTGTGGGAAGCCGAATGTGACAGTGAAAACTTGCGCAAATTGCAATTCGGGAAACGAGTGTCGGATTCCGTAGGAGACCGTCATCAGTCGGATTCTTTGTCGGTCATTAATAATGCTCGTTTAGATTATATTATGGCACACACAGAAGGTGATGAACGACCTTATTTGGAGATTTTTATTTTTGAGAAATCATTTCTTGGACTTTTGGATTCTGGTGCATCGTGCACCATTGTAAGAAAACCGGGTTGGGAATTGTTGAAACATTTAAACTTGCGCTTCAGTAAATCAATTGCACATTGTACGGTCACGAATGGACAACGTTGTGAAAGTATCGGTACAATTTCGGTTCCAGTTAGATTACGTGATCAAGTGAAAATTGTAGATATTTTAGTGGTCCCTGAATTAGTAGTAGTTATTAATACTAGGAGCAAACTTTTGGCGAATTATGGGAATTTTTCCGGATTTACGTCGCGGAGAATGGACGTTTTCAGACGCACCATCGATAGCTACCGCGTCGGTCAACGCTATAAACTTAAAAAAAAATGGCGGACGAAGAAGATCTATGTGATCAAGTGAGAAAATGTTTTCAATGTAAAACAGCAGTAAAACCTGAAGATAAATTTCTAAAGTGTAGTGGCACGTGCACTGGAATAATACACCAATCATGTACACAATTTAAACCAAATGAACTTAGATTCATTGAAAAATGTGAGTACATTAAATATTATTGTAACGGATGCAAGCAAACAGATGAGAAGCCAAAAACTTCTAATAGGCTTGAGGATGAGATTCAAAATCTTTATCTTAAAATTGATCAATGTATCGATTTGATCAATAAACAAGACAAAAAGATCGATGATCAAACAAAACTAATAAATAAATTAGTAAATAAAATAAATATTTCTCCAACAATTATTTCAAATGAAGCACACCATGGTCAAAAGGCAGCACCTGTTGGACAAAAAATAGTTGTAAATAAAATTATTTCTAATAAAAACGATACTAACATCTCAGAATCTGCCGAGTCAAACATCTCAACACAAACAACTGTCTTAACTCAAGGCCAATCACTGTATGCTACTAAATTAAGATCTAACTCAATAAGTTCTAAAAGAATTAAAACAAATACTACATCTAAAGAGAATAATAAAATCATTTTAAATAAACCCGAAATATTAAGTAATTCTAATTCTGCAACAACAACACAGCAGATAATATTGTTGATGATGAGGGTTATTTAACAGTAAAAAAACGAAGAAATGCATCTAAAAATTCACTGAAACCGGAGTAATATCAAATTCACAACATTTCACAGGGATGCAGAAGGTGTGGATTTTTCTCTCCAGAGTAGGAAAAAAACGCTACCGAAAATGACATCAAAGCCTATATGGAAACTAAAGTAGGTAATGGTAACGTGCCTTTAACGTTGAGGAAATTAAACCTGCCCGTGAAAACTGTTTCTATAAAAGTTTTAAAGTAGGTGCTGATTTTTCACTTAAAGACATTCTGTACCAAGAAAATTTTTGGCCATCTGGAGTTAGTTTCGCCAGATACAACTTCAAAACTGATAAATCATTTAAAGAAAAATCGTCTTCTAACAACACAAATAATTTTTTAGTACCAACTGCACCATCAATTATAGTTCCGTAGCAATTAATTCAGTAAATAACGAGAGTGTTAGTGCTAATATCCTCGTACATAATTTTTCATAAGTGCGCTTAATGTACGGTCACTTCAGTCGTGTTTTAGTGCACTAAAAAATCTGTTAAATGACTTAAACTACGATATTTTCTGCATGTGCGAAACTTGGTTAACACCTACATGCGCAAGTGCTACTCTGAGTGTCGACGGCTACAACCTTGTACGCAAAGATAGATCTAATCAGCGCGGCGGAGGGGTAGCGGCCTACATCAAAGACACATTTAAACATGAAATAATTCAATTGGATGCTGATACAGGATTGTTAGAATATTTATTTCTAAAAATATTCTATAAACCAAAAAAAATTTTGATAATAGGAATTATATATAGACCACCAAACACCACCAGTGATATGTTAGAAAATTTTGTCAATATGATTTCTGGAATTTGTACTATCGGAGATAATATTATTTTAATTGGTGATTTCAATTTAAATGTTTTAGATTTAAATGACGTAGAACAAAGAAAATTCTTAAATAACTTAAAAATTTACAAATTCAACCAAATTATCAAAGAGCCAACTAGAATAAAAAATAATTCCTGTAGCCTTATAGATCATTGTTACATTAATAATACAAATATTATATTAGAATCTGGTGTTTTAAATATAGATCGTATTATAAATGAAAAAGGACAACAACTCAGTGATCACAAATTAATTTTTGTCATCATAAATATAAACTTAAGCAAGGATAATAGACAACCTAAAATGATTTTTTATAGAGATTACAAACATTTTAACTATGAAATTTTTAAATGTGATTTAGATTTAATTAAATTAGACCAAATCTCTACATTAAATAATGTTAATGACAAAGTTAACTTGTTTACCAATTGTATTTTAACACTATTTGATATACATGCCCCCTGTAAATCCACTATTGTAAAGAAGAAACATGAGCCTTGGATAACTGACACAATTAAGCTAATGATTAAATTAAAGAAACGTGCTTTAATCAAATTTAGGCGAACTAAGAAAGAGCAGCATTGGCAATATTATGTAGAACTAAAAAACTACCTAACTTTAGCTATTAGAAAAGAAAAATCAGCTTATTTTAATTTTGTACTTACGAAAAATTATAAAAATCCATCCAAATTTCGGGGCAATATTAAAAAATTGAACTTAACATCAAAAACTACAAATGAAATTAACTCTTCTAGTGTTATCAATATTCTACTTTAAATATTTTTTTTGCTAATATTGTGTCAAATCAATATTGTACGACTAATTCTGATGCAATTCAATATTATAGCAACAATAAAATGGGTTCTCATGTTCCTTTTGAATTCCAAGAAGTCACCAAAGAAAAAGTATTAAATGTATATAATAGCATTAAAACAAACGCTATCGGTCATGATTGTATAAATAAATTTATGTTCGATCTTTGTATGCCTCAGTGTTGGGATATATTAGTTGACATTATTAATACATCAATTCGACAGTGTATATTTCCTGCTAACTGGAAAATAAGTATTATTCAACCCATACCAAAGATACAAGATCCTAAATCTGTATCTGATTTTAGATCTATCAGTATTCTTGCTATGTTGTCAAAGGTATTAGCAAAAATTATGTGTGAACAGTTAAGTACTCATTTAAATGCATACAATTTATTACCGATTTCACAGTCAGGTTTTAGATCCAATCACAGCACTGCAACAGCTCTAATAAACGTAATTGATGATATCACGTCAGCTATGGACAAATCTTTAATTACCATATTGATCTCATTAGATTTATCAAAAGCTTTTGATACAGTTCAACATGATTTGTTACTGGCAATACTGAATTATATCGGCTTAGAAACCTCAGCAATAGAACTTTTGCAGAGCTACTTATCTGAGCGAAAACAAATGGTCAAATTAAGAACTGCAACAGGCCAACAAGCATCTAGTTTAGAAAAAGTACATTGTGGCGTTCCTCAAGGGTCTGTTCTTGGGCCACTTTTATTTAACTTGTACTTAGTAGATTTACACACATTTGTATAATATTGTAAAATGCATAACTATGCAGATGATATGCAATTATACTACTCATTTGCGCAAAATGATGTACAACATGCATTAGAATTAATTGAAATGGATTTATTGAGAATATTTACTTGGTGTGAAGATCATTCTCTCAAATTAAATGCAGATAAATCCACTTCACTAATTTTAACGAGAAATAATGACTTTAATTGTAATTCAGTGAAAATCACTTTGAATAATAACATGATCCCACAAAAAGAATCAGTGAAAAATTTAGGATTGTTCATTGATAAAATGGCTCGTTTCACACAGCATATAGACAACCTATGTAAAAAGAGTTTTATTAAATTAAGGTCACTTTATAAACTCAAGGACGTTATTCCTAAATCTGTAAGATTGTCACTTTGCGATTCTTTAGTGCTAAGTTCATTTGATTACTGTGATATTGTGTACGGAAATTATTTAATACAAAAAGATGTAATTAAGATTCAACGAATTCAAAATTCTTGTGTTCGCTTTGCTTACAATCTTAATTATTATGACCACGTCACTGATTCTTTTCGTAAAAACAAAATACTAAATATGTCTAGGAGGAGAGAACTGCATTACATCTATTTCATACACAAAACCTTAATTACTGGTGAACCAAAATATTTAAAAGAAACATTAGTTCATCGCTCAAATATTCACTCTAGATCGTTGAGAAATGAACATCATCTTCATGTACCTAATTTTAAAACAGAAAAATAGAAAAATTCCTACAGTTACATGGCCGCAAAGCTTTATAATAATGTACCTGATAGTTTTAAATGTTTAAATTTAAGCAATTTCAAGAAAAATATAAAAAATATGTACCTAGATCTTTATACTAGCTAATTATGTGCTTTTATGTAACTTATATTCTAATATGTACAAATATTTTTTATGTTGGTGGCATTGAAAAACAGCTAAGCTGAATGCTGACCTCTTGTATCTTTTATATGATGCAATAAATATTATTATTATTATTATTATTATAAACTCTCGTACCAGTTTAAGTATTGAGCAACAGAACCAGTTGGAGAAATTGGTAGACAAAATTTTCGCAGATATGGGCGCGGATAAAATAGGATGTACGGACAAGGTGGAACTCAAGATACAGACTGATAGTAAACCCCTTAAACAACGCTATTACCCTATTTCGCCTGCTGTTCAGAAACACGTAGATAAAGAACTAGATTTTATGCTCGCGAATGGTATTGTTGAAAAATCAGATAGTCCTTGGTCTTCTCATATATTATTAGTACCGAAGAAAGACGGAACGTTTAGATTTTGTGTGGATTTTCGAAAAGTAAATAAGGTTACGCGACGAGACGCTTACCCAATACCGTATGTTTCGGATACTCTGGATAGGTTACGTGACGCCAAATATTTGACGTCTTTAGATATTAAATCCGCATATTGGCAAATACCCGTTGCTGCTGACTCCAAACAGTATACTGCATTTACGGTTCCGAATCGTGGACTTTTTCAATTCCGTCGCATGCCATTTGGGCTCCATAA
Organism: Pterostichus madidus; assembly: GCA_911728475.2. Classification (NCBI taxonomy): domain Eukaryota; kingdom Metazoa; phylum Arthropoda; class Insecta; order Coleoptera; family Carabidae; genus Pterostichus; species Pterostichus madidus. The sequence continues at coordinate 12,578,492 of OU452318.1, forward strand.
CGCTCCAGCGACATGGCAGCGATTTATAAATCAAGTAATCGGGTCAGATTTAGAGCCACATGTGTTCGTATATCTCGACGATATTGTTATAGTGACACAAACATTTGAGAAACATATTAAAATTTTGGAAGAAGTTTCATCGCGCCTCATTACTGTAGGATTAACGTTAGGTAGAGACAAATGTTAGTTTTGTCGGGACGAATTACGTTATTTAGGTTACATCGTAAATGAGCGTGGACTTCATGTTGATCCGGAGAAAGTGCGTGCTATTTTGGACATCCCTGTACCTAAATCGGTCTCGGATGTACGTAAGTTAGTTGGTATGGCGTCGTGGTACCGTAGGTTTGTGCCGCACTTCTCTACTGTGCTCGCTCCACTCACAAATTTATTGCGGAAGAACTCTTCTTTTAATTGGAATTCAGATTGTGATAGTTCTTGGGCTAAAATAAAGAATTGTTTAGTTTCCGCACCGATTTTGACACGCCCTGATTATAGTCGAGAATTTATTCTCCAAACGGATGCGTCTAATTTTGGTCTTGGTGCTGTTTTAAGTCAACAATACGATGATGGGGAAAAAGTTGTTTGTTATTTGTCTCGTTTCTTGACGCGCCAAGAGAGAAACTTCTCCACTACCGAGAAGGAACTGTTAGCTTTATTGTGGACCGTGGAAAAACTTCGTCCGTACCTGGAAGGTACCCAATATATTGCAGTTACTGATCACTACTCCCTGTTGTGGTTACATAAACTTGAGAATCCATCGCTTGCGCGTTGGGCAGTTCGTCTTCAGCAATATGATTTTAAAGTGGTGCACCGTAAGGGCAAAGATCATGTTGTTCCGGACGCCTTATCGAGATCAGTACCTGTTGTAGATTCAGTTGAATTATCGGATTTTGAGGATAAGTGTTTAAGTAAATTATTTCGGTCGGTATCGGATAATCCCAGAAAATACCCTGATTTTCGCATTAGTAGTGGCAAATTGTATAAGTTTGTAAAATCGGACTATTTGGATCTTGCTGGTGAAGATTACCAATGGAAGTTTGTTATTCCTAAAAGTAAAAGAAAAGAATTGATTGCGAAATGTCACGATCTTCCCGTTAGCGGTCATTTAGGTATGTACAAAACATTTAATCGGTTGGCGCAAAGTTACTATTGGCCAAAAATGCGTTCGGACCTTACGGATTACGTACGGAAAAGTATAGTGTGTCCAAACCTGGACAAAAAGCTCCTACGGGACGAATGGGCGGACATTCTCAAATTAGTAGGCCTTAGGAAGTCATATGCACGGATATTGTTGATTCTCTACCGCGATCATCTAAAGGTTTCTCGTACATTCTTGTAGTTTCAGATTGTTTTAGTAAATTTTCGCTTTGTTTTCCACTTCGGAAAGCATCGGCAGTAAGTATTGTACGTCATTTAGAGAATGATGTTTTCCTTTTGTTTGGTGTGCCGCGTAAGATTATCTCGGATAATGTAAAACAATTCAAGTCAAAGGAGTACGCAAAATTGTTGTCCTCATACGGTGTCAAACCTGCGTATACGTCATTGTATCACCCCCAAGCAAACCCTACGGAACGAGTTAATCGCGTGATTAAAACAATGTTAATTTCCTTCGTGTCGGAAAACCATCGCTTATGAGACGAATATTTGCCGAAGGTGGCTTGCGCAATTCGTACGGCTAAACATGAAGTAACAGGATTAACCCCCTATTTTATAAATTTCGGTCGTGAAGCTAGGTTGTTAGGGAATGAAGTTGAGGAGGAAATTTCAGATTCCGTGGAAATTCAATGTGTTAGGGATAAGGACAAAATCATAGAGAGATCTTGTAATTTTAGAAAGCTATATAAAGACGTTAGGATACGACTACAGAAAGCTTATGTCAAGTCAAAAACTAGATATGATTTACGGCATCGTAGAGTTGCGTTTTACCCTAATCAGATGGTATGGAGGAAAAGTTTTGTATTGTCGGATACAGCGAAATATTATACGGCTAAATTGCCAGAAAAATATGTAGGGCCTTTTCTAATTGATAAAAGAATTTCTACCGATACGTATCAATTGAAAAAATTAGATGGTAGTAATCTTCAGGGAACTTGGAGTAGTGAACATTTGAAAGCGCACCCGGATAATGACTTGGATTAACGATTTTTGGTTTAGTAATTTGTTTTATCTTCTTTTCTTTCAGTATTTTTTTGTTTACGTGCCTATTCTTCGAATAGTGTTAGTTAGCGGTTTTGGTTTATTTCTTCTGTACTTCGTTCAAATTGAAAATTTTCAAGTAAATTTTCTCAAGTAGTGAGGGGAGAGTTGTAACGTTCCAACTTTATTCCTTATTCCAAATTCTCATTATCATTTCTTATTCCTTGTAATTTCGCCCTTTTTCCTTTTGTTGAGTAACCTACAAATTATAGTTGTAATTGAGAGTCGAAGTTTGATTGTTGAAGAGTTTTAATGTGAATATCTTGAGTCTTGGTTGTTAAAGTTTTGAGTTTATATTTCGTTTTCGCTATTTGCGAGTGATTTCTACTATTGTTATATTGCTGTGTGCAATACCCGTCTGGGGATTTGAAAGTAGAAATCCACGATTTTCTGAGTGTGCATATTTTTGGTGCAATTGAGTTGCTGTGTTGGGTACACTCAGAAAAACACCAATTTTGGGGAATTGCGTAATTGCGTAAATTCAAATCATCTTCGCCGATCATCAGCGAACCTCAAACAACCCCGTTACAGCCGCCAAGGCATCGACAACGTCGAGGGCGATTTCGAACATCTAGCAGAGTTCTTGCGAGGTAGCGATCCATTCCTCGGGTCCAGATTCCTGCCATTTTTGTGCGTATTTATATGTTTCACATTTCACACATATTTGATACACTTTTATGTTGTATGTCAGACCTAGTCATTATTAATTACACACACTTGGATTGTGATAATTCTTATTATTTTGAACATAGTAGTATTTTATTTTGTAAAGTTCATTCACACAGTTTGGTTATATTTTTGTTGAGACAGTTAACACTCACGGAACACTTTTTATACATTTTTTTAGTTGTAAGGAACCGTAGTGGTAAGAACTTTATTTGTTGTTTTATTCACTTGGTTAGTACACCGTTAGTACTCGCAGTTCGCGCTGCACTGTTTCGCGCAACCCCTAATTCCCTGTACTTGTTTCGCTTCCCGGTTGATTAACTTACGGTCTGCGATTTCGATGCACTAGATGTGTGCTAAGTGGAGGTGCTATAGGAGGTCACGTTACGGACAGTTCGGAGTGAATCGCGTTTGTTTTATGTCAGTACATTTGTGGTACGATAAAGTTCTAGCACACTGTGTGCTCCAGGTAAACTTATCCTGCTGTTATTCTTCCGGAGAGTGTTCAACATCGTCTAGTAAGTGTTGTATATTTAGCAGTAAATTGGCACCCGTCGCCTGTAAGTTGCTGTATATTTTTAATTAATCATCTTATTATCTTGTTATTCTTCAATAATAACCAAATTGTTATAAAAAAATAATTAAACGCCTTTGGGAGTCTATAGACCCCAAATATTCCTAGAAGGAATTTGGCGGACCGGGCGCACCGAGCCGCAGATTTTACTCTGCCGTACTGCCGGATTTCGTAGTCAGTTGTTTTTTTTTTAAGGCGAATATGTGACTAGCATAGAGCGCCCGAGTGTGGCAAATACAAGAAGCTGTATTTTTTATTTTAACGACAAGCCACACGTTGTCGGCCGGTGGATTCGAACTGACGAACCTTGGCTCGGGTGACGTCACAGCGTGCTAAGAGATGTAGCATTAGCACGCTCGGCCACCACCACCAGCACCAAATTGTTATACTTAGCTCTTGTTTCATTTCTATGTTACCCTGTTTAGTCCTTTCAACACAACTCGACGATATTAGCACACTGTGCATTTAGTTATTTGGCACCCGTCGGTCACGCAGATTTAGGGTGACTTGAGAATCGTAAGTTTATTGAGATCCGCAAGTATTGTGTCTCCTACCCCCTTTCTCAATTAGGTTTGGTCGAGAGTACTTTCGAATTGAGTAGCTCCCTTTCTTTTCCCGAGCTTCCACCCACCCCCGTCTCCACTGAGACGCCGGCACCTCGTCCAACGGTAGGGAAGACCGTACTACAACACCTACGCAGGAGTAGTGCGTAGCAAATGATCTCAAATAGTCACATATCACTAAAGTTGACCTACAATCATTAAACATATATTCCACTTTTTTTCCTCGATGACCCTTATCTGTCAACTTATATTAATAAAAATTTATATGTTTATATAAAAAAAATGTTGAATCTCCTGGTGAAGACTTCAGTTTAGTTTTCAAGTTACAGTCCCTCAAATATAAACATTTTTTATAGAATATACTTACTGTCTGAAACCAAGGTCCCAACTATGATAGCCTTGATCACTACATCAACTGGGATATAATCCTGATTCATATTTTCTAATTGATATGATATTCTGGTGAGACCTCAAACATTTTTCAAAATACGGTAAATCAGTAGCTCACCAATCAGATTTCATGAGTTTAGAGACGAGTAAGTTGAGCATTATAGAGCTAGATTAATTTAGTAAACAGATATGAGTTGAGCACATACTCGTATTTAGCATCAATTATGTGTTTACGCTTCTGGTGAAAACTAGATACTTTTGTTAGTATTGGCATCACTGGCTGCAAGTGTCAGTGAGTGCTTGGAGGTTATAAACATATTTGCCAATATTTGAGATAATTTATTTATTGTAAATTTAAATGTCTTTTATAAATTAAAATTGCGATATTTTAAAATGGGTCAATTGAAGAAAATTTGTACATGAAATGTTGTGGTTGGTAACTGGTTTGGACATTTATGCAAGTATTTAATTTTCGATGGGATGGCTAGCATAGTGGTATGAAGTCGGCCTGTGGATCCTGAGGTCCCTGGTTCGATTCCCACAGGCGACAAATTTTCATAATTTGAAAAAAAAAGCTATCCCTGTGGCTCCTCCACCACTAACATGTTTGGGGGCCGTGATTTGACGACTGGTAACCGCACTTCACGCGCAAAATATATCACTTACCGAGATCTGCTTTAGCATAGTGCCACACCCAGAAATAGGTAGAAGGCGTGATGATATATTTTATATTTTATTTAATTTTCGATTTTTGAAATGATTTCTGTGATTATTGCTAGATTTTGTTTATATCTCTTGGAAGATGAAATTAATTGCACTCCGTTTGAGTTACATAAAGATATAATAATAAATTTTCAAAGTAATTTTGAGGATATATTGAAAAAAATTGTAGTTAGTACCAATAGTTTAAAACAAAAATATTGTGCTCTTACGATATGCAACTTATGAATATTAAATACCTTTGCCACAAGCGACGAAGATACCAATCGGGCCATTTAATTTGTCAATCCATCCACTGATTGGTTCCTTAATCGTATTTATAACAATACTAGGCCGAAAAATGACAGTAGGAATCTTCCCCTGGCATAAATCCTCCACCACGTGCTCCCCTAACAACTTAGTAAAAGTATAAGTGTTCGGATAATCCCCTAAAATCTTATCCGACAAAACAGCAAGTGTATCTCTACCAAAATTTTCTGCAATGTTTATAGCGTGTCTCCAATCAGTTGGACTCGGATAAATCTGCTCCTTCAGCTTCCGACCAACCACTGAGTTACAATAAGCCGTCGACACGTGGACAAAGACAGACAGGTTAACGGAATTCAATGCCAAATAAGATATTTCACGAGTACCACGAGTATTGAGAAGAATAGCGTCTTGTAGATGGTCATTGAAGCGAACTGAAGCCGCTACGTGATAAATAACAGATACTGATGATGTTATGAGGCTGTAATCGATTTCGGAGAAGCCGAGTTTGAGTTGGGAACAGTCTCCTGGAATTGGGATTAATTTGGACAATTGCTGTGAGTCGGTTTCTTTGATTGTGTCGAAAATCTGGAAATAAATAAATTGGTTTAAATAGATGTCAGTCAGTTTTAGGACAGTAGTATTGAAATAGTATATTGTAAAAGCTGTCGGCCTTCACGCTCGATTCCGCGTACACTGAAGTAGTATTCATTTCTGTAAGATAATACCATTGATTTTAAACCAATTTCACTGAAACCAGTGGTTTTCAAACTTTTCGGAGCCATGACCCTCTTTGGGAAAAAATCACAAATAAATTATTTCGCGATTCCCTTACTTTATATGTAATCAAAATTGAAATTTGTAAAAGGCTGATTTCATCATGTACATTACAAAAATAGATCCACGATTATAGAAGCTAATAAAGGACAATGGGGTAATGGCACAGTGGTATCGAGTAGGCCTGTGGATCCTAAGAACCTTGGTTCGATCCCCACAGCCGACAAACGTTTTCACAAATTAAAAAAAAATTACCCCTGTGGCTCCCCCACCATTAACATCTTTGGGGGCCGTGATTTGATGGCTGGTGACCACATTTCATGCTCATATATATATATATATATATATATAATATGTATCACTTACCTTACTTACTTACTAAAACAATTGCCAACTAAAAATTTTGCAATTCTGCCCGTGAGCCCTTTAAACGACTTTTTATTTGATGCCAAACATAATAGGTTGTAGAGTCTATCAAATTAAAACAATTGCCAATCGAAAAATATATATTCGGGACGCCAGCTCTTTTAAAGCACTTTCATATGATATCAAACAAGATATGATTCGGAACACTTTTTTGATCGAAACAATTACCGAGCGTAAAATTTCAACTTTTTTTTATTTCATCAAAAATGTCATCTAAAGCCCTTTCATATGATATCAAACACGGTATGATTCAGAATATTTAAATTTGAAATAATTGAGGATCGTAAAATTTCAACCTTTTTTTAATTTCATACTTTATGTTTAAAATAATTGACGATCGTAAAATATCAGTTTTTTTATAAAACAGTTTAGCGCTAACACCGTTTTTAATATTATCTATAACTCTGTTTCAAATTAAGACAAATTCAAGAAATGAATTAAATTTGATGCTAATTAACACTCTTTTTAACTCAAGTTACAATAAACTTTTTTCATGCATTGAAAAAAGATTTAAAAACGAAATAAAAAATGGTGTTAGTGTTAATCCGCTTTATGAATCTGCCTATATGAGTTTTACATTATATTTTTTAAAGATCAGCATTAAAAACAGTTTTTCTTGTTTTTTTAAAATCTATGATTTTCTGAACCTAGATTTTGTATATAGGATATACCAGAACAATAATTCCATGGGTACTTTAAAATTTCTACATTTTATTAATATATAATGCTTTGTCAGTTTCAAACAATAAACAAACATATAAAAACTATTTAAGACGTTTTGAGAGAGGTGTTGAATAAAACGTTATAATGAACTCATGTGGAATTCATATAAATATAATTAACTACTATTACTTTACTAGCGAATAAATAGTTATTTAAAGTTTTTGTTACGAAGTTATTGATGACAGTTTAAAATATCAAAATTGAATATAAAATTTAAAAACTGAAACAAAAATTTATTAATACAATTGTTTGCTTTCTTCAGGAAGCAATGAATTTGTTTTCCAGAGCCCTGCTAAGGAAAGCTAGAAATATAATTAATTACGGCTGGTAACTGCAATTCACGAGCAAAAATATATCACTTAACGAGGTCTGCTTCGGCTGAGTGCCACACTCAGTAATGGGTAAAAGGCGTGATGATATATTTATTTATTTTATTATTTTTTTCAGTTTTAGAAATTTTTATTTCTGTTTAGAATAATTTATTTCTGTTGTAAAAATAATATTTCTCTACAACTGTCAAAGAAATATGTATTTTTACATCGCAATGGATGCGCGAAATTTCATAATCTTTGATACTTTAAAAAGTTATATATCAAACATTTTCAGGTTTCCACATCAAATTTATATAATTTTTGTATTTTTTCCTTTCGTATTTACTTAAATAAATCAATAATTATTGAGTTATTCTTCTTTGACAGTTGTAGAAAAAATGTTGTTTGTATTTTGAGGGCGAAATTCGTGTTTTTTTGGCGCGTTTGAATGACTTTTTTGTCTCGATCTGACGATCTCGATCAAAAGTGATATTCTTACGTGCCCCTAAAAAAACACTCATTTTGCGCACTTAATACAAAAAAAAACTATTTCTCCATTAAAAAAAATTGAATAGATAATAATTTTGTAAGTTCAATAAAATTGTTTATTAATAATAAAAAATATATTCTTAATTTTCTGGAATATTCTGTTTCCTGGCGACATTAAAATTAATGTATCTAGGTTTCATATGAACCCCGAATAAGAATCCGGTATCTTAAACACGCATTGAATAGGATTATTTCAGAACTGTCCAACAAAATATATATATATATATATATATATATATATATATATATATATATATATATATATATTTAGAAAATTGGTTCATAAATACAAAATTACTGTTATACATGCCGGGTGGTGCTTGGCAAGGGATGAATATAGGGATTTAACATATAACATTATCTTGTTGTAATTTCCTGCTTCCCTAATTATTTTAAACAAAAAGTTACAAATAGAATTTTTAAGGTATATACAAATAATTATTTCGAACATTTCGTGTTTTACATTTTCCCCAAATATTTAAAAGTGATTTTTAAGAAATTATCTTCAATTAAAAGTTGCGGAGGACAAAATATATTATATCAACTTACCGGATCATTGATAAGTATTTGAATTCTTTCTATAATATCTTTTCCTATCTTTTGACGAACTAAAATGTAAATATCTCCAATTTGGGGACAACTGCGAAGAAGTTTTTCAATAAGAACTTTTCCGTGGAAGCCGGTGGCTCCAGTAATGAAGACATTCTTCCTCGTGAAGAACTGAGGTATTAGACGGCGTGGACGTCATTTCCTGGGAACTTGTGATGCACTTGATTCGTAGACAATATAAGATATATTTGACTTAATTTACTTGTTTTCTGATTGGTTATTATATTTATATGTACCTAGAACAGACAGTAGTGTATTGCAAAGATACCGTCTGCTCAAGGTGCACACAATATCTTCTCTACGGCCATTTAGAAACACTTGAAAAAGAATTGAAAATAATTTTTGACAGTTTTTCTGTTTGGAAATTCAGGCGACAGTTTTCATGAATTCATGAATACAACGATATATACTCTTACATTGCCGCTCGGCAAGCAGATAATGCCAACTTTCTGCCTTCAACTGACAGTTAATAAAGGCTATTTCCTGCTCGATCGTAGAAAAAGTAATTTGTATTATTTATTTTTTATTATTATTATTATAAGATGTTTTCTGTTTTTAATAACTTAATATTACATAATTTATTTGTATAGTTATGTACAATTGATCAGGCAGTCTGTTATGTGCGGGTATAGTGAGAGGTTGTCAATAAATATAGTATTAAAACTAGCGTCTAGTATTTCTGAGAGTGAACCAGTTAACATCAGAAGTGGGATTTTAACGACTCCCTACAGTGTGGAATGCCTTCCAAGAAACGAAAAAGGAGTCGATCGCGAAGATACTCGCGGAAACGTATATCTTCGCGCCAACGTGATAGGACGAGCAGCGGTAGCGGCGATAGTAGCCCCGTGAGCTCAAGTTACTCGAGCGATTCCAGCAGAAGGAATCAGAGAAAAAAACGACTTCGATCAAGCAGACATTCGCATATTCATCATAAAGCGGCCCGCGCCAGAAGCCGGCCGACTAATACACCACCCTCATTTACGGAACTAGATAGTAGTTTTATGGAAATGGGGTGACCCTGCAATCGAGAGAATTACGGAATGGTTAGACTTAACTGATAATCATGCCGTGGCGGGAAACTGGTCTGATAATTTTACAAAGATGAGTGCGTTGAGTAAATTGAAAGGTACAGCAAATAAATGGTACAATACATTCACAAGAAACCAAGCAGATTGGGTAAACTGGTCGTGGTACCAGTGTAAAGAAACCTTAAAAGATACGTTTCAAAGTAATAGGGACTTATACAAATTATTTATGGAGGTAGCAAATCATAAGCCGACAATCGGAGAATCACTTTATAATTATCATTTCGAACATTTAACTAAAATTGAAAAACTCAAAGCAAATTTTTCGAATGCAGATAAGGTATCGTTAATTGTAGGCGGTATAGCTGATGAAAACATTACGTCAGCAGTTGAAGCTGCTAACGTAACCGATCCAAACCAATTAGAAATAAAATATATCATCAAAATAGTAAATCAAATCCAGAACCTTCTTCCTCAAAGAGTTCCTTACGTAAACCGATTTCAATGCAATGTTATTGTTGCGGTAAAATGGGTCACATAAAAATTGAATGTAGAGCAAAAGATAAAATTTGTAGTTTATGTAATAGAACTGGACATTTACAGTATATGTGTAACAATATAAATATAAAATCTAATATAAAAACTGAAAATAAAAGTCAAACAAATAAGGAAGTTAAATATATTTCACATGATCCAAAAAATAAATTTTATAAAGACATTATTATAAACGGTACCTTCTACGGCATTTATCGATTTTGGAAGTGACTGTTTCATTATTGAGCGATCATTGGTTGAACAATTAAAATTACAAGTGAATAAATTAAAAAAGAAAGTAACTCTGTCAGGATTTTTAGGAGTAGGCACTCAAGTTTGTGAATGCACTGAGGCAGGAAGTCACATAGATGACGTAACTTTACAATGAACCTTTTACATTGTAGATTTAGCTATAGCGGACACACATATACTTATCGGCCGTAACTTTACGGAAAACCTAAATATTATTTATTACAGGATTAATAACAATCTCAATTTTACTTATAAAAATCAAATTATTTCTACTATAAATGAAATAAATATTAATAAAGGTGAACATTTATCTCAATCAAACATTACACTATTGGAAAATCTGATATTCAAATTTAAAGATGTGATCGCCGGCACAAACTTTGAATCGGTAGGTAAAACACATAACATAGCAATGAATATTGAATTAACCACTACGAAACCAATTGCATTTAGACCATACCGTTTATCTGAACAAGAGAGAAAGGATACGAGGGACATAGTAAAAAACTTGTTAAACGCAGGAATTATAAAAGAAAGCCACTCGCCCTATGCGAGCCCAATTCTCCTCGTCAAAAAGAAAAATAATGAAAAACGACTGTGCGTAGACTATCGGGCGTTAAACAAAATAACAGTTAAAAATAAATACCTTCTTTCATTAATTGAAGACCAAATTGATAGATTAAAAAACTGCAAATACTTCACTAGCCTTGATTTAGCTAGCGGTTATCACCAGATACCGATGAACGAAAAATCTATTCCCAAAACAGCATTCGTAACTCCAGATGGTCACTACGAATTTTTACGAATGCCATTTGGGTTGACAAACGCCCCGGCGGTATTCCCGGAAATGATTAATTGTGTACTAATTAAGATTCTCTAAAGTTGTGGTTTATTTGAATGACATACTAATACCATCAAAAACGGTAGATATAGGTCTTAAAATTTGAAAAGAAATTTTTATTGTTTTAAAAACACATGGTTTAACTATTAATATATCAAAATGTTTCTTTTTAAAAACACAGATAACATTTCTTGGATATGATATTACGTACAATTCAATCCAACCAAGTCCGGCCAAAATAGAAGCAGTTGCTATCAATAATTTGATGCTCTGACTGCCGCGACTAGCTTTTGACAGTGGAGAAGGCGTGCGGTCCAAATGTCCAATGGTTCCGTAAACCAATGACTCACAGTCAACAAAATAATTCCGGGGGCGCCAGCTGACCTAACGGCTGACGTAAACCTACTCTCGAGTCGGCCAACAAACTCCAGAGTTGCCAGAGCACCTAGCAAGAACTTACGGACTGATAGGGTTGTGAGAGTAAGATGACTAAACACATAAATTATAACTAATATATTGAAAGTAATAAATGAGATAGTACACGTTGAGTGCAGTAGATAAATTGGTGAAATAATAATAAATAACAATTTAAGCGTGTAAGGTGTTATCGTCGAGATTCGAATAAATCTGGTCAGTGCCGAATAAAAATGTGACTGAACCAAAAGGTGCTTCGCGTAGCACAACGACGCAGCAATAACCAGGACTTCAGTAAAGCAAATAAGTACTAAAGCGCTCATACACACGTGGTTTCGATGGTCGACCATGGAATATCGTGGCGTGCATAAAACAAAATCTGACACAGTAGCCCTAATCACGAATCGACGTACGACTAGCTACGGAAACTGTTGTGCCAACGTGCACACAAATGAATACCTAAGGCGGTGATCAGACAGCCTCGACTCAACTGATAATTAATTACAATCACAATGTTTGTTACCAAAATAAATCTACTACTAATCGGTGCAATAACAACTAAATAAATCAAAACGACAATACGTAAGTATCTCGTGTACATAAAACTCAATATCAAATATTGTACAACAAATAACCAAAAATAATAAAAGTAATAAAATATTTGCTTAGCTGTAGGCGGGGGCAGGGGTACAAATCCTTGCATCAGCACACGTGCGAACAGCTGGGCTGTAATGGCGTCTCCGCGCAACGGATTGTGGCAACGCATGCGTAGTGAATAGAAATATCGGGCGTTGCCGATTGCAATGGCGTCCGCTTGGAATCTGCTAATACTATGTTTCCTCCAAATAATTTTCCCACGGTCCAAGTACGGAAATATATGCCAACCCACAGCGCAAATACACTGGATGATGATGGTGGTGTCCAAAAACTTCAATACAATCGTTCACGAGTGTTCCAAAAATAACGTCCACACAATACGTACTAAATACTTTTACCAAAAGGTAATAAAATCAAACTGAATAGTACGTAAGATGAAAGCCAAACAAAAATAAAATAAAAAAAAAGCCTGAAAAGAAAGTACGCAGTTAGGTCTCATATCACATGGTAAGTACGCCACTGAATTTACTCTAATTTAAGGAAGATTGAAACTAAAATTTACTCTACAGAATGCCAAATGAATTTACTATTAAAACTAAATAACAAAATGCAAAACTAGAATTTAAAATCATTAATTACCTGAGATTTTGGGCGGCTTGAAGTAAATGACTAAATGATCTCTCAAATCTGGCTCAAAGCCGCAGAATACAAAATTCTAAATAAGGTTATCACGCTACCGTTCTAATCCAGATATAAATCTGTCAAGAAAACTAAAATAAACCAATAATCTTTCCAAAACTATGTAGCACAACCAGATCACTAAAAGTCTACTGAATGACTGATTCCACAAATTTAAAAATTCTAATTTTCTAGTTTTATCAAGCAAAAATTTAAACAAACTTGACCAGTGCGATATGATGCCGAACTTTGTAACAATCCGAGGACCGAAAGTGCATATTCGCCCGGAGGGTGGCGGACAGAAAAGGCGAAATTAAATAAATAATCTAAATAAAAATGCAGTCGTAACACAATAGAAAAATTTTCTGACCCTCAAAACATACATCAATTAAGACAATTGTTAGGATTAATAGATTATTATCGTAAATTTATATACAATTACGCAAAACAAGTACAACCACTTACTCAGTTACTAAAGAAAGACACTCCTTGGATATGGAATAATAAACATAAGAAAATAGTAAATGATTTAAAACAAAAATTAACCTCAAAACCAGTATTAACAATATTTAACCCCGATTTGGAAACTATTTTGTATACAGATGCCAGTAGGGATGATTTAGGCGGTATCTTAGTGCAAGTAACGAAACAGGGCGAAAAAACAATCGCGTATTTTAGTATACAAGCTAACAATTCAGAAAAAAATTATCATTCATTTGAACTAGAATTATTAGCAATAGTGAAAACAATACAGAAATTTTACATTATTTATTAGGTACAAAATTTAAAATAATTACTGACTGTAATACTGTGAAAAACACCATTACTAAATAAAATATCTTACCGAAAATTGCAAGGTGGGTATTCGCGTTGCAAGAATTCAATTTTCAAATTATGCATAGAAATGGAACTCAAATGAGGCACGTGTACGCCTTAAGTCATAATCCTGCAGAATTAGATGCCTCCAGAAAAATAGAAAATATTTTGTTAATTAAAAATAGTGATTGGATTGTTTCAGCCCAAAGTAGAGATACAGAAATTGTAAAAATTAAAAACATCTTATTGTCAGGACAGGCCGGTGCGAATAAAGATACTTTTAATAATTATGATTTGCGAGCTGGCAGGGTATTTAAATTAACAAACTGTGGTAGACAGTGGGTTGTACCAAATGATTGCCGTTGGCAAGTTGTTAAAGCAAATCACGATGATATCGGTCATTTTTCAGTTGACAAAACATTAACAAGATTACGGGACAGATATTGGTTTCCACGCATGAGAAATTTCGTAAAAAATATATTAAATCATGTTTAAATTGTTTGTACCATAAAGTACCTGGTGGAAAAAACCAGGCTTGTTACATTCCATTCCTAAATATTGTCGACCATTTCATACGCTACATCTTGACCATCTAGGACCCTTCGTTAAAAGCGAGAATGGAAATAGTTATATTTTGGTTGTTATTGATGCATTTACGAAGTTTACTCTCGTAAAAGCAGTTTCTAGTACTAAAAGCAAACATGTGATATGTAAATTAATAGAAATAGTGGCAATATTTGGAAATCCGAGAAGAATTATCGCAGATGCGGGAAAAGCATTTACTTCTCGAAAATTTAAAGACTTTTGTGTACAGAAAGGAATAAAACTGTATATAACTGCTGTCGGAATGCCTCGTGGTAACGGCCAAGTAGAACGGGTCAATTGTACAGTGCTTGATGCAATGGCAACCATGGGAGCTGACGTTAAGTCCAGTGGTTCGGACAATTATGCGACAGCTGTTCAACAGGGTATCAATAGCACAATGCACAAGACAACGGAGACCAGTCCAGCGGAGACAATGTTCGGCTACTCTTTGGCAACTGATGGAGATCGATTAATTCCAGAAATGGAAAATGAAGTTCCTATTGACGTCACGAACTTGAGAAAAGAAATTAAATCCAAATTAGAAAAGAACAGAATTATCCAAAATGCACGTTTTAACAAAACAAGAGCACAAGCTCCTGTTTACAAAATAGGTGATGAAGTATTAACAAAAATATCCAGTCTCACAAGTGATGTTTCAAGCAGAAAACTACAAGAAAAATATAAAGGTCCATTCAGAATCGTCGAAATTTTGAGTAATTACAGGTACAGAGTAAAAGATGAAAAGTATACGGATAGAAGCAAAATACCATATGAAGGTGTGGGAAGTGTGGAGCACATGAAGCCTTTCGCTGTTGAATGTAAGTAAAAATAAATATAACCGGATGTTAAGTATGTTACAGGTGTAAATAAAGAGGAAAGCAGGATCTCAAGGGCTGCAGCCAGGAGACCAATGAGTTGAGTGATCGTAAGATCAATAAGTTGTTCAGTGAGTTGTTAAGTGAAAAGCCTAAATCGGAGTGATTTAGGGGTGTTACAAATACTGTATGGCGGAGTTAAGCTCCTTGCAGTTAGCACCTTAAATTGAGAAGCCTAAATCAGAGTGAGCCTGATTTAGGGGTGTTGTGGGTACTGTATAGCGGAGTTCACCTCCACGCAGTCAGCACCTTAAAGTAGTACACAATCCTGATGCTAGAAGTGATCAATCTAGTAGGCGGGGGATTGTGTAAGCAATGTACGGGCATACAGAGTTGATCCTGGCCAGATCAACTTGTGTGTGTACTATGCATTGTAGGGTGAATGTTATATGATTATGTAAAATATTAGACTAATACAAATAGTGTTCGTAGTAGGTACCTAACGCACCTCGAAGGATAACGAGATGCACAAGGGACTCTGGACAAGAAGAGAAGAAAATGCGTACGAGGACGTACTCACTGTCAGTATGGCCGGATGTTAGCGATTACGCGATTAACCATTAATTATATTTTAATGATGAATTATATAACTTAATATTACATAGTTTATTTGTATAGTTACGTACAATTGATCAGGCAGTCTGTTATGTGCGGTTATAGTGAGAGGTTGTCAATAAATACAGTATTACCACTAGCGTCTAGTATTTCTGAGAGTGAACCAGTTAACAATTACACAATTCAATTATTAGCAGTTATCTATAATAGATATTGTATTTAATTATTAAGTTTAACGTAACCATCCACCCAGTGGTAACGAAATTTTTTTGTCTGGGAAAAAGGAAATTAATTTTGTGATAAAAAAAATTCTTGATTCGTAATTAGCATTAGAAACAACATATACCATTAACCTATGTATTCGAAGTTATGAAACAGCCTGTATACATATATATATATATATATATATATATATATATATATATATATATATATATATATATGTATATATATATATATATATATATATATATATATATATATATATATATATATATATATATATATATATATATATATATATATATATATATATATATATATATATATATATATATTTAAATATTTGCAGTTTCTGTCCTATTGCAATAAATATGTATATATTTTAAATGAAAGTGTAGTATTACATATTTTTCACATAAAATACATTGATTATGTAATATATTTACATACATATATCAAAAAGTACATTTTTATGTAAATTTCCGTACGTAAATAAGTAATATCATTTAATTTTTCAATAATTATTACAAAACACGTTTAATATTTATATCTCTTTTTGTATAAAATTTGTTATGTAAAATATAGTTGCAAATTAAAACATTAAAAATATGTGTAATTATACAGTTTTATTTAAGTTTTATACAAGGTGTTTCACATAAGTGTTCCCTATTTAATTTTTTATTATATTAGTCAATTTCAGACCAATCTTGATGAAATTTTGGTTGATGATAACGCATCCATTAGAATTTTGTTTCACTAAGTTTTATCTGTATTGTAACGGAACGTAATTATATATAATTTTTTTATTTGGGTAAATAAATTAATTTTATTTAAAATACATAATTATAAGTAAGAAAGTGAAAGAATAAGTAGTAGGATTGGCCGCTCGCCGCCCCCAAGGAATGCGGTGTGATGTCATGATAGTTTCCCAGATTAATCAAAGAAGGTGATTAATTTTTAGCGAATGAAAAAAAATATATTTTTTAAATAATATAAAAATAATGTTATTATTTTTTTTTTAAATATGTGACACAAAAGGACTTGTGATAAATTTTGTTTTCTCTTCATCGAATAATATATTTATATCTTGATGACTGCCTTTGTAGTAGAATTTATCCCACACAGCTAATAGGAAAATATCTGGTGTGGGCACCACACGACTTTCTTATACACAGCATATTTAATATTCAGAATATATAATATTATTAAACATGTAATTTATATTTTCAGTAATTCAGCATTTATATGTTTGAAAATATCAAATTTGTTTACATATAATTTTTTAGTAATCTTGACTACTGATGAGGCATAAACAGGATGTCCTTTTTTCGACTTTAACTCTTATCTCAAGAACCGTGAGATATAGGTATGAAGTCGAATAAATTGTGTCAAAGTTGCCAAATTAGTGGACCATTTTAATGATGTATTTGTTTTTCCAAAAAAAAGTCTTAGATAACTAGATAAAGCGAAAATTAAAATCTATGTTTTTTGTATCTATTGCTACTATAATTATTGAAATATATTATCAAATATATAAATTAGTTTTTCCCAAAATTAGGCGCATACACAGAAAAATTGCAAATAATGTTTTATGTTCCAAATATTTTTGCCAACATCTTTTATTTGAAACTTTGTAACTGATTCCATTTTTAAAATAAATGGAATTTATTGTTTTGCGAGTCTAGTAAACTTTCTCTTCCGGTTCTTCAATTTCATTAAAAATCAACTCAGCTTTTCGTATTTTCATGAAACTTATAATTACCAAGTTCATGAGATATTGCACACTCGAACACGCATCCATCCACACACACATACACACACACCCCCCCACACACACACACACACACACACCCCCACACACACACACACACACACACACAAACACACACACACACACACAAACACACACACACACACACACATCATTGAGAAAATGATCAAAACGGATTCAGTGGACCTCAAAACACGTATTTCCGTGAAAATCACGTCAACGATTTTTTTCACGATTTCAATACTTCCTTATACTGCGTATAAGAAAGTAAAAAAGAGACACACCTGTGGCATACAATGGGCTTTCTGTATATTTCGGGTTTTGCCAGGTACAAATCACCTGTGTATAGCTACGAGGGCGGTCCGATAAGTACTTAGCCTCACTGCCAGATAGCACCACTATCGCAATAGCAATTTTGTATCGATTAGAAGATTCTCGTAGACAGCTACTATTAAATTTTCAGCCGAATCGGACGCGTAGTTTTGTTTTAACCGCGTGTGGAAGCGAGCGTGTCCGCAGATCTGAGAAAAATGGAAAAAGAACAATATCGGTCGGTGATTCGATTCTTGTTTTTGGAAGGGAAATCGCGCAGCGAAATCAAATAACACTTGGATGCCTATGTACGGGGACTCTTCTCCTTCGATGGCAACCGTCAAAAATTGGTTTAACGAGTTTAAACGAGGTCGCACGTCGGTTTTTGATGAGTCACGCCCAGGTGCCCCGAAAACGGCTACCACGGACGATAACGTAACAAAAATCCACGATCTCGTATTGGCAGACCGCCGATTGAAGGTGCGCGAGATAGTTGAGACAGTAGGCATCTCAAAAGACCGCGTGGGTCATATCCTACATGAATTATTGGGCATGATAAAACTGTCGGCGCGATGGGTGCCGCGTTTGCTCACTCCGGACAACAAGCGCATCCGTGCGGTTACTTCAGAGCAGAGTTTGACGATGTTTAAGCGCAATCCGAAGGAGTTTCTGTTATTCTTTTGTAGGCTAAGTACTTATCGGACCACCCTCGTATTTCATAATTTTTACTGTGTGTCTGTGGGAAAAACAAATTGTAGAAAAATAAAACCATTATTCGCGACATAGGGAGGTTTCTAAATAACTGACTTGGCTTATGTAATATAAATCTAGCGAAATAATATATTTCTTTCTTGATAACTAACTCGGCGGCTTGGCCATAGAATTTATCACACGCGCGCTAGTAAGGATTAGTGAACACCAACATTTGTGTTCCGGGACAAGTACTGACTTGGAACCCAATATTTGCAGCATTGGTGAATACCGGCTGTTCAAAATAAATATATATTGTATTGAAAATGTTTTATGTTTTCTTTTTCAACAAAAATATCTGACTTAGTTTTTGTAATATTTTCCCACAAACTAAGCATTATCTGCAATGCGACTGTATAGCGTCGATTTAAAATAAATGTCTTTGAAAATTTTTATATGTGCAATCATGATTCACGTTTACTTATATCTTACCGTATGTGAAATCGTTCATGAGCACCAATCCCTCTACATCCTAGGATGCTGATCAGTGTCTTATAAAAGCAAGCCGAATAGATTTTTCAACATTATACATTTTGATCATTACGAAACATGAATTCTTCCGTCGCAAATATCCGTGTCTCAAAATCTAAATCAGTAGATGTTGTAGACAGGAAAGAACCGCGATATATTAAACTGTGCCTGGTGCACGATATTACATATGAAAATAGTGGGAAATTAGAGCCGTACTTCGTACACTATGCGGAGAATTGGGATGAGGAATTCTACACCGCATCCGGTAGTGAAACATCTACCAAGTCAAGGAAGATCGATTACAACGAGACTAATTATGCCGAGAATTGGGATGCAATGCATATTACCAGGCAGAGCGTGTACGCTGGGCTGCTATGAGACAACAGAAATTGTAAAATTATGCATGCATGATTTATAATATGAAATAAAATAATTTTAAATAAAATAAAAAAAAAATTATAGTGTATCTATTTGAATTATACCTTTACAATTCCTCCCCGATACCGTTCAGAGGAGGGGATCGATTTGACTCCAGGTATAAATATATATATATATATATATATATATATATATATATATATATATATATATATATATATATATATATATATATATATATATATAAAAGGCATAGAAAAAGACTTGATAACAAGGAATATAAAGTATAAAATTGATTTCAAACCTTGTCAACTCAATGCATGTATTAATTGATATATACACGACATACATTTTACATACAGAGTTCATAATGTGACATATAATATGAACAGTGGTAGTTGTGACGTCATCGGTCTCTCGGCTCCACTGATTAGCTCCATCTCTCGACTACCTCGTCTCGATCATACCTGCATGACAAAACACTAAGAGTTACATTTCAGTTAGTACAACAAAGTTACGATCGTAAGTGCGAAGCAGGTCCCCAACCTGACCATGTCCCAGACACACTATGAATCTCTCATTCATCCGAGGTCCCTGACCTCATTGTTGCGGGTATTTAGACCCGATTGTTGCGAGAGTGTTTGATCTCAACCAGTACCGGAAGGATAAGGTTCTAGGTACGATGCAGGTCCCTGACCTGAGAATGTCCCAGACATTCTGTGGATTCCCGATCCACTCGAGGTCCCTGACCTCATTGTTGCGGGTATTTAGACCCGAGGTCTCTGACCTATTGTTGCGGGTATTTAGACCCGATTGTTGCGGCCGTGGATGTCCCAGACATCCGTGTGAATCCAATTCACACGAGGTCCCAGACCTCATCGGTGCGGGTATTTAGACCCGATAGTAGCAGGTCCCTGACCTGATCATTGGATCAGTACTGTCGTATGCGCTGAAGATCGCTAAACACAAAAGAGGAGGGACTCCAATTACAGACAGGTAAATTTACCCCTGTGGTCATTAGTAAGCAGCCAATGACGGATGCGCAGCTGGCTTCCCAGAGCCAGCGCGGAGAGCCCTCAGTACAGCCCTGTATTTCACCACCACCTGTACAGTAATTGCAGTATGCTCTTAAATGTCGCCACCTGGCGGAGGGACTTCAGTACTGAGTTCGTAAGGAAGTCAAAGTGTGGAAACAGAACATAGCACATCGGTGCGGGTATTTAGACCCGATGGTAGCAGGTCTCTGACCTGATCATGGATCAGTACTTCCGTATGCGCTGAAGACCACTAAACACAAAAGAGGAGGGACTCCAATTACAGACACAGGTAAATTTCACACATACTGTGATTATCTAATAGCAGCCGTTGACGGATGCGCAGCTAGGTTCGCAGACTCAGCGCGGAGAGCCCTAAGTACGGCCCTGTATTTCATTACCAACTGAGTAGCAATTGAAGTATGCTCTTAAGTGCCGCATCCTGCGGAGAGACTTCAATACTGAGTTCTTAAGGAAAGCAGGGTGTGGAATACATAATATGATATATGGTGACACAACACACAATATTTGACCAAACACATATAACCATAAATACCACACCAAACATGAATATATCATCAATTAACATGCCATTTAATAAACAACAGCCATGCACCACATCACTGCAGATCTCTGCATACGCTGCGCCTAGACATAGAATGATAGTGAGATAACTCACCTTTAATTACTGCTAATCCAATATAGTATCCAGGAATCCTATTCCGAGTCGTTCACAAACGCATACTGAGCGTCTTAGCGTTAACTACCCCCGCACGGCGCGTCACAACATCTCTCGTTGACAGATATATGACCACCAGCGCTTCCAAATCAGTGGATCGCGCTGTTTTAAAACGTACATCTTATATATATATATATATATATATATATATATATATATATATATATATATATATATATATATATATATATATATATAAATTATATTATTAAACAAATTAACTTTGTTTTTAAAAAGTATTTATTTTACTTTAGGAGCTCATACTAGTACAGATTCTGAGCTAAGACTAACTTAAAACATACAAAGAATATCCCTTCATTAAACTACAACTACGTATAATATAATATGACACTTCTACATAAAGTCATGTTCTTAAAAGTATGCATTGTCTATGTCAGCACTATTTCGCACTATAACTCCTCCCTTCTTCAGAAAGGAGCACCTCCTGGTAGCTCGATTTGTTCTTCTTCCGATTTCGAATTGATGATCGGTTTTCTTAGCTTCCTTGATTTTATCCACTTTATTAATAAGTACAGTCCAATTATTATGATTAACAGGTACAACATAATAGTCCATACACTTGGCATATGGATGTTGATGGCTTCTTCTTTAATAGCGACTACAGGGTTTAATGAAATGTCTTCTAGTTTCACAGGGTTTAAGTTCATTGAAAAATTTGTTAATGTCGAAGTATTAAGTGCTAAATTTAATTTTGACAAAATTATAGGTTGTCCTTGTTCTTTATTCAAAAATATTAATTTTTGTCGATTAAATATTATTTCACAATTATTATCATTTTTTATTAAATAGATTCCGCGTAGAGTTTTGATATTTACTTCGTCTAAACACTTAAGCGTTATTTTATCTTCGTAAAGGAATATTAATAAGTACTTGTTAATTTCCGAAATTACTTCGATATGGTTTTCTTTTATATTAATTTTAGAATAGTGACATTGAGTCGAGGATTGTTGTTGTAAGATTTCTTGTTCACATGATGACTGATGGTAGGTTGTAGAATTTGTTTGGGCACTGAATAAACCTTGGTGGTACATATGTCATTTAGAGGCATTATTTCAGTATTAGATTTTAGAAAGTATCTTGCACTTGGAATAATCGTTACAAATTCTGAATCGTGTCTTGTTGGTATAGGATATAAGTAAATCAGTTCAAAGTCTTTTTCAAAGTTAATGGGAATTGATATTAAATAAATTATTTGAGATAACTCAACATTACTTTTATTAACGATTCAAATTCTAAGATATTCTCTGGTTTTGGTTGGAAAGGTAATTGGGATTTATAATATGTAGAGATCTTTTGCAATTCGGATAATAATTCATTTGGATGTATTTTACTGGGGTGTAATGTTCTCAATTTACAAAAGGTGATTGAGTTTTCGATATCTTGTTGGATGTCTAGGATCGAGTTGTAAAGGATTATTAATTGATCGTAAATGGTTTTTGCAAAAATAATATCTTGGATATGCATGTTATTTATTATTTCACTGAGTTGTAATATTTTAGATTTCAAAATAATTTAATTATGTTTTATGTCCAATATAGTATTATTAAAATTTGTTATACTTTGGTGGTTTACCGTATAGGCTAATTTTAATTGATTTTCTAGATTGTGTTCATTCTTTTGCATATGGTTTAATATTTTATCATATCTTTTACCGTCTTCTGCATCTCAGTTGCCAGTAACGGCTTTGAAAATTGATCCCAATCCATCTATTAAGCCTCTTTTGTTTCTATTTTTATTTGTGTGGAATTCGATGTTATCAATTTTGTTATTAATATTTATCCGAATGAATTCTATTATGTTGATATAGTTGTCAAGTTCATGTAAATATTTCGAGTTATTAGATATCGTTATTTTTAGATCATTATATTGATTGTTTAGGTTGTCGTATTGTTCGAAAAGGGGTTTAAGGTTGTAGTAATGTATGAGTGTATGTGTTGCTTTTTCTAATTTGGCCGGGCCCAGTCTAATAGGTAGTAATCCAATATTTTCTGTTATGTTTTTGATGATCGATCCTTGTCCCAATGTGAACAGCCTGGAAGAGTATTAAATTGATAAGTCTTTTTTTTAGGGCGTTTTATATTCGAAAGATGATTTTTTTCCCTTGTATTCCTGTGTTTAGTTTCTAATTGAGCGGTATTTAAATTTTTATTAATCGATTTTAATTTCTCAGATTTTAATTTATTTTTTGTTTTCTGTTGTTTTTGTTTATTTTTTACAAAAACTTCTTTAGGAATTTTGGGTAATTCTCTTCTCTGATTTCATTACATTTACTAATTATTTTTTCTTTATTTTGCAAAATTTTGTTATTAATAGTTTGATATAAAATTTTAGTTTTATTTCTATGATTTTCCATGTAATTATTTACAAGTTGCTTATCAATATCTATATTGAAGGGGGAATTTGTTTCCAGGTGACCGGATATTATTTCAGATGGTTTTACTTTCGTAACAGAGTGAATTGTATTGTTGTATGCCAAAAGAGCATAGTTTACTTTAGTTTCAATTGTTTCTTTAGAAAATTCGGTCTGATTGTTGAACAATCTAATGTGTTCTCTGGAAGCGTTGTATTATTCCGTTAGATTGAGGATTTTGTGAACTAATGAAATGAGTATGAATTTTGTGTATGCCTAACAATTCTTTAACAACTGAGTTTCTAAATTCTAGTCCATTATCATTCCGGTATTCCGTGATGCGTAATTTTTTGTATCAAATTATTAGCTACTTCAATTCCTTGCCCGGAATTAAGTTTATATGCTTGTGCGAATTTAGGAAATGAGTCAACTATTGTTAAAAATTTAGAATTCTCTAGTGTTATCGTATCTACTTGCAGAATTTCAAAAGGTTTAGTTGCTGTCGGAGTTGTATTAAATTTTAAATTTAGGGGTTTCCTGTCATATTTGATTAATTGACATAATTCACAATTATTAATATACGTTTGAACCGATTTTCTTAATTGTGGCCAGTAATAAATTTGTTTAATGCGTGCCTCTGTATCGTCAATACCTCTGTGATTTGTTTTTCCTGTGTGATAATTATTTATGATTTCTAATATTTCTTCTTCGTTAGTGACGTCTGTAAGATATTGTGTGCATTTAACCATGTGTATTTGTGAATTTTTAAAATATTTTTGCAGAACTACGGATAATTTTTTATATAATTCATTTTCGAAATATAAATAATATTTGACTTTTGGTGTATTCTTTAAGGAATTGAATCATTTCTTTTTCATAATTTAGTTTCGAAAATTGTACTAGGATTCTTTGTTTTGCGTTCTCAAAGAGTTTTAGAATTTTGGGAGAATTAGGGCTGAATTCTACTTCAGATATGATTATCTGATTTTTACCGTAGTTAACAGGATATTCGGCAATAGGTATGCCGATTACTGGGTTTTCTTGATAAGAATGAACTGTAACGTCACTATCGTTATCATTATGTTGGTCGTTGTTTACGTCTGCAGTTTGTGTATCATCTCCTACTTCCACAACTAATGATTGGTTATCGTCCTGATTATTAGAATTTATATTATTTTCTAATTCTCTATTAAAATTATCCATGAATTTTTGGAATTGATTAATATTTTCGTCGGAATCATTTGTATTAATATCTATGTGTGGGAGTATGTCATCTGGTAAGGTAAAAATTGTAATTAATATGTTTGTTTTATCAAAAATATATTCAAGCATTGATTTAACATCCTTCCAAAAAGATACGGCCGAAAATATTTTGTTGCCCAATGTATCGCTAAAAGTTCCTTTTCGATCGTAGAATAATTCATTTCCGTTTCATTAAGCGTTCTGCTAGCGTAAGCGATTGGCAGGTCACTGTCTATCTTACCTTGCGATAAGACGGCACCGAGTGCTACCTTGCTTGCATCGCATGTCAAGATAAATTATTTTCCAAAGTCGGGGTATTGTAGTATCGGTTCATTAGTTAGTAATAGTTTACATGTCTCAAAACATTGTTTGTATTCTGAATTATTAATGTCAATAGTCGCGTCTTTTTTTAGAAATTTTGTCATGGGTTTGGTGATTTTTGCAAAGTCTTTTACGAACTTCCTATAATATCCGATAAGTCCTAAAAATCCTTTAATTTGTTTTGTCGTGGTAGGTAATGGGTAATTTAGAATAGCTGAAATGTTGCCAGGGTTAGGTTTAACGCCATGAGGGGTTACAATATGACCGATGTACGCAACTTCTTTTTTTAGAAATTCCGACTTATACAATTGAATTTTTAAATTGGCTTCTTTTAATCGGTGAAATACTAATTTCAAATTAATTATATGTTCATCTAAACTTGTACTAAAATGATTATATCGTCCAGATATACTAGACAAATTTTGTGAGTTAACCCTCTCAGAACATTGTCCATGACCCGTTGAAAGGTCGCTGGCGCGTTCTTTAGCCCGAATGGCATTCGTAAGAAATCGTAATGTCCGTCTTCAGTGCAGAATGCTGTTTTAGATATGTCAGTCTTGTCCATTTCAATTTGGTGGTAACCCGACGCGAGATCAAGGGTGGTAAAATATTGACACCGTCCGAGTTTGTCCAGCAAGTCCGTAATGTTAGGTATAGGATATTTATCTCCGATGGTATTTTCATTTAATTTTCGGTAGTCCATGACTACTCGCCATTTTCGTTTGCCCGATGCGTCAAGTTTTTTGGGGATTACCCAGATTGGGGAAGACCAGAGTGAATTAGAAGGTCGAATTATTTGTTGATTAAGCATTTTATTTATTTGGGACCTAACTTCCTCTATATGAATGTGAGGGTATCGATATGATTTCGTGTATATGGGTACTTCATCTTTAGTTCTAATTTTATGTTTTACTTGATTACTAAAAGATAAATTTTGGTTTTCTAAATAAAAAATATTCAAGTATTGTTTAATTAGTTTTGAAATTGCCATTTCTTCTTCTTTGTTCATATGATCCGTTCTAATTTTTAGTTTATCGAAATTTACTTTTTCTGTTTGTGTAAGGTTTAGATTTGAATTTCTATTCTCTGTATAAATCTCATAGTCGTCTAACGTTTCCACTATAATCGGAATTTTAAACTGATATTTAACTTCATTCTCTGATAAATTAATAATTGTACACATAGCTTCGAAATTTTTTGCTACAGTAGCACATTCTGGAATTATTACATTTTTTGTTTTAATTTCTGCAACTAGAATATTACCTTTTTCTTTATTAACTTTTATTTTAATTATTTTAAGTGGGTTCTATTATGCCAATATTACAATATTTTTCATTTATTGTTAAATTATTTGTATCAGGGGTAGCTTTAAAATTATGATAATGAATTTTAATTTTACTATTTGGGGTAATTATCATCGTTTACTGTATCAATTGAAATTTTTAGTTTTTTCATATTTTCCATGCCAAGAAGTAAATCAAATTGATAATGAAATTTAAAAAGATAATATTTTAATGCGGGTTTTGAATTATCTCTAAGATTAAAAATATTTGAGATAGGAATTTGTGTACTGTACTTCTCGGTAGAGGAGCCGTGTGCAGTTGTAATCTGAAACGGGTCTTTACTGATAGCGTGTTTGTAGTATTTAAAAACAATGTCGGGATTTACAAATGATTTCGTGCTACCAGTGTCTATTAAGATTTTTAATTTATTTTCTGGAATTATAATGAATGGCAGTTTGCTTTGGTTATTTATTAAATTCATTAATTGGAAGTATGAAATATTTTATCTGAGGCTATTTCGTCTAAAAAAAGAATGTTAGTTTTGATCTGATATGTTAGTTTCAGTTGTAATTTCTGAATTCATACAGGTTAGCAACAGAATAAACAACACTCGTCCGTCAAATTTGTGTTTCATTTCGTCTTTTGACTGGTTATTTGGAGTTGAATTTATATAGACTGTTTTCCACCGGATTGCTAGCATATCATTTTACTAAGATAAGTGTTATCTTTTCTTTTTATAATAATTTAGATTTTTGTAGTATATTTTCTTTTCATTTCGTTATTTGTTTATATTAGTTACGTACTTAGAAACGCTAAGTTATGTTTTTTTCTTGTATGATTGACGGTTGACAGGTGTCAATGTAATTTATTTATTTATTTATTTCTTTTTATTTCTGTTTTCCTTTATAGTTAAGGATAAGTTTGGTAAGCTACCTTAACTTCTACCCTATTACCGAGAGAACCCTTCTTTTACTATCTTTTGTTTAAATGAGGAATAAATGGGAAAAATTTGATGAATGTAAGTTTGGTACATGGAATGTTCGTGGTATAACTGGGAAAGAAATTGAATTGATGAATGCAATGCGTGTGTATAATGTAGATGTTTTGTGTGTAAGTGAGACTAAGAGGAAAGGCTGTAGTGAGGAAGAGGTGGATGGAATGTTTTGCTTGTGGTCGGGTGTAGCTGAGAATGAACGTGCAAAGCATGGAGTAGGTGTGCTTGTTAGTGAAAGAATGAAACCGTTTGTAAGGGATTATGACTGTATTTCATCTAGAATTCTTTGGCTGAGATTAAAGGTAGGCTTCCATAGAATCTTCGTTGTGTCAGTTTATGGCCCAACTGAATCTGAAAATGATCTCGAAAAAGATCGGTTTTGGAATTTGTTAGATAGTGTGACTGATTTGTGTGATCCAGGTGAGAAAGTTATCGTATGTGGTGATTTAAATGGTTGGGTGGGAGAAAAGAGAAGCATGTCTGGAAATGTTTTGGGTAAGTTTGGTGATGTGAGAGAGAATGAAAATGGTAGGAAAATAGTATCTTTCTGTTTGGAGCGTAATCTCTTTGTTTCCAACTCTGTTTTTAAACATAAATTAGCTCATTTGTATACATGGGAGAATATGCGTGAGAATAGACGAAGTGTAATTGATTTTATTTTGTACGATGAACGATTGAGAAGTTTAGTTATAGATACGCGTGTGAAGCGTGGTGCTGAATTGGGTACGAATGACCATTATTTGGTGGTATCGCGTATACGTCTGGATAAATGTTGGCGGATGAGAGTGAAAGGTACCGAAAAAATGTTTCGTGTGAAATCCAGTGTACTGCAGAATGAGGATGTTAGAGATAGGTTTGTTGAGAAAATTAATGAATCTTTGCCTGTATGTGAGCTTAATTTTGAATGCAGCATAAATGATGTTTGGTTGAAATTTAAGGATACAGTTCTTAATTGTGCAAAAGAAGTTTGTGGTGAATGTAGATTAGGCTCTTGTCCAAAGAATGCATGGTGGAATGATGAAGTAAAAGAGGCGATTGAGGAGAAAAAGAGAGCATATTTGCGTTTTCTAAATGTAAAAGATGTGCCTGGAAGTTTACGTGATGAATGCTTGCTGGAATACAAGAGGTTAATTAAATGTGTTAAGAGAGTAGTGAGAGAAAGTAAGGCACGTTTTGATGACTTGATGAGTGAAAGATTGACAAATGATTTTAGTATGAATAAAATAATGTTTTGGTTGAGTGTGAAGAGATTGAGAGGTGGTAATTTAAGGGCAGTGAAAGCGATTAAAAGTGCTGATGGTGAGTTATTGTGGAATGAGTCAGATGTTAGGAATAGATGGTGTGAGTATTTTAGGGCTTTATATGGTAGCATAAATGGAGGGAATGGTAGTAGTGAAAATGTTAGAGAAAATGTTAGTGGTGATGATTGGGATATAGATGAGAGTGATGTTAGTTTTGCATTGATGCGTCTGAAGAATGGTAAGGCTCCTGATTTGGATGGTATATCGAATGAGATATTGAAATATGGAGGTGAGAGGTTATTTGACTGGTTAGTTTATTTGTTTAGATTTTGTTTAAAACGGTGTGTGGCTCCTGATGATTGGAAACGTGCTGTCATTTGTCCTTTATTTAAAGGCAAAGGTAGTTCGAGTGAATGTACTAATTTCCGTGCGATAAGTTTGCTGAGTGTGGTAGGGAAGTTGTACGGGAAGATTCTTATTCATAAGGTACGAACCTTAACCATTTCCAAGATAAGCGATATGCAAGGTGGTTTTTTGCCTGAGAGAGGGTGTGTGGATCAATTATTTTCTCTTCGTATGATTGTTGAGAAGTCACTTGCTAAGAACAAAAAGGTGTTCTGTGGCTTTCTCGATCTTAAAAAAGCATATGATAGTGTTCATCGCGAGACTTTGTGGGATGTACTTCTACAGTACGGTATAAACGGGAATTTGTTGGGGGCAATTCGTGCGTTGTATGATGGTAGCGAGGCTGCGGTGAGAGTTGATGGTAGATTGAGTGATTGGTTTTGTATAGATGTTGGTGTGAAACAAGGTTGTGGGATGTCTCCGTGGCTGTTTAATTTGTATATGGATGTGTTGTTACGAACGGCGCTGAATGGGGTGGATGGTGTACATATTGGTGGTAGTGTAGTGCCTGCGTTAGCGTATGCGGATGATGTTGTTGTTATGGGTGAATCTGAAGAGCAATTGAGAAGAATGATTCTAAGTATAAATGAAGTAGGAAAAGGTTTAAATCTGTTATTAAATGTTGATAAATGTAAAGTGTTAGTGTTTGAGAAGAGTGATTTGGTGACCGACTGCAATGTTTCGGTGAATGGTGTGAGATTGGGTCAAGTGAATGAGTTTTTATATTTGGGTAGTGTGTTTTCGAGGGATGGACGTATTGATTGTGAGATTGAAAGAAGAGTATCTGCGGGTTGCAAGGTATTGGGTGCTCTGGGAACCTTTGCTCGAAATGTGAATGTATCCAGAGATGCTCGATTGAGTGTGTATAATGGTGTTTTAGTGCCTACATTGATGTATGGTAGTGAATGTTGGGTGTGGATGAAGAAACATGAACGTCGTATAACTGCTGTGGAAATGAGGTATTTGCGGGGTGTGTGTAGTTATACTAAAAGAGATCGTGTCCGGAATACATTGGTGTATGATGAGTGTGAAATTGAGAAGAATGTAGTTAGAAAAGTAGGTATAAGTCAGTTGAGATGGTTTGGGCATGTTGAACGTATGTCGAATGAGAGATTAGTGAAACAGGTATATGTTGGTGAAATTGAAGGTGAACGATTGCGTGGACGACCTATGAATAAGTGGATGAATATGATAGAAAAATTGTTGCGTGAACGAAAGTTTCCGAGTACGAGGAACAAACGTGCTTGTATGAAAGGAATTATGAATGTGGATGAAGCAAAAGTGGTGTGTCAGGATAGGAACGTTTGGCGAAGATTAATTGCGGAATGAATCTGATGATTTCAGAAAAGCGCAGGGTTTTAGATTTTAGTTTCGTTGTTTAGTAATTTCATTAGAGTGTTTACCTGTAATTGTGTGAAATTCATTTTCAAAAACAAGCTCAGGGACGACACTCCCTTCGTTTCTTATCTTTTTTATTCGTTTTCTGATCTTACATTGAGTGTTTAACTGCAATTGTGTGGAATTCACTTCCAAAAACAAGCGTAGAGCGACACTCCCTTTCTTATCTTTTAATTCGTTTTCAGTTATTACGTAGAGTGTTTAACTGCAATTTGTGTGAAATTCACTTTCAAAAACATGAGCAGGGCGACGCTCCCTCCCTTTCTTATCTTTTTGTTTCATTTTCTGTGACTGCTTTGTGTTGTCTTTTCTTTCATATACAAGTGTAGACTATCGCTTTCATCTTTTCTAATCTTGTAGATTCGTTGTTAGTTTCGGTATTAGATTCGTTGTTAGGAGTAAACGTGAGTAATTTGAGATTTTTTTTTATGCATATGTTATGTACGTTGAGGAAGGAAAATGAATGGTAAGAGAATAGGAATGATGTGATTGAAGGTTGTTTGTGTGATAATGTTTTCGAGTGTAATAAATGAATGAGTTTATATGGAGTGATCTATAAATGTGGTTGAAGTGAGGGTGGTGTGTTTGGATTAAAATGTTTGGTGATGGCTGGTTGTTTGATGGATGTGATGAGTGAATGTTTTATGAGTCATTTCGTGCTACCCCATTTGTTGGGATATAGCGTGAAGATATGTATGTATGTATGTATGTAATTTCTGCGTTATTATCGAGTGTATATTCATCTACTGTATAAGTTTGTGTTTCTGGTTGATCTACAATGTTGTGTTCGTCTGTATAATTTATTATTTCTGGTTGATCAATGTTATAAAGTTCTTCCGCGATATTTTTGGGATAGAATTGTCTGTTTTGACTTATGAAATTTTGCCTTTGAGTGGAAGGACCGGGTCTTGGGGCATTTAATTGTGTATTTCGTGTAGATATACTCATTGGTGTAGGTCTGGGTAGTGGTTGATTAGTATTTCTAATCATTGTAGGAAAGTTAGTTCTACGCTGCGCTGTATGTTGGTTATTAAAATATGTCGGTGGTTTATTAAACGTGTAGTTAGTGTTCTGCGGTACATTTGTTCCTTAAAAGGGTCTATTATTTCTAAAATTTTGATTATTCTGTCTCTGAAGTGGTTATTGAGTAGGCATTACATTTTTAGATGGTTTGGAATGATTTTCAAACTGAAAGTCGTTTGTAAGCATACTTAGTGCAGCGTTTAAGTCAGTAGGTTTTTTCGCTTTCATGAATTGCCCTATTGGCTCCTTTAATCCCTTTAATAAAATTCTGAGGGCGTAATTTCTAAAGAAATCAGTCATTATTTCTGCAGTTGTCGGATGATTTGTTACTACATACGATACTCTCAAATTTAGAATGTGTTGTATTTTATTATAAAAATCAAATACTGTATCGTTCGCGCCTTGTTTTAGTTCGGTCATTTCTATTGTTAGTGTAAAAAAATCTCTTTTGTCCGCATATGTATCTATAAGTGACGTTTTTAAATCGTCCCAAGTTTTCACGGAACAGCTAGAAATATTTATTGCTGCTTCAGCTTTTATTTTAGCTAATATTGTGCTCATTAAATATTAATTTTGGAAATCCTGAGCATCTGCTTGATTGTAAAATCGTTTTACTAATTTTTCGCAGATTTCTATAAATCTTGGTAAAAGTTCTCTCTCACCGTAGAATTCTGGAACCATATCCAGATATTCCTTTTTTAAAGTTGGGGTAGTCATGTTTAATCTAGACTTTCTTAATACAATTATAGAATTATTTAAGATATTTGGAATTATAGTAGGATCGTCAAGATCTGAGTCTGATTCAGAATTTGAACTTTCGCTTGAATTTATTATTATATTTGGACCTTGAAATGACATGTGGTACTTACAGTAGCAGTATCGGTGACGGTTTCATATTCGTTGAAATCGCTTGATGAGATGCTCGTACTGTAGTTGTCTAGGTCGGATGCAGGTGCCTCTGGATTCGGAGATGCCGCCCAGCTGGTCGACGCTGCAGAGTTGACGTTCTCGTTGGCTGATTTGCACTCAGCACGGTGAGGACGCTCAGGAACTTAAGTTAATTTGTTTTTTGTCAGTCTTTTAGTAAGATGCGCGATTAGTTAGTTATGTACGTTAACTCACTACGCGCACAAAGTGTTACTTGCGTTAACACGAAAAGACTGTTCGTTTGCCAAATAAATCACTAAGGTGAACCAAATTATTTTCACTAATTTGTTATGGCAAATCCTACCGACTGCGCCAATTATATTATTAAACAAATTAACTTTGTATTTATTTAATTTAGGAGTTCCTACTAGTACAGATTCTGAGCTAAGACTAACTTAAAACATACAAAGAATATCCCATCATTAAACTACAACTACGTATAATATAATATGACACTTCTACATAAAGTCACGTTCTTAAAAGTATTCATTGTCTATGTCAGCACTATTCCGCACTATAACATATATATATATATATATATATATATATATATATATATATATATATATATATATATATATATATATATATATATATTTCAATCAAGAAACTGTTTCTCCACCAAACAATACCTAACCCTTTAGGGCCTACATCGAAACGCTATTAAACTACGGTAAAGATGCTAAAAACTCTCACATAACTTTATCTTTATGATATTCTGATGATCCCGGGAAAATGAAAAATACTGATGCAGCCGGAAATTCGGGATACATTGCACGGCAAAATTTTATTGAAAAAAGGAAAAGCGTTGATATGATCGGGCATCTACACGCCGATATATTTAATGATGAAAATTCTATCTTACGTGTTTATATACGATGATACTCTGCAGTGACTGACCATGAAGAACTAGATTGTATTGTATACGTATTAACGTTTTCAATCAGGTAAACAAACAAAAATAACCCTCTGTGTGAGATGTATGTGGGAACAGAATTCTACAGGCATTTAAGTAAACGTAAATCATGATTGCACATATAAAAATTTTCAAAGACATTTATTTTAACGACGCTATACAGTTGTATTGCATATAATGCTTAGTTTGTGGGCAAATTTATATTACAAAAACCAATTCAGATATTTTCGTTGAAAAAGAAAACAAAACATTTTCAAGACAATATTTATTTATTTTGAATAGCCGGAATTCACCAATGCTGCAAATATAGGGTTCCAAGTCAGTACCTGTCCCAGCACACAAATATCGATGTTCACTAATCCTTACTAGCGCGCATGTGATAAATTCTATGGCCAAGCCGCCGAGTCAGTTATCAAGAAAGAAATATATTATTTCGCTAGATTTTTATTACATAAGCCAAGTCTATTATTTAAAAACCTCCCTGTGTCGCGAATAATGGTTTTATTTTTCTACAATTTGTTTTTCCCACAGACACACAGTAAAAATTCTGGAATAGCTGTATACAGGTGATTTGTACCTGGCAAAACCCGAAGCATACAGAAAGGCCATTATATGCCGCAGGTGTGTCTTTTTTTTTTCTATTAGCTGCGTGGGATAAATTCTACTACAAAGCCAGTTATCAAGATATAAATATATTATTCGATTAAGAAAAAACTAAATTTATCACAAGTCCTTTTATGTCACATACTTTATAAAAAAAATTGTTAATATAATTTTTATTTTATTTACCAAAAAAAAAATTTATCACATTCATTAATTGATCTGGACAACTATCATGTCGTCACACCGTATTCCTTGGGGGCGGCGAGCGGCTAATCCTACTACTAGAATATTGTTAGATTTCACTGAAATATCGTTCCGAAACAAGAGTCAGAAGTTACGCGGACCAGGTACTCGGATTGGAGACAATACGTCAGCCACCGGCTAATTTTATAAATTTTAGGTTCAGTTTTTGTAGATGAAACAACACTTGCGTCGGGCACAGATTATGAAAAATTGGTCAAGTGAGATATTTATCGTTACCATCTGTAGAAAGATATTTGAAATCGTTGTAAGTAAATTCGCAGTCTAAAAGGTTGTAAATCAGTAAATCTTTGTTTAAAACATCACTAGAGTTTGCGAACAGAACAGAGCAATTAAGGAAACTGAAAAATCGAACACATGTTTCCAGGAAAAGAATATGAAATGAGCTGCATTGTTGTTCTACTCGTAAATTCTTCGTGTCCGAGTAGTGTAAGAATTTGTGTGTTTAATCGATCAATAGATCGGTACAATTTCTAATTACTTAGATCCTGATTAATT
This sequence comes from Pterostichus madidus, assembly GCA_911728475.2. NCBI lineage: Eukaryota > Metazoa > Arthropoda > Insecta > Coleoptera > Carabidae > Pterostichus > Pterostichus madidus. The sequence continues at coordinate 12,613,574 of OU452318.1, forward strand.
GTTGTATTATTAAAGTAAAATCACTGCAAATAGTGTGAGAGCTAGGGTGCAAAATGATGTCTCATTTATTCCAGCGACAGAAATGATTATGTCATGATAAATATGAAAAAAAGAAAATTAGATTTGGGAACGGGTGGACACAATAAATGGCGCCGATGTGAATGTGCCGATTTTAAGGGTGGTTGCTGACATTTTTTTACAGGCTAATTTTCACTTTAAATTATAGACTTTGGTACAATTAAGTAATAAAAATAGTAGACAGAAGTTTTGGCAGGTGACGCATGCGTGACAGAACCGGTCAAAGTGGCAATTTTTATGGAATCGTGTGACATATTTTTTACAGGCTGAAATTGGTTTTACTACTTGTTCACGATGAGAAGCCCATACTGTTTAAAATTAAAATCCAACAAAGTCATTATTTCGGTTTCGTTGATGACACAGAAGCTATTTCTAACTAACATCACAATTATATTATCTAGCCAAAGTGTTGTAATAGAGAACTTTAGTCCTCCGCAATATAAATCCAACGAATTCATTATTTCGATTTCGTTTGTGACACGGAAGCTATTTCTGACTAACTTCAGAATTGTATGGCTCCGATGTCGTTGGTGACATAAAAGCTATTTCTGACTAACATCAGAATTGTATTATTCTAGCTAAAGTGTTGTTATTGAGAACTTTGGTTTTCGGTACTAATAAATCCAACTAATTCATTATCACCAATTTGTTGGTAGCACACCTAAACAATTTCTGGCTTGCGCTGGAGACTGTATTACGAGTATAATAGTTAATGTGTGTGCGTATCTATGCGGGGAAGTGAACGTAGCGTCATAAGGCGTATTCCATTCGCCATTTGGATGAGATCTAATTTACATTTACTGAATCAGATCACTTATTTAATTCGCTGGATTGCTTCGTTGACTTTATTTCCATTGCCAAAATTACAACATCCTTGCCCAAACCTAACACTATTAATTTCAACTCGTTTGGCACCGAGGTCTTGAGTAGTTAAATAGTCCCGCTCGGCTGAGGATCCGGTGTAGTTAAATAGTCCCGCTCAGAGCCATAGGTGAGAGACGTCTCACTGTTCGAGAGGGCGAGTTACAGCTATCTAATAGCATCACCAACCACTGGTCTACTGCACCTGTCATTAACCAAATAACAGTGATTGCTATGAGGCGCCGTTTGCGACAAAACGTTATGAATATTTCATGTAAATTAAAACAATATATTCTATGAAATTAATAAATATAAATAAAAATCCTTCAAACTGGGCATATTTTAAATTTTAAAGAAACTATAATTGTTGACAATATTAAAAGAAAGGACCATAGGCTTATCCATGAATCTTTACATATCAATACGAATCGTGATATGCATATAAATTATCAGACAGATGCATATAATAAATTTAAATATGCCCGTAATTTTATTACAAATTTTACTAATGTATAATCAAGTAACATTTTTTTGTATTGTTTTTTATGTTTTATTTTGACACCATTTTGAAATTTTGTTTTTTGTTTAATGACAATTTTAATTTTTATATTTGATAAATACTTTATATTCTGTTGCTACTTTTTACTCTTCATTTTTTGGTAATTATTATTTATTATATTATTATAATATTGTTACTTATTTTATTTATTTTAGAGCTGATGATGAATGTGTTATACGTTCGAAACGTCCTATAATAAAAAACGTTTTATATTGGATCTTGAAGCGTTTTTATTTATATATTACAAGTGTCCACGACTAAAAACTTAGGTTTAAACTTTTATAGAGCGTTGAACTTTGAAATTCATGTAAATAACCTAGTGTCTTGTTCATATATGAAATTAAAGTTCCTGTACCAGTTTCGTGATCTCCTTCCCAATCATCTGTAATGGCAACTTACAGAGACCTTAATCTTATCACGCATAAACTATTGTGACATTGTATATGGCCCTATGCTAACAGAGTCACTTAAAAATAAATTACAAAAAGTGCAAAATAGTTGTTTACGTTTCGCATACACGGAAATCAGAAGAAGAGACCATATCTCCCATTATTATAATAGACTTGAAATTTTGAAATTAAGCAGTTAGAGAACTTCATTACACATGTCATATTTGTAAAATTATTAAAACTAAAACGACAAAATATCTGTATGAACTCTTAAAATTTAGATCAGTGAATAGGTACACTAACAGTAATCTTAGAAATTGTGGTAATTTGTCTGTACCATCATTTAATCTAATAAAATTTAAAAATTGTTTTATATGTAAGGCTCCTATAGCATATAATGAATTGGACATTGATATCTCGAACCTAAGTTTAAATACAATCAAAGAGAAAATGAAAAATAAATTTATGTCATCTCAACTAGCCTCGTAAGTACATGCTTGTGATATTTCTGAATGTTTAATTGTACTTATAATTTTTTATGTAATATGTTATTTTAGATATGTAAGTACTATGGTTTCTTTTTGGAGTAATGTAGAATAGCAACTGTTGGTGGTTGAAACATTGCTTTTTGTATCATGGTTTTCTGGTGCAATAAATATTATTATTTCATTTATTTTTCTCTGTATTTACAGGTAATTTGTACAAAACGGTCTAAAAGGCAAGTATATATACAATAAATGGATTATGTGAGGTAAGTACATGTGAATTGTGTATTATAAAGTAATTATTTAATTAATTCATTTTTAGGTGCTGGCGGAGATCATCGTTGAGACTACTCATCAGCATCGGTGGTGGTTACTTCCTCAGCTACATCTAGGCTGGAATCTTCAGACGTCGACCGATTCAGCACCTTCCTGACGATGTTGCATGTATTAAGGGCTACGCTTTTCTGCATAATGAGAGGTTTTTTCTGGGATGTTTAGTGTCTTTAATCCCTCGTACAGCTTGAATGGTATTTCACATGTGGCCCCAATTATTACGGGGATAATCTCTACTCTCTGTTGACCCCATAGTGATTTTATTTCTTGTGCCAAGTCTAGATATTTTTGGATTTTCTATATTATTATTATTATTATTTCATTTATTTTTCTCTGTATTTACAGGTAATTTGTACAAAACGGCCTAAAAGGCAAGTACATATACAATAAATGGATTATGTGAGGTAAGTACATGTGAATTGTGTATTATAAAGTAATTATTTAATTAATTCATTTTTAGGTGCTGGCGGAGATCATCGTTGAGACTACTCATCAGCATCGGTGGTGGTTACTTCCTCAGCTACATCTAGGCTGGAATCTTCAGACGTCGACCGATTCAGCACCTTCCTGACGATGTTGCATGTATTAAGGGCTACGCTTTTCTACATAATGAGATAGGTTTTTTCTGGGATGTTTAGTGTCTTTAATCCCTCGTACAGCTTGAATGGTATTTCGCATGTGGCCCCAATTATTACGGGGATAATCTCTACTCTCTGTTGACCCCATAGTGATTTTATTTCTTATAAATTTACTATAAATGGCTCAAATATTAAATAAAACATAAGTAATAAATATATTTGAGGATGTAACTACGAACAACGAAAGCAAAAAATATTTGTAAAAGAAAAACAGAATGAAGAGAACATTTTCTTTATTAATTTTTTTTTTTTAATGTAGGAAGTACCTGTATATATACAATATTTTATGTGATATTGTCAAAAATTTAGTATATATTGTGAAAAGAATTGTATATTTACGAGTCTGTATATTGTCGCAAACGGCGCCTCATAGACTGCATTCGTTTTACATTGATGCGTACCGTGAACAAATGGTGTATGCGTACTATGTTTCGGCGACCGACTGTTAGTCTGAGTTAAACCAGCTCGTTTATGATATTTTTTACTGTTTTAATAAATAATTAAAACTCGTTTGGTGATTTTATTTCATGACAACCTTAACACATCCAAAATGACGACTTCAAATTACGAATCCTGAGAAAAAGTAGTTCTTTAAATTCAAAATAACACAACATGCGGGATTTAATTGACAATGACAAAGCTTATTAGATTATTAATATTTTAATTTTAATTAGATATTAACCTTTAAGCACCGACGTGCATTTTATGTAACGTTAGTACCGACGTGAGGCCTGAGAGGCCGCTTATATTATGTAGTGTTTTTTAAAGAAAGTATTGATTTAAATATTTGTCTGTTCAATATGATGGAAAATAAAGGGTTTTAAGAATAAATAAGTATAGAAAGAAAATAAAATTTATTATATTTTTAAATTTAAGACTACAATAATAGTTGGCTTGAATTTTGGGGGGAAATCCGACTATTAGATATAAAAAATCATAACACAAAGAATCATCCTCTCAGAATAACAAAAAATAGTATTTCTTACTTAAGACTAATATAACTTTAAGAAAAAAAATATAGTAGGAACATAAAACTCCTGAAAAAAAAAAACGTCCACAGTCGAACTACACCTTAAATTCTAAGCAGAATCAGGGCACACTTGTTCCGCGCACTGTAAACAAATGTGTTTTTTGCACAAATAGCACCTATACGTCGATTTTCTTTGGAGTTTAGGTTGACAAGAAAGACAAGTCTTGCGTGTCTTGACTTCTTCAGCTTGATCTTCAGATGCCTCTGGCTTATCAGAACCAAGTACTTTTGCTAAACTCATCCTAAGTTCACGAGCCAATCTTAAGTTACAAAATCTTCGCTTCATGTGCTCTAATACCAACTGTCGAGCTAATTTTTTTATAAAGGCTCCTCTATCAGTTTGTCTTCCTACATGTACATCATGTATATCCAAAATCCGGTAAAAAATTGTCATAGGCCAGCGTCCACTTATATTTATTCTTTCCTCTAAAACATCCCTGCCTTGAGAGCGGAACATCTTCATCTAATGATGATGACGGCGCGTCCAGGTGTTCAGGTTGATTTTCTTCCGCATCAGAAATATCAGTGCTAGTATCCGTATCATGCTCACTGTGCTCCGGACAAAAATCTTCGTCAACGTCGTCAACCTCAAATCCGCTGGAATCTTCATCCGCGATCCAGCTCTGAATCACTCGCGTATAATTTGGATTAGATTCATTTAAACCTATCCGAGGTCTCTTTGAATGCTGTAAATCTGTCGCAGAACTATTTCTTTTACTACCTGAAGGTCCTGGTCTATCCATAGTTTACAATTACTCACCAAATGCGCTCGCGACGTCACGCCTTCCTGTTTCGATGTCAACGTGGGCACTATCCTTGCAGCTACTTAATAGCACATGATCGGAATTTCGCGGGGAAAGCGGTAAAGTAGCAAGTCAAGTGCCTGCCGAGGCCTCTCAGACCGCACGTCGGTACTTAAAGGTTAAATAGTTAAATAACTGCCGCGTTACAGTATTGATTACAATACGCGAAATTTGCATAATTTAAACTGACAGAAGTCCATTTTCTCTAATACAACTTTTAAAAATGGAGTTTTGTGTAGCTTAAATGGAACACCGCCACACTGGGCTAGGAATGTACGCGATTGGTTAAGTGAAAAATTCCCAGGTCGTGGATCTCCAAACATGCTCTTGCCACCTCGTTCTCCCGACTTACCATCATGCGACTCTTTTCTTTGGGATTTTATCAAGTCAAAAATTTACACCATAGCTCCAAGAAATATGCCGGTATTGATGGAACAAATTATGCATGCTTTTGATGAAATAACTGTGGAACTGATGAAAAAACTATGTTTGATTATCGCCTTAAGTTAGAAAAATAGCTTGAAAATAGTGGTGAATATGTTGAAGTGTACAATATATAATTGTTCTGTCGAACATCAATAAAATCTTTTGACATAAAATTCTAATAGATGCTGTCTCAGTTAAAAGAAAAGGAATCAAAATTGATTAAATATTTATTAATTTATAAAAAAAATGAAGTAGGGAACACTTATGTTAAATACCCTGTACTTATTTATGCTATATTTCTATAATTATGTAATATTTACAGTACAATAGTATCAAATTATATTTTTCTATGAATTTTATGTCTCCCAAAGTAATGCGCATTACGGACATGTTCTCGTTTGTTCACACTTGATTTGGCAGCGCAGAATGTTGATAACTCAAACATACCATATACATGCAACAAAGTAAAAAATTAATATTTTCAATATTTGTATTGCATTATAACATTTTGTTGTATACATATTTCTCATATAAATAATAATAAAAATAATTGTAAATGTTTTCGAACGATTTTTCGAACAATTCATGATCCATCGTCAGCCAGGCTAAAGAATCAAAGTGGATGAACATTGTTGCCCTGTTTATCCAATAGAAGTCGGCATTTTTAAAAATTGTTATATCCGATCCGATCCGATTCGAAAGCCGTACAGTTTTTCTTATTTATATTTAATTAATTGTATCGTTGCATAATCGGAAAAAAATAAATAATCGTTACAGATGAAACTTAATAAATAATTTTGTTGTGAAAAACCAAAGAGACATATTTTGTTATAACGTTATTCAATCATTTTTTAACATAGAACATAAATGCTTATAAATTTTTCGTAGCGTTACATTTCTTTAGAATGGAATTGGAATTTATTTGTTAACTCAGAGTGGATACCTAAAAATTGTGTATATAAATTTCGCATCAGATCTTTATCCGACTTTCGGATCGGATATTTTATCCCAGGTTTGGGTCAAATCCGATCCTATCCGAAATTCGACTTCGGATCGGATAGAGTCGGATTCGGATATTGAATCGTTTTGTCGACCTCTACTATCCAGTATATTCTGAAACAAAAGTACAAAGAAATAGAAACACAAATTTGGCAAAATTTATAAAACTAGAGTAAATATGGGCATGTCAAGTTGAAATTTGGGTTTAAGAGAATCATCTACCTTATTGTACATATTTTTACTTTTTTAAATTGATGAGTTCAACTTTTATTATGAAAAACCTGAAACGCAGCAAATATGAAAAATTAATCTAATTTTTCACGATCCTGAATCAACAAAATATTAGTTTATTATTAAATGATAAAATCATTTTTTTAGTTAATATTTACTACCGTGTCATAATCATCATAAAATAAATATTGTTATTAAATTGCTAGAACAAATAATATTATATTGATGCATAAAAAAATTATGTACCACTTTTGAGAAATGTAAATCTTGTTAAATGAATTTAAAATATTTGTAACTAACATCTTTGGGGGCCGTGTTTTGAAGGCTGGTAACCGCACTTCACGCGCAAAATATATCACTTAAATCCTTTAGTCACATTAAAATGTTTCAAATAAATAAATTAAATAAATATATCATCACGCCTTCTACACATTACAGGATGTGACACTCTGCCGAAGCAGATCTCGGTAAGTGATATATTTTGCACACGAAGTTCGGTTACCAGCCTTCAAATCACGGCGTTCAAAGATGTTAGTGTTTGGGGAGCCACAGGGGTAATTTTTTTTTAAATGGTGAAAATTGTTTGTCGCCTATGGGAATCGAACCGGGGTTCTCAGGATCCACAGGTCGACTTGATACCATTGAACTAGCTACCCCACAAAATGTTATCCTAAAAGCTAAATGAGTTGTCATATACTTCTTATAACGGTTTTAAACCCGTTAGCAATAGTTTAAAGTTTTTTAGAGTGATTACAATTAAAATCTTTAAAATTATGATAAATTATTCAATTCAATTTATGATAATCATTATTTACTATTATTTAAAAAAGGAAAAGACCTACTCCATAGCTTAGAAAGTGAAAACTTAATTGTATTGAACGGACGATCATACAGCGACACTGCCGCTACTTACACCTATATCAGTGCATCTGGAAAGAGCACTATAGATCTATTAACTTAATACTAGATTTTCCATAAACGAACACATAATACTATTGGATCATATAACCTGTACTCTAAAAATAAAGAATATACAAATAAAAACATCACAAAAACAAGAATAAGTGTACTCGAAATCAAAAGGACGAAATGGGATTAATCTAAAGCAGTATTGTTTAGGGAAGAACTGCTAAGACTATGGAATGAAGATCTAACAATGAACACTCTGTATAAACAATATGCTCTTCTAATGAAAAGCATCGAAGCCGTATCCATTAAGATAGGCATAAAAAATAAAATTAAAATACACAATACATATAACAAGAAGAAAAATTGGTATAATTATGAATGCATAGAACTTAAAAAAGCCTTACGAAGGTATCTTAGAGAATGTAAGAAGAGCAACTTTGCAAAGGAGAAAGTAGATCAGTATGTACAAACTAAGAAACTATACAAGGGTTACATTCGTAAACAAAAACAACAATTCAAATTAGAAGTACAGCATAAGTTGGAGAATATTGTAAACCAAAAGCAATTCTGGAAAACTATAAAGTCTTTAAATAACTTCACCTCGAGCTGCAAACCCAATTGAGATATCATCGTGGACTAGACATCTTCAAGAGTGGTTTCATACTGACACTGAAATAGCTCAAGAACAAACATTTTTCGACGCACATCATCCATACCTAGAAACAGATATCTCGTTAGAAGAACTAAACACTGCATTAAGAAATTTAAAAAGTGATAAAAGTCCAGGCCCTGATGGAGTAATAAACGAGCAACTAAAAAATCTCCCACTTAGTTGGAAAATATATATCAAAAATTTGTTGAACAATTTTCTGACACAGAAAGATCTGCCAAGAGAACTAAAGAAATCTAAGTTAATATTAATTCACAAAAAGGGCGACCCTACGAATATGCAAAATTACAGAGCAATTGCACTACTAAATTCTATTACAAAACTATTTACTAGCATTTTAAATAATAGAATGTAACTGTGGATTGAGAGTAACGACTTATTACCCGAAGCACAGTCAGGCTTCAGGAAAAAAAGATCTTGTGTCGATAACCTGTTTGTTCTCAATTCCATTGTACAGTCAACTCTTCCAACTAAAAAACAAGACCAATACATCATATTCGTAAACTTTCAAAAAGCTTTTGACTCTGTTCCTCATGACATTCTATGGCATCAAATATATAACTCAGGCATAAGTGGAAAACTAACAAAAACTCTACATAATATCTACAAAGATGCAAATACTCAAATCAGCACTAACAACGAACTATCAGTTGAAATTGCAATAAGAAAAGGCGTGTTACAGGGGGAGTGTACTAGTCTTTTACTCTTCGTCCCTGTATATATCTGATTTAGAGGCATCCTTCCGGAAAAGAAATCTTGAAGGTTACTTTATTAACCAAACAACAGACATACTCACGCTACAGTACGCAGACATTGCAATATTCGCGCACTCTCCATATGACGTCCACCGTAAGCTAGACGTACTAACAGACTATTGCAATAATCTTAAACTAACAGTAAATTCTGACAAAACAAAAATCTTACATGTCCATAAAGGCAGACCTCCAAAACGAAAAATGATACACGTTTGTCAACAACAATAAATAAGATATGCCAAAAAATACACTTATCTGAGAATAATCTTCTCTTCATCCGGATCTCTCAATACCAACACGCAGAAAAATATAGCCAAATCTAAGAGAGCAATGGGCGCAATCAGGAACACACTCATTAAAGCAAAAATCAATTGCTGGGACACTAATATCAAACTATACTCATTTATAATTGTCCCAGTTTTATTATAGTGTTCTGAAATATGGGGCTCCATACATTGTGATAATATAGAAAAAGGCATGGTACATTACTTCAAGAACATTCTAGGCTGGAAAAAAACTACCCCAATATATAGTAAGAAGAGAAACAGGACAGAACAAACTCGAAATCCAAATCTGCAAAAATGTACTTCGTTGGTGGTACAAGATATTAATTATGCCAAATGCAAGACACGTTAAATTATGCTACGAACACCTTAGAAAACTTGATGAAAAATCATCTAAAATCATAAATGTAGAAAAACAGAAGAAACACAACTGAGTCAGAAACTTTCGACTTTTGTTAGAAAAATCAATTTTCTCTTGGTTATGGGAGAATCAAAGTTGTACAGAATTGTAGACCGAACTTAATAACCTTATAACAGCTTATAGCGAAGAAATTTATAAAAATGACACAACAAGAATCCAGAATTCTTCCTACAACCTTAACTTCCATCTATTTATCACTAGCCACAATTACCTATCACTTAATATCCCATTTAAGGTTCTAAAATTAATCAGCCAATTGAGAACTTCTAACTTTAATAACTTTCCCTTGTATCAGGACAGATATTGTCATAAGTTCTGCAATGAAGAAATTTGCGACATCTGCAACATGTTAGACGAAAACAGTTTTTACCACTTTTTCACATGTCCGATATATAACCCTGTGCGTAAGCGCTTTCTATCAAAACATACCGAAGGAAGTAACTCTGAATATAGAACAAGACATCTCTTATCCGAAATATCAAGAGAGAAAACATTTGATATTTATCATTATTGTATAAATGTATTAAAAATTCGAGCTTTTATGTTAAATGTCTAATACAAAACTTTGTACATATATTTACCTACCATGTTACTAATCTATTTGTATGAATATTGAATTCTAAGCAAATAAATAGTAATTATTATTATTATTTAAATCTGATAATAATTCATAATTATTAAATTCCTTCATTATTATATTTTCGGTGTTAACAAAATATCAATATTTAGTAATTCTTTTTGTCCTTAATTAATATTTTAAAATTATAATTTTTTAATAATAATTGTGTAATATTTTTCGCACTTCCGGGATTAAATATTTTTCGGGGACTAAAATGACACTTTTAATACTAGAGAATTAAATTTAGAGGTAAACAAGCATTACCGTAGCAATAATTATATTATAAACCACAAAATATTTCACTTTGTTTATGTTGCCTAACCAAAAATTTGTATAATGCTGTCATTGTGAATTATATGTCAAATCAATATCAAAATTAATCATTTATATAGGACTAAAATGCAATTAGTCCTTCAGGTGATTATTTCACAAGCCAGGGAAATAAAATTCACCCTCAGGATTAAACTGTACACAGCGGTTTTTAATTTTAATTTAATTATTTAACATATTAATGCCTCAGTGGTATCAAGTCGGCCTGTGGATCCTGAAAACCATGGTTCGATTCTTACAGCCGACAATTTTCACCACATTAAAATTACCCCTGTGTCCTCCCCTCCACAAACATCTTTGGGGCCGTGATTTGACAGCTGGTAACCGCACTTCACGTGCATAAATATGTCACTTACCGAGATTTGCTCCGGCAGAGTGCCACATTCAGTCAAGGGTAAAAGGCATGATGATATATTTATTTATATGTATTTTAAGGTTTTTAGAATGTCGTAAAAGTTAACTGAGTGCTTTAAGACGATGGCTAGAGGATCTCAACTATCAAATACTTCTTAAAATAGTTTTTAATCCTTTAGAAACATTTTAAATTTTTTAAGATATCCTACAAGCTAGCTTAAGACGATGGTTGGATGATCATAGCTTCCAAATACTTTTTAAAACAGTCTTAAACTCTTTAGAAATATTTTAAAATGTTGTAAATTATCCTAAAAGCAAGCTTAGTGCTCTAAGGAGATGGCTAAATGATTCCAGCTGCCAAATACTCCTTAGAGATTCAACTTGTTGTAAAAGTTAGCTGAATATTCTAAATCGACGGCTAAAGAATCCCAGGTACCAAATACTTCTAAATAGTTTGAAACAAGTCAAAGTCACCACATTCTTAGTGAATATAATTTAGTAAATTAGGTTATGTTGAAATGAGGTCAAGTATTCAAAATAATATTGTTTGACGTAAGTAGTTAACTATTTGCTGATTTAGTACAATGTAATTAGATATATAGTAGCGTAAGGTTAGTATTCACTCAGAGTAGAGTAAGAGTAGAGTAGACGGTAGAGTTTAGCATGAACACAACATCAGTCATGTAAGTAATTTCAACAACAACCCTAGTTGTGTTTTTTCTGATACAAGTTATTTTTATAACAAGTGCCGAAAAAGGCTTGTTACGTGCGCGCGTACGTAACCTTTTTCGGCACGTGTTATAAATCACATTTTTCCTACAAATGTTTTAGAAAAATCACTAAAATTTATACAAATTTATTGATATTACACGAGAACGATGTTTTCGGCGTTGCTATGGTTTGTTTATTGATTGCTTGCACATTGTTCTACGTTATTTATAAATATTTCACTAATTTCAAGATAATTTCTTCAAAATCGTCTGGAATGGAATACTACATTGAGTGATTCTTCTTTATCATATAATATTACTGTTAATAATATGAACAGGTACGGAAGAAATAAATGTTTCTTTACACAGTACAAAAGTTTGTACTACAAATTATGTCAATATAAGCAACTGTAACATCGTGATATTAATATGTACATACAATCAATATTATGTATTTCATTTACTCTTTAAATAAAACCATTTATCGATGTATTGTACTTTGTTCGGTTATTTTTATTATCATATTAATATTAATATTATTAATGATATACTTGAGTTTTTGTCTGCTCAATATGATGTGTACAGATTAGATATACCTACTGAAGTTTAAGGTTATGTTTATAAACTTCAAAATATATCACCGCATATTTCTACTTCTTCCATAAGTGTATGCACATAAAATATAAAATTCCGTGCATGGCGCGAAATTTAAATCTCTCTCACTTATATTTTCTTTTGACAATTGCGTAAAGTACAAATTACTTTTAGCACTAGTGTTACTTTGCTTACAGAAATGCACTTGATCTGCATTTGTCTACTTTCCATACGTAACTATTATTGCCTTGGTTACGGGTGGAAAGGAGACAAATGTAGACCAAGTGCGTTTCTGTAAACGAAGAAACACTAGTGCGGAAAGTAATTTGTGTTTTACGCAACTGTGAAAAGAAAGTTTAATTGAGAGCGATTTAAATATCGCGCCGAGCTTTTAGGACAACTTAAAATATTCACAAATGTTTCTAAAGTATTTTATTCAATTTTGCTTTATAAATTCATGTTTAATTACTTGGATACAGACCATTTAATATGTTGTTTTATAAACAATCGTTTAAAATTTTTATGTCACTAGCGGTTTAACAATGTTAAATATATGTCAATCAGAATAAATTAAAAGTTAATTAAATAATTATACATGTGTACATTATAAGGTAATTAAAAATTCAAAAACAAATTTAACTATGCATTTCATTTTAGAATTTAGGCCTTGCGAGGATTCGCTTATGAAAAAAAAATGTTGCAGTTTTGAACACTGTCTCACTTTTAAAGTTTACACTTTTCGTAGCACTAACTAATTCGTTGTTCGCAACTTTATGTAAATTAAAACATCTTCATCTTCCATTTTCACTTTCTACAAACTGATACACTATAAATATTATTGTAGAGAATTCACAACTGTCACTCTCTATGTGCGTTCCAATTGTTTTGCTATAAACAATTCAACCCATAACTACATATGAAACATTTCGCACTCAGCGACTAGAAAACAGTAAGCGATTATTGACATTTCAAGCTTCTGACTTCATTTATAAAAATCTTACATTGAAATTAAAGAAGTTTATGAGGGCAAAATTGAATAAATAGTTGTATTACAGTCGCGGTTTAAATAACTATTAGAGAGTTTTAAGAAGTTTTAAATAATTGTATAGGTAATGACCGCAAACAGTTTCTCGGTAATCGTTACGTACAGATGCCGACATTTCAAAGGCTCTAAGTCCGGAATATTTATTTAATTTTGTTACAGTCTTAAAAATTATTTAATTAAATTAAATACAACAAAAAATATTGCCAAACACTTCAAAGTATGGCGTAATTCTAGTAAACTACGTATACTGATAACGATTTTGATAGTTTTGATAGATAATATTGATCTTCCCGCAAATATAAAAAATTAAAATAAATATATTATCAAGGTTTCATTTGTATCTATTTGTTACAGATAATTTTTGTGGTACACATTTTCACCACGTTAAAATTACCTTTGTGGCGCCCTCAGCACTAATATCTTTGGGGTCGTAATTTGACGGCTGGTAACCGCACTTCATGCGCATAAATATATCACTTGCCACACCCAGTAATGGATAATATATGTATATATATATATATATATATATATATATATATATATATATATATATATATATATATATATATATATATATATATATTGCGCGGGAAGTATGGCTACCAGCCGTCAAATTACGGCCTCTAATGGTGTTAGTAGTAAGGAAGCCACAGGGGTAGTTTTAATGTAGTGTTTTCGTTGAAACTGTTTCTTGTTAATTTTGATAATTTATAAAAATGTGTCTTTGTGTTACTGCTTGAAAACCACTGATTTAATAAAAATTTTTTTACGGAAAGCAATCTGATTATTTGTCCTGAATATTTCTTCTAAATGACTTTTTTTGCTAAACCAATAGTTTAAGAATAAATCGAGCAGATCCATTTAGATAAAGCATCCTGTATAATGTGTAATTATGAATCATGAATTATTTTTCTTAAATTCTTATGCAAATATCATCTAACCGGTGTATCAAGGTTTAGTACTTACGTAGCAAGATAATTTTTCACTTCAATATCTTAATATAAAATTTATTAGAATTAATAAGTATTTTGTATTATAATTTCTTTTATATAAATTGAAGCAAAATTTCAATAACAACATTATTTGAATAGTGCACTCTTCCAAGGTAAGTTGTATTGCTTGTATTCTATTTAATTTTCTGATTTTTATAACAGAAAGTATTAATGATTTATCTCAATCTCAAGATTTTTATGTTTTAGTTCTTGTTGGACCTAAAAGCAGGCCCAAAAATGTTAGTCTCTTTGTCTGTCAATACGATATTTTCAAAACACTAAAATTTATGAAATTTCTAAATTTATATTTAAGCTATATATATCTTGTATATATATATATATATATATATATATATATATATACGAGCCCAACTCCATAATAGTTCGGTCGGTATAAATTTCAAACTTTATGCTTTACAAAAATGTAAAAATATACTAAACAATTATTTATTCTTACAACAAAACTATATCTACGTTATTATATGAATCTTTAGATGTCTATTACTGAAAAGATATTTTAAATAATACGAACGTTTACAAATGGTATTTATTTACGTGTTTTAAATTAAATAGTTGTTAAAACAAAACACAAATGGAAAACAAAACACAAATGAAAAAAATCGATACAAAACTATCATTGCCGTTTGCCGGTTTTTCTTTTGTTTTTTTCAAATAAAATGGCTCGTGGTAAAGCTTTGAGCAGAGATTTACGGTAAATGCTCATAAAAATGGTATTTCTGCAAGAAAAATATATATTTCTCATTCTATTGCGAGATCTATGATACAAAATATTAAAAACTTATATAAAAACATTGGTGGAATATCCGGAAGTTTAATAACTGGCCGTCCTTCAGCCATTTCCTCGCTAAATGCTTCTGCAAGCATTTGGTGACGAATTCATGGGAAAAACTCAAGCCTTTCAATGGGTTAAGAGGTTTAAGAATGGTATGACGTTCTTCAACTGGAATCAATGATCAAAACATCCAAATTGTGCATGAAACAATTCTCCGAGATCGTCGATAATCAATTCATGACATCTGTAATAAATTTGGAATGTCCTATGGAACTTTTTTGTTCATGCACCTTATAGAAAAAAATAACACTAAAGTGTTATTTTTATAGACTCTATAAAAATATTCAGGACTCCATATCTCTATCCACACAACTATGAACAAAAACAATAGATTTTACAAGTTATCAGTGAGAACAACAAAAAATAAAGCGATACAAGAAAAGACACATTGGTTGAACCCATGGATATGGTTTAAAATAAAATATTTAATAAGTCATTTGAAAAGCGTTTCTTAAACCTATGATTACATTAATTTGCCTAAAATATATTTTTATCAGTTCAGCATATGACTACGATTATTACAACCATTTGAAGATAGTTAAAATGAATTTCAGAATGTAGTTTTCATATTGTTGTTATCGGTCCATCAATTTTTGGGGTAAAAACTGAAATATTAATGGAAATTCTTATATAAACATTTTTGTCGTTTATATACTTCAAAGTTCGTATTACTCAAATTGACGCTACGCCGTCAATTTTTATTCAAATGACTTGCATTTTAGGCTGCTTGAAAGCTTATTTTATTAGCTTTCCGGTAGTTATCTTGAAATATTTTTAGCTTGAACATAAAAAAGTTATACATAAAAGTATCAAAAAAGGCATTTTCCCCATTTAAACTACATGTAAATTTTGACCCCTCTACAGGCACGTGTTAACGTCATTTTTCGGAAATGCTATGATGGCTCAAATTTTTTAAAATTTTTTCTGAGTAGTTTTAGAGGGTGAAAGCATTAAATTTCCGACTTTGCCAAAATAACGGACACCCTACTGTATATATATATATATATATATATATATATATATATATATATATATATACAAGTTATGTTTCTTGATTTAGAAACGTAAATAAAAATAAATTTTTATTTGTTATCTTGAAGTACAAAGTTTTATTCAGATTTAGATGTGATCAGTACAAGAGACAGTTCTTAACTAACTATGTTCAATGTTAAAGTTTACAAGTTCAGTATTAAGGTAGTTTAATGTTACAATGTGGGAAATGAAATAATATAGCTTAAATAATAATATGATACTGCGGCGTCAGCGTCTGGGTGGAAGCGCGTGGCCTTTTAGTGTATTTGGCGGGATTGGTGGATTCTAACTCCTCCCTCCTTAAATTTGGGCTTCATCGGGTAGTTTCGGGGTGGACTGCTCGACTGAAGACCTTGGTTGTGGGCCTTGGTTGGACTTAGACTTTCGGATCTTTTTCTGCAAATAAACTACGAACAGGCTAATACTAGTAATGATTAGCAAAACATATAAAATAATAATAGGGTAGTTTATGTTGCTGGTAACTTCGTCTTGAGTGATGTCTTCATATTTGTTGATTGGTAGTTTCAATTCTTGGATTGTATTTAAATCGATTGTTATTTTTGGTAAGTGTGACATGTTGAGCTGAATATCATAGTTTTCGAGGATGATCGGCTTGCCATAAGTTTCGTTGTTGAATGTTAATTTTTGATTTTGAAATTCTAATTTGCAATCGTCTTCTTGAATGAGGAATATTCCTTGTAAATGTTTAACTTCATCGCCTTGTTTACAATACGCGTTGATGGTTCCGGATGTCGGGAATACGGCTACGAATTGGTTTGCTTCTTCTAAAACTTCAATATGATTTCTTTTTATGTTAATTTTAATATATTGACAGTTTTTGTTGTCGTTTTTCAAAATAATGTTTCTTTCGCAAGATTCATCTGGTACTTCATTGATATTATTGGGACACTGATAATTGTTGTTCCCTTTTATACATAAGTCGTTCAGAGATTTTATATGGCCGTTTTCTGATTTTAAGAAATAGTTTTTATTTGGAATTATTGTTACAAATTCAGATTGAAATTTTGTGGGGATAGGTAAAATATGAAATAAATTAAATTCTGTTTCGTAGTTAATAGGAATTTCGATAAAATAATTGATTTTATCTGATTCGATTTTACAGTTTACGGTTATCATTTTCTCTAATTCGGGCATATTTTTAGGAATTGGTTCAAGGGGTAGTTCATTGTTATAAAATTTATAAATTTTGTTTAACTCTACAAAAAGATCGTGAGTTTTAATTATACTAGGGTGCATAACGAGGAGTTTGCAAAAGTTAGTGAGTTTTCTATATCTTGTAACACATTTAAAATCATCGTGAATAGCGTGTTGAATTGAGTATAAATGTCGTGGATAAATAGTTTATTCTGATTAAGGGCTCCGCTGACAACGATATGCAATAGTTGCTCGATTTTTGATTTGAGAATGTTTTCATTTTGTTGAATTGTCTCTAGGGTTTTGTTAAACTGCTCTGTCAACTTTTGATTGACTGAATATTGTTGCTTTAATTGGTTGTTTATTTTTTGTTGATTATTTTGTAAATGATCTAGAATTTTTGAATAACGTTTTTCGTCTTCAGCATCCAAGTTACCGGTTACTGCTTTTATTATAGATCCTAGTCCGTTTACTAAACCTCGTTTGTAACGTGAGTTTTCGGGGTTAAGAATTAAGTGATTGATTTTGTCATCGATTGAATTTTGGATAAATTTTATAATTTTATCGTTATTTTCGAACTCATTCTTTGTGTCATTTGTGATTGTTTGTTTAAGTTGATTGTACTGTGTATTCAAACTATGATATTGTTTGAAGAGTATTTGTAAATCATAATAATGAAGGAATGTGTGTTTCGTCTTTTGTAATTTGGCTGGTCCCAAATTGAGTGTCAGTAATCCAGGGTTGTGTGTAATGTCTTTTATGTTTAGTCCGACGGTGGTCGTGACGTAGAAGGACCTGGAAGATTAGGGTCTTTAGTTATTTTTCTTGGTCTCTTTATATTAGATAAGTGTATTTTGGGTTGCTTTTTGTCATTGAGATCTGTTACAATTTTTGCAGTTTTTAGATCTTTATTAATTGTTTTAATATGTTCTTTTTTATATTTAACGTTTTTTGTTTTATTAACTTTTTGTTTATTTTCGACATAAATGGTTTTTGGTATTTTAGGTAAATTTTCACGGTTTTCATTTAATTTGTTTATTAAATTTATTTTACTGTTTTGTATGTATTCGTTAATGTTCTTATAAATTAATTTTGTTTTTTCTTTGTGATTTTGCACATAGTCTTGTGTAACGTGTTTTTCTAATTCAACATCAAGAGGTGAATTTGTGTCTAAGTGACCGTTCGTTATTTCTATGGGCTTTAAGTTTGTTGAAGTGTGGGTTGTATTATTGTATGCCAAAATTGCGTACTGTACTTTGTTTTCGATTATTTCGTGTTTAAAGTCTGGTTGAAGGTTGAATAATCTAATGTGCTCTATTAAAGTAGAATGCAATCTTTCTACTAGCCCATTTGAATTTGGATGTTGAGAGCTTATAAAATGAATGTCAATACGGTGTACGGATAGTAATTCTTTTACTATATTGTTTTTGAATTCTAAACCATTGTCTGAGATTAGTTGTTTTGGAATTCCATGATGGGAAAAATATCTAATTAGTTTGTTACTAATTTCGACAGCATTATTTGAATCAACTTTATATGCTTGAGCATATTTTGAGAATGCGTCAACAATAGTAAGGAATTTATTATTCTCAAGACTGAGTGTGTCAATGTGTAAAGTGTGGAATGGTTTACTAGGTGTTGGTGTAACATTATACTTTGGCTTTACTGGGTTGCGCTCATATTTCGAAGATAAGCACACTTCGCACTGGTTTACATAATCTGTAATTGTTTTTATCTGATTCGGCCAATAATAGATGTTTTTGATTTGATTGTGGGTTTCATGAATTCCGCGGTGGTTTGTCTTCCCTTCATGATATTTTTGTATCGTTTCATTTATGTCGTCTTCTTTAACTATGTCAATTAATTTAGAGTTAGATTTTACTAATTTAATTTCAGAATTTTTAAAATGTGTCTGTAAGATGGTGCTAAATTTTTCATAAATAGGTTGTTCAAAATAGAGATAGTAATTTACTTTGGGTGCAATATATTCTTTAACAAATTTAATTACATCGTTCTCAAAGTTAGTTTTTGATAATTGAACGTGAATTCTCATTTTATCCGTGTGAAGTTTAATTATTTTAGGTTTAGTGGGCGAATGTGGAACTTCCGAAAATATTATTTGGTTTTTTCCTATATTAACGGGACTTTCGGTAATGGGAATACCGATAATAGGGTGTTCAGGATTCGAGTGTATAGTTGCGTCAGAATTGTCATGTTCTTCGATATCGTTATGTGTTTTATCGTCGTGTTCAACTATTAAAGATTCGTTATCAGTCTGTGTGTTATTTCGTAGCTGTTTATTAAAGTCTTCCATGTATTTAAAGAAATCGTCACTGTTCGTGTCTTGGGTGTCGTTTGTATTAATTTCGATATTAGGTACGTCATTATCGGGTAATATATAAACGGTGCTAGTTATATTGGTATTTTGGAAAATAAATTGTAACATTGATTTTATATTTTTCCATTCTAGTGAGTCATTGCCACATCCTATTTTGGGAATGTTTAAAATTTTAATTTAATTTTTTATACAGAAATATCTTAAATTTAAAAGGGTATAAAACATATCTTCATATGTGGGTTTTTCATAATAATTTTCTTTAGTGATTAAGTAAATAATAAATTTATAATTATCTCTTAAATATATCAAATTATGTAATTTAGGATTTTGTTTCTGTAAAGTATCTATGTTCTTGAATATTTTTCTGAAATCTTTTGCTATGCCGTCAGACATTTTTAAATCTCTACTGACACAGTGTGCCAGGCTTTCGTTACGTGGAGCGTCAAAGAGATTCGCTTCTATTT
The DNA here is from genome assembly GCA_911728475.2 of Pterostichus madidus. NCBI lineage: Eukaryota > Metazoa > Arthropoda > Insecta > Coleoptera > Carabidae > Pterostichus > Pterostichus madidus. The sequence continues at coordinate 12,633,931 of OU452318.1, forward strand.
CTAAAATTTTGTAGTTGTTATTGTCGGTATCTTTATTTTCCAAATAGATCTGGTATTTAGTCAATTGTGCTTTGTCAGTGAGGTTTGGTGAATTTTTAAAAGGATTTCCAGTGGATGGTGGAATGCGACTTAAGGCGTCTGCGTTCGTATTCAGTTTACCTTTTTTATAAATGATCTCGTAATCGTATTCTTCTAGTCTCAAGCGCCATCGAACTAATTTTGAATTTGGTTCCTTAAGTGAAAATAACCATTGTAGTGGTTTATGGTCTGTTATAACTTTAAACTTTCTACCAAATAGGTAAGGCCTGAAATATTTGGTTGCCCAAACTATAGCAAGTAATTCCTTTTCGATAGTCGAATAATTTTGTTCTGATTCGTTAAGAGGTCTACTGGCATATGAGATAGGCAAATCTGAGCCGATAGGTCCTTGTGATAACACAGCACCGATGGCATAATTACTAGTATCCGTCGTAAGGTTAAAGGGTTTAGTGAAATCTGGGTATTGGATGATCGGTTCATTAACAAGTAGATTTTTGCATGTGTCGAAACATGCAACATACTCTCTTTAATATTTATGTCGGCTCCTTTTTTGAGGCATTTAGTGAGGGGTTTAGTGATTTTGGCGAAATTTTGAATAAATTTTCGGTAATAGCCTAACAAACCAAGGAAACCTTTAATTTGTTTTGTAGTTCTGGGTATCGGGTAATTTTTTATTGCCAAAATTTTGTATGGGTTAGGCTTGACGCCTTCAGGGGTGACTACGTGACCTAAGTACGCTACTTCCTTGCACATGAATTCTGACTTGTCAACTTGAATCTTTAAGTTAGCCTTTCTGAGTCTATCAAATACTGCTCGCAAGCTTTCAAGGTGTTCTTGTAGGCTCGTACTAAAGATAATTACGTCGTCGAGATAAACGAGACAGATGTTATTTAATAAATTTCTTAACACGTTATCCATCACACGTTGGAAGGTGGCGGGCGCGTTTTTTAATCCAAACGGCATTCGTAGGTATTCATAATGTCCGTTTTCGGTGGAAAAGGCAGTTTTTTGTACGTCATCGTTATGCATTTCAATCTGGTGGAAACCAGAGGCCAAATCTAAAGTCGTAAAATATTGGCATTTACCGAGTTTGTCTAAAAGTGTAGTTATATTGGGAATAGGGTACTTATCGTCAACGGTTTTTTCGTTGAGCTTGCGATAGTCAATGACCATTCGCCATTTTTTCTTCCCGGACGCGTCTAATTTTTTGGGAACGATCCACACGGGGGAGGATCAGGGTGAATGTGAAGGTCTTATAATATTCTCTTTTAACATTTTGTCTATTTGGTCTTTTACCTCTTGTCTGTGTATTTCGGGGTATCTGTATGTTTTAGTGTAAATGGGTAGTTCGTCCTTAGTCCGTATGTGGTGTTTAACGTTGTTAGTGAATGATAAAGAATCGTTTTCAGTGTGAAATACGTCAGCATGTTCTTTTATTAATTTAGTGACGGCAGATTTCTCTTCCGAGTTCATATGTTCAGTTCTGATTATTGATATGTCAAAAGGAGTTTTTGAATTTTGATAATTAAAATTTAAATTATTAATTTCGAAATGTTCTAATGGTTCGATTAAAATATTATTATCTATAGTATTTATAATTGACTCTGATTCATTCGGATTTATTACTGGGTAATAAAAGGAGTTATTAACAATTTTTGCAATACCTTCTGGTATTACAATGTCAGAAATTTGTGAATTTGGAATAAATACTTCTCCATTGTCAATGCAATTTGTATGAAACTTTATTATTTTCTCGGATTGTGGTTCTACGCTCACGTAGTGTGGACGCGGCTTTAGCTGATGGTAGTGAATTTTTATCTCGCATGCTGGAATCGTTATCTTATCATTTACTAGGTCAATGTTTGCTTCTATTGTCTTAAGATTGTCAAGTCCTAATAAAATGTCAAATTGATCATGAAAGTTGAACAGGTGATATTTAAGCATTATATTTTGTTTTTCGAATAATTTTGAACAGGGTAGAATTAAGCTAAAATTTTCGGTAGACGTACCATGTGCGGTACTGATTTTAAAAGGATCATTTTTAATTTTGTTCTTAAAGAATTTATATGCGATATGAGGTTTGATAAAGGATCGTGTACTGTCTGTATCAAGCAAAACTTTTAAATTGTATTCAGGGTAAACAATAAACGGCAATTCGCTGAGGTTGTTAGTTAAGTTCATTAGTTCGAAATCGTTTCCGGGGCTGGTAGTTCTAAAAAATGATTCGAGATTGGTTCTTGTTCAATTTCGTGATTGTCATAGTCTGAGTCGGGTTCATAAATAAAAGGGTTATTTTCATCGTAATGTGACTCGTCGTTGTACTCCGTAATTTCTGTATTATGCAATTCTTCGTTCGGTCTTATTTGTGTTTGTTGAAATGGTCGTGTGTATTGTTGTGTTCTAGGTTGATTATTGTAATTTGATTGGCCTGGTCTGGGCGTGAATGACTGTCTAGTACTAGTGCTCATTGGGGTAGGTTTTGGGAACCGTGCATGAGGATTTGGTTTAAAGACATTTTGTGTAGGCGTCTGAGTTTGATTAAAAGGTTTATTTATTGGATTGTGAAAATATTGATTAGGTCGATATGTTGATTGCGGTGTGGGTGTGTATCTGAGTTGTGGTTGTTGGTGTCTGTTTATATGTGGTGGAATGAATTGTTTAGGTTTTTGCGGAAATTTGATTGTTTTTGGTTAATAGTGTCGATCTGGAAGTCATTAGTGAGCATGTTAAGTGCGCTATTTAAATCTAGTGGTTGTTTTGTCCGCATTAAAGTACCAATCGGTTCTTTTAATCCGCGTAATAAATTTCTGAGAGCCTGATTTTTAAAGAATTGATTTAAAACTATCGCTTCATTTTCGTTATCAGCAGCAGTGTGATTTATTATGTACGATGTTATAAAATTGAGTACGTCCTGTACTCTGTTATAAAAGTCAAAGGCAGATTCATTCTGACTTTGCTTTAGTTCTGTTAACTCAATGTTTAGGGTATATAAATCCCTTTTGTCTGAATAAGTGTTGAGCAGAGCGGCTTTAACGTCTGCCCATGTATTTACAGTGCAACTAGCAATATTAGTTGCTGCTTCGCCTTTAATTTTAGACATTATACACGACATCAAATATTCGTTTTGAAAATCATTCGTGTCGGTTGTATTGTAGAATTTGGTTACTAACTTTTCACATACTTGCACGAAGCGGGGCAAGAGTTTGTTATCACCATAAAATTCTGGGATCATGTCCAGATATTCTCGTTTTAAAACGGGAGTAGTCATTTTGATTAAGTTTAATTGACTGATTTGATTTATAAGAGTTAAATCTATAGGATCACTATTTATAGTGTAATTTAATTGTGAGTCAGAGGATCTATCTGAATCTGTATCTGATTCGGTATCTAAATTTATTGAATGATTATCTCTGAATGACATAGGTACTTACAAGAACATGAAGATCAGTTGGTCCATCGGTCGATCTGCGGCGATTCGCTGATGATGAAGTGGACGGCAATTGCAGAGCTCTGTATTCAGCAGGGCCTGGACAATAGAGTACGATGTTCGCTCGGCCTCTTGTTGTCTTCTTACACGTTCACTGGTTGGTGATGGAGCACAAATCTTCTATGTTGTTCGTTGTTTAATAAATCGTTAAAACGAACCGAAATTACTAATATTTCGTTTAAACAATCCTACCATTGACTGCGCCAGTTATGTTTCTTGATTTAGAAACGTAAATAAAAATAAATTTTTTTTTGTTATCTTGAAGTACAAAGTTTTATTCAGATTTAGATGTAATCAGTACAAGAGACAGTTCTTAACTAACTGTGTTCAATGTTAAAGTTTACAAGTTCAGTATTAAGGTAGTTTAATGTTACAATGTGGGAAATGAAATAATATAGCTTAAATAATAATATGATACTGCGGCGTCAGCGTCTGGGTGGAAGCGCGTGGCCTTTTAGTGTATTTGGCAGGAATGGTGGATTCTAACTTACATATATATGGGACAATCGGATCAGAGCTACGACTAAAATTAGAAGCAACCAAAAAAATCAACCAAGAGCTCATTTTAAAGCTTAAAGTGTCTACTTTTAAGCGCCTCTAGAAAATCAAAAATAGCGGCTCCAATATGGCGGCCGGCAGCCGTTGAAAAATCAAATGTCCAGAAGGAAAAGCTTGTAAAAATAAAAACTCGCAACCAATCGGGTCGTTTTTTGGCTGAAATTGTAGCTGATGAACGCCCCTAAAATTCTTGTGTGGTAGCTTGATAAAATCCAACATGGCGGATCAAAAATTCAATATGGTGGTCGAATTTTTGAAAATCAATTTGCATCAAATTTGGTATGCGCGGGTTGTTGGGGTCGCTAATTACGAATCTGAGGTCAGAATTGCCAAATTTTAGATGGCGGGTCCAAGATGTCGCAAGAAATTTTCGAAAATCTACCGATAGATACCAAATTTTATGTAAGGGGGTTATTGCGGTCGCTATCTTGGATCCGCCATCTAGAATTTGGCAAATTTTACCCCGGATTCGTGATCAGAAACCCCCAAAACTCCCGTATACCAAATTTAGTGCAAATTGGTGCAAATTGGTAGACTTTTAAAAATTCAGCCGCCGTATTGAATTTTTGACCGCCATGTTAGATTTTGTAAACCTGCAACACAAGATGTTTAGGGGTGTCCATCAGCTACAATTTGACAAAACGACCCGATCGGTTGCGAATTTTTATTTTTACAAGCTTTTCTTTCTGGACACTTGATTTTTCACCGGCTTCCAGCCGTCATATTGGAGCCGCCATATTTGATTTTTAAAAGGCGCACTCAACATTTGAAAGTAGACGATTTAAACTTTAAAATATATATATATATATATATATATATATATATATTATATATGGTTTGACAGCATGTCGCGCAATTTTGTACATGTTATTAAACTAATGTAAATGATTTATATATGATACAAAGAAATCTAACATTTTCTATTGCTAAATGTGTTAGAAAGTTACATTTCATGTTGATCTAATATCTTCAAAAGACCTCAATGACCTAAAAACATTCTTCATTTCAAAATATGTGGAGTTTTGCATTTTTTTCAATAGATATTTCAAAGTAAGAAGTACGTAATATTGGTCTTTGTAATCTAAATAATAACACAGAAATCAATAAAAGAAATATTTACAGAAACTCGGAAACTATAATTCTCGTATTTACAAAATTTGCTCGATTTTTTAGCTACTCTGAGGGATTCTTAAATTACCCTGACACACAATATAACCCCTATAAAAGCAGATCAAAAACACTTAAAATATCATGAATCAGTCAGAAATTAATGACATTTCTTTAATTTAATTAGTTTATATCTAGCTACGCTCCGCGAACACTGTAGTAGGATTTACTTCTGTAAGACAATTAACACAATATAAATTGATTAACTGCCGACCTAAATCTTTTTAATTCTGCATGCGTATTCTTCTAAAGACCTTTTAATTCATACTAATCACGATAGGTTCCAAAGCTCTTTCACTAAAACAATTGACTATCGAAAAAAGTCCAATTCTACACGCGAGCCCTTCAAAAGACCTTATATTTGATTCCAAACACGATAGGTTTTAAATCACTTGGGTTTACCTATATAGTTTATAAAACTTATCAATTTGACGTTTTGTTTTAAAACAAATTTCATAGTGGACTGTAAAAAAATTACTTTTTAAATATACATACTTGAAATGTGTAATAATGATATAGAGGTCCTTTCATTTCCCCCATATGCGTAAATTATTTCAAAAGTACTCATATTAATATTTAAATAATTTATTGTCAAAAATGCGACATGTCCACAGACAAATGTCAAAATAAGAGCAGCTGTTCTTAAAAATTTCAAAGCCTCCCCACTCTTAGTTGTTTTTACTCCAAAAATGTATTTCTCATTCTCTCAAGTTTTATTTGTGTTGCTACTCGCTAGTATAAGGTTCAGTTATTAGTAAGGCGCTGTAGCTTCGCTGTTTTATAACAATATTTTTATTATATTTTGATAAGACGTTTTGAACGTGAATTTATTAAAATAATTTTTAAATATGCCGAAGAAAGGAAAACAACCTTACTTGATTTCTTTAAAAAAAAATTAGAGATGACGAATCAAGTCCGGAAACTAAGAAATTTGAAATGAATAACGAAAACACGGATATGTATTTAATTTTACGATTCATGGAGAAAAGAGAATAAATAAGAGGTATGAAACAATGAAATAACAGTTGAAGAAAGAAAATATCTCCTTAAAAATAATCCCCACCTACAGTTATACACTTGTCCCATCTTTTTTTCCATTGTTCAAAACACTTTTTGTAGTATTTTTTCAATAGCGCGTAGGACCTCCAGCGCTATTTGAATCTTCTCAAAACTCTCAAATCTCTTAACTTTTAGCTTGGTTTTCATTTTTGGGAAGACGAAAAAGTCGCAAGGAAATTTTCGTTATTTTCGGCACGTGTTTTCAGTTCCTGGCAAATGAGAACGCGACTTTGTTTTGATCATGTGTCAACAAACGGGGAACAAATTTTGCAGCAATTCTGTGCATCCCAAGTTCGTCCGCCAAAATTCTTTGGACTGTGCCATAGGACATTCCAAATTTATTACAGATGTCATGAATTGATTATCGACGATCTCGGAGAATTGTTTCCTGCACAATTTGGATGTTTTGGTCATTGATTCCAGTTGAAGGACGTCCTTCCATTCTTAAACCTCTTAACCCATTGAAAGGCTTGAGTTTTTTCCATGAATTCGTCACCAAATGCTTGCAGAAGCATTTGGCGAGTTTTGATCGTCATTTTCCCGAGCTTGAAACAAAATTTTATGCAAATGCGTTGCTCTTTCAAATCGCTCATCACATTATTGTAGAACACAAGAAACAGTAACACAGATATCATTATACTGATACGACAAAAGAACGCAAAATGATGTGAAAACGAAAGAAAGGATTTGGGAAATCTAGCGGCAAATCGGTGCAGTACAGTAGTTAGAAGAGTTACACACAGAGTTCGGGAACGTTTGGGTAGCATCTCGTATTTCATTGAATATATCCGCAGTCAAATTTTTTTTGGTTTTACTATAGACATTAAGAAACTATTTGTCAAGTTTACACTTTGTCTTAAAACTTTTACGTGAACAGGAAATCAATTGAAAAATTTTAGAACATATATTCTTAATTCTCTACCTAAATCAATTTACAAAATCTCTCCAACTTGTCCAGCTTTTAAAATAATTGTATAAAACGTATCTTTCTTAAACGTCCAAAGTCCAGCTTTGAACGTTATTCATCTTAAGTGTGTCAATTTCAAATGAATAGCAAAGCGCACAACCTGTGACCCTTGAAAATTTCCAAAGTTTTTAAATTAATTTCACGTGGACTATACTTATAAAAAATCTGAAGTACGCAAAAAGCCACTGATCTCAAACATTGTTTAAATCCAAGAAAAAAATCACAACAATCGCTCAAACCGTTTAAGCTGAGCCGTTGCTAAAGTTTGTCTGCTAGGCGGAGGAATTTCAAGCTGAATAATAGTATGTGGTTGCCTAACACGGTATGATTGGCTAATCTATAAGAAATGAATTTAACTGATTAGTATACGGAAAGAGCGGCCCGGCCAGGCGGTTTCCGCGGACACTAAAGTAGTACCGTAAAACGGGGTTAATTGACTGTAAGGGTAACTTTGACAGTTCTGGGCGCTATTTTATCAGAGTATCAAAATCTAGTTTAAACGTGCGCCACATGATGCAACCTCTGGATGGGTTTCTATGGTCTTTTAAAGAAACAATGGAGAAAAGTTCTGGACGATTGGAGATAAGAATCAAAAATAAGGGGCGTCATTCCAAAGCCACATTTTCCCATGTTGCTAAAACGATTAGTGGATGCATTGGCTCCCAATATATCAGAAATCTTGAAAGCTCTTTTAGAACTACGGGCCTTTACCCTTTCGACTCAAAAGCTGTTTTGAAAGAGCTTCCAGCAGATCGTTCAGAAGAAACTGAACGTTTCTTTGATAACAGTTCCTAAAAAAACAAGGGGTTATAACTCTGAAAGGATTCAACATAGAAGTGGCTCGAAAGTTGTTAATACACCAGGAACACAGATGGTAACTGTAACACCCCAAGAAGATTTCACAACTATCAATGTCCCAGAAATCGAAGAGGTTGTCTCAGCTATCGAGGATGACTTGGCTTGTTTATCAATTCCTTCAACTTCTGGTGTATCGTCTTCTACCGATGAAGTTGAAGATACCCCTCTTATTGGTACAATATTTACAAAGTGAATTGTTATATTGCAAGTTGAATTTGATCTCTAATGACAATTATAAGACTGTTTATATGCCTATGATAGTACCCTCGGTACAGTTGATTATAAGTAAAATGTTTATCTAATAAAGATGACAATTTGATTGTGAAAAAATCGTTATTTCTCAGTTAATTCCTCCAAAATTAATTATTATACCGCATAAATATTATAATTTTTGTATTAAAATAATGTCAAAGCAACTCTTATGCTTTCTATTTTTGACACAAGTTATATATCAATACCTTGTCAATGAAACCCCACATTCGTGGTTACTTTAACATGCTTTTTTTTAAAAATATAAAATTGTAGGGAGAAAGTGGGGTTTAAATTTTCTATACATCTGATAGCCAAAAGACACAATATTCTATTATCGCAAAAAAAGTTGGAAAGTTATTTTAAATAACACCAAACATAGTATGATTCGGAATGCTTTATGTATGAAATAATTGGGGATCGTAAAATCTCAGCTTTTTTATTTCTTTTGAAAGTTTTTTAAAACCCTCATATGATACCTAATACGATATGATGGGAAATACTTTATGTTTAAAACAATTGACTATCGTAAAATATATTTTTTTTTCATTTCATCTGCAAGTTCTTCTAAAACTTCGCCAAACACGATATGATTCAGAACATTTTATGTTTGAAACAATTGACGCCCGTAAAATTTCATTTATTTTTTTCATCTAAAAATTATTTCAAAACTTTTTCATATGACATTTAATACGGCATGATTCCGAATTCTTTAAATTTGAAACAATGGACAGTCATTTTTTTAAAAATTTATATGAAAATTCTGCCAAAGCCCTTTCAAATGACTCCAAACACGGCATGATTCCGAACACTTTAAGTTTGAAACAATTGACGGTAGTAAAATTTCAAACAAATAGTTGTTTTATTTCTGAAAACATTTTGCAAAACTATTAAAAATCGTCATTTTTTACAGATTTACATTTATATTTTTAACGATCAGCATTTAAAGAAGTTTCTCTTATTTTTCTAAATCTATTATTTTCAAAACTTAAATCCTTGATATAAGAGGTAATGTTATGTCTCAACCATTGATTTGTCAAATTCATGTTTTGTTTAAAAAAACTTTTATAGAAACATGAAACACAAAAAAATTCTACCTTGTTTAGAAATTGAAATAAATGAATAAAAACGATTCATGCGTAACGTCAGAAGTGATTGAGAGGTATGAAATTTTTCTACTTTTCGGTCAAATACTGACAAATTTCAAATATATAGCAACGCGTGCATTTTGATCATAAAAATTAGCAAGGTTGTTAATTAATTTCACGCGAACTAAAATCTGAAACATCCCAAAAACCTTTGATCCCAAAGATTATTTAAATCCTTGAAAACAAGTCACAACAATCGTACAAATTGTATAAGCTCTAGGTCCGTGAACATTTTGGTTGCTGGACTAAGGAATCTTTGATAGCGACTTATAGTAAGTTGATTAGTGATAGACCTTCATTATTCTAATACACATGTCAGAAGGAGACCTCCGAACTTCTCTGTGAAATTATTTACGTGAAAATATTTGTAATATTTACAAACCATTATAAAATGATGGAGTGGTGGCACAGGGGTATTGTGTCAGCTTCTGGATCCTAAGAACTCTTGTTCGATTCCCTCTGCCGACAAACATTTTCACCACATTAATACTACGAGGGTAAGGTGAAAAGTTCTCGGTCTCACACAGAGATGGCGTTCCAATCAGCAAAAAATTGTGTTTCCTGCCTCGGTGCACGTGTCTTTAGTTCGTATGACAAGTTTCAACTTGTTCTCTCAAGTAGTTTGTTTACACGAATTGAAGTAGACGTCTTGCGTGCTTTTCGTACAAATGGATAAATTTGAATATCGCGCGGTCATAAAATTCTTCGTTTTGGACGTATTAACCCCTAAAGTTGACAAATGTTTACGGGGACTCTGCTCCTTCCATGTCAACCGTCAAAAAAAGTAGACAGCTGAATTTAAACGTAGTCGCACGTCCCTCGAAGATGACTCATGTGAAGGACTGCCAAAAACCGCCACCATACCGAAAATCATCGAAAAAGTGCATGATATCGTTTTGGACGATAGGCGAGTGAAGGTGAATGAGATAGCTGAGGCTGTGAGGATATCGGAAGAAATGGTGCGAAAAATCTTGCACAAAGAATTAGAGAGGCGAAAGCTCTGCGCAAGATGGGTGCCGCATTTACCGAATGCCGATAAAAATCAAATGCGCAAACGATCTTCGCAGCAATGTTTGGACCGATTCAATAGGGATACGAACGATTTTGTCCAAGCAGTGGATGGAAGCCGGTGTTTCAGTGCCAAAGAAAGCGAAGTCGATCGCATCTGCCGGAAAGGTCATGGCCAGCGTGTTTTGAGATGCGAAAGGGATCCTGTTAATTGATTACCTTAAAATAGGCAGAGCAATTACAGGCGAATATTACTCCAACCTTCTTGACCAGCTGGATGTCAAAATTCGCTAGAAGAGGCCTGGCGTGCAGAAGAAAAAAATCATCCTTCACTAGGACAAGGCACCTGCACACAAGGGTGCGTTGGCGATGGAAAAACTGCGGGGTTTGAGGTACGATTTACTCGGCCAATTCCCATATTCTCCTGATTTGGCATTTTCAGACTTCTATCTGTTCCAAAATTTGAATAAATTTGTTTCTGGGAAGCGCTTCGCGTCCAATGAAGAAGTTGAGAGGCCGTAGATGAATATTTTCACAGCCTTCCAGACTCTCACTTCCGGGAAGGAATATTGATGTTGGAGAAACGCTGGACTAAGTGTGTTGAAGTCAAGGGAGAGTATGAAGAAAAATAAAATCATTTTTAACTGAAAATCGCAGTCTTTCATTATCAGATCAAAAACTTTTCATCTCACTCTCGTACACCTGTGGCTCCCCCTCCACTAACATCTTTGGGGGCCGTGATTTTACGGCTGGTAAACGCACTTCACGCGCAAAAATATATCATTTACTTCGGCAGAGTGCCACACATAGTAATGGATAGAAGTCGTAATGATAAAAAAAATAAAATAAATTTTTTTATAGAAATGTGCTTCATTATTACTAGTTTTACATGCTGTTAACAGTCACTTTACTCTCGATAAATATTGACGAACTTTACCCTCTGGTTATATAAAATGCTATTATTTTAAACAAAATATAGCAGCTGCGTTAAAACCCGTGAGATATGTTATTCATATCTCACGTCGCTTGTTGGAATCGTAACACTAATCTGATACTTTTTTCGTTAAATTAATAACAAATAACTTTTCTTAAATCTAATTTTCATTTTTTTCGTTGCAGATATTTCACCATGGAGATATTCACTGACAATTACAATTACTTTATGACCGAACTAGCTGGTAAGACCCATTACCTCGCTGATTACAAGAAACATATTAAAATGAATGTTTAGGACATTAAATTTTGTTTCTAAACCAGTCTAGATATTATATTTTACTTATTTAGTTACTGTTAAAATCAAATTTAATTCAATAATTTTTTTGTAAAATAACTAAGAAGTAGCATAAAACTAAATTTCGTTGTTAATTGAACATTACATGATCATTAAATAATATAATATTATCTTTTATAAATGTCACAAGTATGGCATTACTGCTCTATTAATTTATATTTTAGTAATAATTTCTTCCTCATGAGTAATAGCTGTTACTATATATAATAACTTTATCTTCATGAATAGTAGTTGTTAGTGTGTGCTCGTTGAATAATATATTGTTTTGTTCTATGTCACAAATAATGTAGGCCTTTTAATTTATATTTTAATAATAAGTTTATCCTCATAAGAAGAGCTGGGCAAGCTACTTAAAAAAAAGTAGATAAGCTACAGCTACAGCTACTCTTTAAAAAAGTAGCTGAGCTACAGCTATAAGCTACATTTTGTAAAATATAACTAAACTACAGCTAAAAACTTTCGTTTAAGTAGCTGTTAAATTTTAAAGCTACTTTTTTCAATTATTGTGAATTAATTAAATTTGCCAATGTCATACGATCAGTTGATCAGTCATTTGTTATAATGACTGTTAATAAATATAAAAAATCGCAAAAGGACAAATGTACTGTTAATTTGTTATGCTATAATTCTTAATTACATCGGAATAAATTAACAGTCACATTAACAGAAGACTCCTAAACAGTCAATTTTTAGTTCATCTAATATTTAATACAAAAGTAGGATCGATTAAGAAGTGTGAAAAATAAAATATGTTAATAGATTTTACACTATATAATAACTTGTTATCTTACAGTTATAAAAAATAATAAAGAAGGTACAATTCAAATACAAATAAAAAATTAATTGGTATTTATTAATGAACAGTGGTAGCTTTAAGCTACAAAAAGTAGCTTTGGGCTAGGAAAAGTAGCTTTAAGCTACAAAAAATAGCTTTAAAAGTAGCTTCAGTTGTTATAACAATATTTTTAAGCTAATAGAAAAAAAACATAGCTCGCTACAAGCTACAGCTATATTTTTTCGCATTTAGCTAAGCTACAGCTACAGCTAAGGTAAACGTAGCTAAGCTAGTAGCTCGGCTACAAGAGTAGCTAGCTACTGCCCAGCTCTGCTCATAAGTAATGGCTTACATGCTTGTTGAATTATTTACGATTTTTATTAATAAATATCACAAGTATAGTTGGCCTACTAAAGTATATTTTATTAATAATTTAATCCTTACGAGTGATAGTTGTTATTACATGCTTGTTGAGAAATATACCATTTTTGTTAATAAATGTCACAAGTATGGTATTCTTATCCTATTAATGTATGTTTTATTCTCATGTGTAATAGCTTTCGTTACACGCTCGTTGAGTACTATACTATTTTCTATAAAATGACATGTTAGAAAAAGTATAAATGCCCTCCAGCAATTTGTCTGGGTACGCCACTGCTTTTGAAGCATCATTAGAACATTAGGTTTATAAAAGGATATAGATTTTTATTTGACTGTTTTTATAATATAAAAATAAATCAGATTTTTCGGAATTCCTATTTTTAAATACGTCAACGTTTCGGCTAACACTTTAGTCTTCTTCCGGACGCTATATAAATACAGTAATAATATTAACAACAGAAGTTATATGAATATTTACAAAATACTTACAAATAAATTGTATAACATTGTTTTCCTGAAACCAGCAAGAAAGTGCCTAATTTCCCGACCTAGTATGGAAAGTAGATTTTTACTAAAACAGTAAAGTTAAATATGTATCAAAGGCTACAACAAAAATAACAGTCTGGTAAAGATTTTACCTGTTTGTAACCTTGGGTATATGGTTTGCTGTCAATACAATTCATATCAAAAAAATTTAATATTTTGAACTATTTTTAAATAAATAAATAAATACATCATCACGCCTTCTACCCATTGCTGGGTGTGGCACTCTGCTAAAGCAGATCTCGGTAAGTGATATATTTTTGCGCGTGAAGTGCGATTACCAGTCGTCAAATCACGGCCCCCAAACATGTTAGTGGTGGAGGAGCCACAGGGATAGCTTTTTCAAATTATGAAAATTTGTCGCCTGTGGGAATCGAACCAGGGACCTCAGGATCCACAGGCCGACTTCATACCACTGTGCTAGCCATCCCATATTTTGATTAATTTAAACGGTTTCAGAAAAAAATAGTATACATAATACGTCAGAAAAGTGTTTTTACTTGACTCAGCGGTTTAAAATACTCGGCCTGTGGCCTTGTCTTTCAAACAACCGCTTTGTCAAGTAAAATATCACTTTCCTGACTTACTACGTAATATACTATTTAAAAAAAAAATCTGAAAATTGTTAATGATAAAATTAGTCAAAATATTTTAGAAGATAAATCTATTTTTAATAAAATACTGAAACGTTGAAGAAGTAGGTACCTATATGAATGAATTATGAAAAATCTATTTATTTTTATATTAAATTTATTTACTGGGTTGAAAATTATGTCATTTATAAAATAAAACTACTGGTCACGGTCTAGAGTAGTCGAGCGGCTAGCGTAGCAGTTGATTGATTTTCGTACGCTATAGGTCGCGGGTTCGAATTCCGCCCGAGGTATGGATGTTTCTGATGTATTTGTAAGGGATTAGATGGAAGAACAGTTCTTGGCTGAACCTCACACTTGACGCTAAGTGATCAATAAACCCGAATAATAAATAAATATTATTATTACTTTCACTTTTGAGAAATTGAAGATATTGAAAATTCACATGAATATTTTTTTCAGATCCAAGAATGGAAAATAAATTTTTAATGGACTCGCCGCTTCCTACACTGGGAATAACTGCCATTTACCTAATATTAATTCAATTTATTTTACCCCAATATATGAAAAATAGACCTGCTTATACCGTAAAATCAATATTATTTTACTACAACTGGTTCCAAATTATTTTGAGTGCAATAATTGTATATCAGGTAGGTAGTTGAAAAATGTGCCATGTTCTACAAGATCTTTCATTTAATAAGAACGATTTACATGAACAATTTGCAAGAAAAAACTGATTTCCTTGTTAATTATTACGAGGGTAAGGTGAAAAGTTCTCGACCTGATAATGAAAGAATGCGATATTCAGTTAAAAAATGATTTTATTTTTCTACATACTCTCCCTTGACTTCAACACACTTGGTCCAGCTTTTCTCCAACATCAATATTTCTTCCCGGAAGGGAGAGTCTGGAAGGCTGTGAAAATATTCATTTACGGTCCTTTCAACTTCTGCATTGGACGCGAAGAGCTGCCCAGAAACAAATTTCTTCAAGTTTGGGAATAGATAGAAGTCTGGGGATGCCAAATCAGGAGAATATGGGGAATGGCCGAGCAAATCGTACCCGAAATCACGCAGTTATCCCATCGCCAACGCACTCTTGTGTGCAGGCGCATTGTCCTGATGAAAGATGATTTTTTCTTCTGCAAGCCAGGCCTCTTCTCGTGAATTTTGGCATCCACCTGATCGAAAAAGTTGGAGTAATATTCGCCTGTAATTGTTCTGCCTTTTTCGGCAGATGCGATCGACTTCACTTTCTTTGGTGCTGAACCACCGGTTTTCACCCACTGCTTGGTCTGATGTTTCGTTTCTGGCGTGTAGTGGTGAATCCATGTCTCATCCATGGTGACAAATTGCCGCACAAAATCGGTCGGATCCCTATTGAATCGGTCCAAACATTACTGCGAAGATCGTGTTATGGCGGTTATTGGCCGTCCTTTGAGGGACGTGCGACCACGTTTAAAATCAGCTGCCCACTTTTTAACGGTTGACATGGAAAGAGCAGAGTCTCCGTAAACTTTTGTCAACTTCGAATGAATTTCCTTAGGGGTTAATCCATCCAAAACGAAGAATTTTATGACGGCACGATATTCAAGTTTATCCACATTAACGAAAAACACGCAAGACGTCTACTTAAAAAATTCGTGTAAACAAACCACTTGAGAGAACAAGTTGAAACTTATCATACGAACTAATGACACGTGCATCCACGCAGGAAACACAAATTTTTGCTGTTTGGAACTCTATCTCTGTGTGAGGCCGAGAACTTTTCACCTTACCCTTGTATATAATGGCATAGTATTCGTAAAATACCTTGTGTATAGCTTCCTAGAATGTATTTTCTTTTAGAGTTATGGCTCAGGGTACATTCGAAGATTCAGCTTGTTTAAATGTCGTGATTTGGACCAAAGTACCACAGATCCAGACGCTCTACTAGTGAGTACTGTTTAATATTAAACTGCTGTCACAACTATCCAAATATCACTTAGTCAAAGCATCTTAATATTAGATTAAATATGTTATTTTATGACTGGTGATGTAAGTAACAGGCAATGCCTTATACTGTAAATATTATTTTTTGCAGGCCCTATCTGCTATATATTTATTCTTCTTATCGAAGTTTACAGAATTTTTTGATACGGTAAGTTCAAATAATATAAATAAAATAATTTCATATTATTAAAATAGAATAAATAAAAAGCTTCAGGAATCCAATATTTATTTTCTTTAAATATTTATTTTAAAAGGACATATTTTATTTTATATATGATATTTTATTCCTGTTATTTTATTGAGATTTGCTGATGATGAACTAATTTTTTAGTTCGAAACGTCGTTTTAAAATAAATATTTAAAGAAAATAGATATTGGATTCCTGAAGCCTTTTATTTATTAAATTTTAATAATTGTTTGGATCCACCTTATATATTTATAAATTTCATATTATCTTTAAATATTGGTTTCTGAACTATAATAATACCTAAATTATGATAGTTTAAATTGTACATTCGGTTTGAAGATATATAATTTTTTTCCGTGACTTTTACAGTTATACATATTTAATATTAATTTTATTTTCATTTTCCTTTTAACAAAATTAAAATTTTCGGCTCAATGAAATTCTAAACAAATTCGAAATAATGTTGAGATTTTAAATGTCCTAAATCAGAGGTCCATAGAATCCTAAGGGCTACATAAATTATTTTTCCTACAACTGCGCGATTTCTTTGTTATTACGTAAATATTATTGCCTTGGTTACGTATGGAAAGTAGCTGAATGCAGACCAAGTGCGTTTCTGTAAGCAAAGAAACACTAGTGCGCGAAATGCTTCATTACGTAACTGTCAAAAGAAAGTTGTTTTGAGAGAGATTTAAATTTCGCGCCGAGCGCGGAATTTATATTTTGGGCCCAGAAGCTTATGGAAGAAGAAGATGCGGTGAGCCAGCGCTAGCGCTAGTAAATATGCAGTAGTATATTTTGACGTTTAAAAACATAACCTTAAACTGCAGTATATCTAATCTGTACACATCACATTGAGCAGACAAGAATTCTAGTACATCATTATTAAATATGATAATTAATAATAAGAACCAAACAGAGTAAAATATATCGATAAATGATTTTATTTAAAGAGTATGTGAAATATATAATATTTATTGTTTGTGTATATTATTAACACAGTTGCTACAGTTACTTATATTGACATAATATGAAGTGGAAACTTTTGTACTGTCTAAAGAAACATTGATTTCTTCCGTACCTGTTCATATTATTAACAGTAATGTTATTGACAACAATTTCGGAGGTTTTAGAAGTACCAGCAGCAGGTTGCTTGTCATTGCGTAGAACAGATCCAACATAGCTTGATCTGGGGCTGCTGTTATCTTTGGAGATGTATATGATAAAGGAGAATCACTCAGTATAGTATTCCAATTTAGACGATTTTGAAATACGTAGAATAATGTGCAAGCAGTCAACAGCAAACCCATAGCGATGCCGTAAAACATCGTTCTCGTGTAATATCATTAAAATTTTATAAATTCTGATAATATTTTAGTAATTTTCTAAATCGCACAATTGTAGGAAAAATGTTGTTTATAACACGTGTCGAAAAAGGTTACGTGCTCGTGCACGTAACAAGCCTTTTTCGGCACTTGTTATAAAAATAACTATTTTCTACAGTCAATATACAAAGTAAACATTTGCGCTTATGAGCAACAAACAAAAAGTGACACAATATAAACAATTTTCATTTTCTGTAACGCTGAAAACTTGTAAAATTTAATTCTTAAAATGTTAAATCTCTTGTGGTGGCTATAGGTAATATTTTGTGTGTGTTTCGAGCGAAAATGTACATTGTCGATTTCGAGAGAATGTCAACGACCTCTCAATCGACAATATACCATTTCGTGCTCCTAATACACAATTAACTATTTCATAATATTTGTTTTTTAAACTAGTTATTCAAAATTTATTAATTTAAAATACAAATTCATCACATTTTCAATTGACAAAATATACGAGACATTTCATATTAAGGTTTAAATATAAAATGCTTTAGTACCGCCGATTTAAGGTATAGAAAGTCAAACTAATAACGTAAGGGTTCATCTTTCGCAGAATTTATTCATTTTTAATATTACAACTATTAAAATATTCAAATTAATGAGATTCTTCACAAATATTAAATTATTGTGCTATCACAAATACTCTAAATCAGGGATTCATGGACCCTGAAGAGCTACAAAAATTATTTTAAATAATATTCGTTCTTTTGAAACAAGGAAACCAAAATTTATTAATTTATTATTTTCTAAGTAAAAATTTAGTAATAACGCCAGGACCTATGAACTTCGGTCTTATCCTTTAAGTTACGGTAGCCCTGATATTCAGAACTGATTTTATTCCAGTTTTTCTCATTATTCTTGTTATGTGTCATGCAGGGTTGCAGTAAGGATAACTTGCGACTGGAGCCAAAATTATAATTTGTGCCTAGCTAACAAAAAAATAAAGAAAAATACAAATGATTTATGAGACATTTATTTATCATACCAAAAAAAAAACAAAAAACACACACACAAACAATGTTAACTATGCATTCAACTGAGCAAATTTTTATGAAATCTTTGTATTTAAGCAATTTGTTATTGCTATTTTTATCCAAAATTAGCATTAACCCTTAACCAGAAGTATCCTCTTTTAGTCTACTCTTGGAAGTATGTGTCTCTCAGACACGTAATTAAAAAAATAACGAATTTTCCCTGAATGTAGAACAATAAAGATATGTACGATATGTATGAACATATATTCATATTATTAACATTATTACAAGTTATAAAGCATATATAAAAACAGAAACTATAATAACATTTTAAATAAAAGTAAATTATAACTTTGGATTATATTGCGTTCAAAATAAAAATTATAATTCTTCACAACACGTTACACATAACTTTCTTGAATATTCAAGACAAATCGGTTTTTCACATATTATGCATTTATAGCCCGTATTTCGGTTTTTTGTGTATGGTCTAAAAAGTTTGAGTAATAATATTTCCGAAATAAATAACAACAAAATTATTCCTTACCAATATATTCTGTTTCGTATCTGAAAGTATTTGTCGAATAGACAACAAAAAATACGAACGTTTTTAGAATATTATGTGCCTACAAGCACCGTAACTTTTCATTTACTAGAAGTATGTCTCACAGACACAGAAAAATATAACCATTTCTAGAAGTATGTATCTACCAGACACCGTAACTTTTCACAAATGACCTGTGCTCAACGAACAACAAATCGCAATTGGCCGTATTTGGTATTAACTTACACTTCAAGTCACGTGAGGAGCATATCTAGAGGGTGGGGTAAACTAAAGTATTATTACGATTAGTATTGCAAAAGTAAAAATAGTACGTGTCTGTCAGACACATACTTCTGGTTAAGGGTTAAATTCGTGAGCCGTTCATGACTCTTTGAAGATCGTAAATAATTCTTTACGAGCTTTAATTTACTGAACAACCTTTCTCGTGTTGCTGAGGTTACGGAAATTGTTAAATAAATTCTATACCCTACCTTCACGCTTGCATTTCCCACTAATCCGAATTCATAAAATGTGTCTAGATGTGATAGTTTACTAACATTTTCATTTATTATAATAATGGTTAAAAAACGTAGATTCCACTAGTTTATGGCACAAAAACAAAAACTATTAACATAGGTGTTGTTTTTCTTGCAGATTTTCTTCATTCTGCGAAAGAAATCCAATCAAGTAACGTTTCTTCACGTGTTCCACCACGCTTCGATGCCGTTTAACGCATGGCTGGTTGCGAAGATCTGCCCCGGAGGCGATTGTGCCCTAGCATCAGGAATAAACGCGTCTGTTCACGTCGTTATGTACACCTACTACATGCTTTCTGGTCTGGGACCTCACTGGCAGAAATACCTTTGGTGGAAAAAGTATCTTACAATTTTTCAGTTGGTGAGTACGATAAAATATAGAGCTTCTTTATTGGGAAAGTTTGGACAGAAAAATTGTTATTTATTATATCCAGAATATCTCAACTAAATCGTATAAAATTTTTGTTAAACTTGGAACAGCCAGATTCTCAAAAAAGTTTTAGCCAATCCTGAGTTTTGGATTAGCTAATATTACTGTTTCCCGAATTTAAAAAGTTAATCCAAAGCATTTTTCGAATTCCAAATGGACACCAGGTTGTATTAAAATTTATTTAATTTTTTTTTAAAATAGTTTAGCTTAATAAGTCCACTCCAAAATTAAGAATCATTAAAAAACTTTTGAGAATTGGGCTGTAAATTAAATTTGCCCGACATCTTGAAATTGATTAATTGCTTTATCTCCGGATTTGTATAAAATTTACTGTGTATGTATTTTTTTTACCTAATTATTTTTGTCCACTATACTGTTCTATATCTTACCTTTCTCGAGATGTTTCACTTAAATTTTCAAAAGAAAACCTTGTATGAGAAAAAAAAAATTCTCTAACAAAGAGTATGTTTAAGTAGAAAATAAATTAAGGAACATTTTCGATCATTGGCATTTTTTTTGTATCTGTGATGCTATAGCCAGAAATTGGAAAAATATATTTAGCGTAATTTCAAACAAGACTGCTACCGCCATCTCTTGGCATCCCTCGAAACTATATAAGTGAGTGAATATCTGAACTGGAGGATTAAATCGAAAAGTATTTAAATAACTGACGGAATAAAAAACTAAGAAGTTTTCTTTGAATATTTTTTCGATGCATCTTTTCGTTAAAGAAATATTAGCTATTTTATATATTGTGTAAATGTACGATTATTTTAAATATGAAAGCTTTAATAAAAAAATACTTTAAATAAAATGACCAGGAAATAATAAAATGAATTTGATTTAGCGTAAAATAAATTTTATTGCAAAAATTGTGTTTGTTTTATCGGTGATATCGGCGGTGTCCAACATTTATCGGCATGAATTTGCGGGGTCTAGAAAAAATAATTATCTGGATATTAGGATTTAGCATTATTACAATCTTCTTCCACATGAGGGAACAAAATGTTACTTTCTGAAAGGGTTGTGAACAAAATATGTTTTTCCTAACTTTTCTGTCCATGTGTTTGTACATATACACTTTTTTGTTTTTTCAGGGACAATTTACATTCGGCCTCATTAAGTTTATTTCTACCTTCATTGACCATAGTGAATGTCCTGTGGCTGCGAAACGCATGCCCTATCTTTTTTATGCGTTTGTGTATGTGTTTCTGTTATTATTAATGTTTAATCGATTTTACAGTCAAACTTATGAACCTGAAGAAAAAACAAAGCGGGTTAAAATTTAAAAAAATATATGAACTACAATAAAATCTCTAAATGTAAATCTAAGTAGTATTGGAAATAGCAAAATTACTTCCATCGTACAATTGTGCATAAAAACATATATTCTATTACTATTAAATAAGTAAAAGACAGAAAAAAATTGAGGATCAAAATTAAATTGTAAATTCATAAGCCCTAATTTAGCGTCATTAGCGCTGCATATATATACTCGTATCCGTTCAGTACTATAAATTTCATTGAGAAAAAGTGTGGTTATTTGAATACATTCAGTTAGATATTCTGTATATATTTTGTTTGTGGTCAGGCGTCTGCATATAATTTGTCTATGCTGTTACAGCTTAAAAATGATATAAAATTACAATTAAACAGACCATGTTGGTTTGGTTCATCTGTAGACGCAGAATCTATATTTTTCTCTTTGTTTTCCGAAGCCGAAAAAGCAGAATACTAAATAAATAATGAAAATATTATATGTAATTACGATGTATTATTCGAAAAGTTTTATAATTGTAAAAAAACATATTAATGATTTTTGTAAACTCAAAAAATGTCTAATGTTTTTAACATTGTTTTTGCAAAAATATATTGAAATTTTACACAAAGTAATTATTATTTAATATATGAAACATTTATTCCAGTCTTTAAATTAATTTGATTTTATAACCATTTGAAAAACTGTTAAAATTTATATTTTATTATTTTTTGCATATTAAACATGAAATAAAAATTGTGAAAAAAGTAAATGTTACATTCTCCTGGATTCAATTTTACTTATTTTTTTACTATATTTATGAGGTTGGTAGCTCAGTAGTATCACTTTTCATTCTTGTGGCTTCCCATCTACTAATACATTTGGAGGCCGAGATTTGATGACTGGTAACCGCACTTCACGCACATAAATATATCCCATACCTAAATATTCTCTTTGATTGATCCTTCTTCGCCGTCGTGCATAAAACTTCAAATTCGTAAAGAAAAGTATTGGTTTCGATATTAGTTGTACAATAGTTATTTTTAGCCTTTTTCGAAACTTGTTATAAAGAACATTTTTTCTACAATTGATATTAAAGCTAAAATATTACTACAATAAAATTTTAATGATGTTAAACGAGCACGGTGTTTAACGGCGTTGCCAGGGTTAGTTTGTTAATTGCTTCATTGTTCTAAGTTATTTAAAAATATTTCACTAATTTCAAGATAATTTTTTCAAAGTCGTCTAGATTTTAATACTGTAATGAGTGGTTTCTCTTTATCATATATAATTCTGGAGATAACTTCAGCCCCAGATCAAGCTATGTTGGATCTATTCTTGGCAGTGACAATCAACCTGCTGCTAGTACTTCTAAAACCTCCGACATTGTTGGCAATAAAAGTTCTGTTGATAATATGAATAGGTACTGGAGAAATAAATGTTTCTTCAGACAGTATAAAAGTTTCTACTTCACATTATGTCAATAAAAGTAACTGTAAAAACTATATTATTAATATACACAAACAAAAAAGATTATGTATTTCACTTACTCTCTAAATAAAATCATTTTTCTTTTTATTAATTATCATATTTAATAATGATACATCTGGAAGTACAGCTCTGCTCATTGTAATGTGTACATATTAGGACTACTGATGATATTATGTGCAATATTTATTAAGGTTATGTTTACAAACGTCAAAATATACCGCTGCATATCTTATTCTTCAATAAGCGTCTGTGGTTAAAATATGAAATTCCGCGCTAAGCGCGAAATTTAAATCGGTATCTGTTAAATTTAAATTTTGACAGTTATGTAAAGAACAAATTACTTTTGTAATTTGTAGTTTTTGTTTACAGAAACACAGTTGGTCTGCATTTGTTTACTTTCCATACGTAACCATGGAAATAGTAATTTCGTAATAACAAAGATATCGCACAGTTGTAGGAAATAGTTATTTTTATAACAAGTGCCGAAAAAGGTTTGTTACGTTCAAGTGCGGAAATCTGCACGAGCACGTAATCTTTTTCGTCACGTGTTTATAAACAACATTTTTCCTACAACTTTGCGATTTAGTAAATCACTAAAATATTATCAAAATTTGTATAATTCTAATGATATTACACGAGAACGATATTTTTCGGCGTTGCTATGGTTTGTTTGTTGATTGCTTGCACATTGTTCTACGTTATTTAAAAATATTTCACTAACTTCAAGATAATTTATTCAAAATCGTCTATATTGGAATGGTACAGTGAGTGATTCTTCTTTATCATAAACACCTTCAAAGATAATTGAAGCTTCGGATCATGCTATGTTGCATCTATTTTCGACAATGACAATCAACCTGCTGCTGGTACTTCTAAAGCCTCCGAAATTGTTGTCAATAATATTACTGTTAATAATATGAACAGGTCCGGAAGAAATCAATGTTTCTTTAGACAGTACAAACGTTTCCACTTTACATTATGTCAATAGATAAGCAACTGTAACAACTGTGTTAATAATATACACAAACAATAAATATTATGTATTTCAATTACTCTTTAAATAAAACCATTTATCGATATATTTTACTTTGTTTGGTTCCTTTTATTAGTTGTCTACAGATTAGATATACTGCAATTTAAGGTTATGTTTATAAACGTCAAAATCTCGTACTGCTGCATATTTACTAGCGCTGGTTCACCGTGTCTTCTTCTTCCTTAAGCGTCTGTTGCCAAAATATGAATTCCGCGCTCGGCGCGAAATTTAAATCGCTCTCTAGACAACTTTCTTTTGATAGTTACATAACTAAGCTTTTTCCGCACTAGTGTTTCTTTGCTTACAGAAACGCACTAGGTCTGCATTCATCTACTTTCCATTCGTAACCAAGGCAATAATAGTTACGTAATAACAAAGAAATCGTACAATTGTAGGAAATAGTTATTTTTATAACAAGTGCCGAAAAAGGCTTGTTACGCGCAAGTGCAGAATTTAAAGCACGAGGCTTGCCGAGTGCGGAATTCTGCACGAGCACGTATCCTTTTTCGGCACGTGTTATAAACAACAATATTGTCAAAATTGTTTGTTGATTGCTTGTACATTGTTCTACGTTATTTAAAAATATTTCCCTAATTTCAAGACAATTTCTTCAAAATCGTCTAGATTGGAATACTACAGTGCGTGATTCTTCTTTATCATAAACACCTTCAAAGATAATTAAAGCCCCATATCATGCTATGTTGGATCTACTTTCGACAATGACAATCAACCTTTCTTTAGACAGTACAAAAGTTTCCACTTCACATTATGTCAATATAAGCAACTGTAACAACTGTGTTAATAATATACACAAACAATAAATATTATGTTTCAAGAGTTTTAAGTCATATGTATGACTTTGAAGTTTGATAAATTTAAAGTTTATGACAGAATTTTTCTGTCAGGAACTTTAAAAATATTATGTATCAAGTATACTACTTATTAACAGTTAACATTAGACCTAACCTGAATTGTCAAATCGAATCTATTACTTGCGTTCGGTTTTAAAGTGTGTTCCCCATATTTTCAAGTCGTTTTGATACACACATAACATATGAGCCAGGTCACGATGCGAGTCCGGTTGTTTTTATACGTTTTTTCAATGATTTTCGTGGGCGCCGAACCGTTTTTGTCAAATTCGCTTGTCTTCAGATTTTGTCCATCACCAAAAGGCGCCGCTCAGGGCAGCATCTGACGGGGCACTTATCTGTCAGTGCATCGCGTGACATTTCTGTATACATACACGTGTCGGCAGACGCGCGCTGTTATAAATGACAATATGTTGATTTCTACAGTACGGAATCCGTTCAAACTTAGCATAATATTTGTTAAATCATAAGGAACAACTTTTTCGCTGACAGTACTTGTCTAAGATTAATAGTACCTATTGCAGATATTTTAAATTAAAAATTTATCAAAAAAACGATTTCGATGCAACTTTGGTAAGTTGTTGTGCGCACGCCCGCGATGGTTTCTGACTTAGCACAAGTCCAGTCCGCCATCTTCAACAAAATGGTCGCTAGCTATACTAATAAGTACTGCACTGATTTGATTCAAAGTTGGTATAGGCATAGATACAAACCAATCTTAACATATAGGTATAATAAAGCTTTAGTACGCCATCTTGAAACAAAATGGCCGCTAGCTATCCTTAAAAGTACTGCACTGATTAAATTCAAATTTAGTATAGGCATAGGGGAGAACCAATCTTAACATATAGATATACTAGAGATTTAGTCCGCCATATTTAAACAAAATGGCCGCTAGCTATCCTGAAAAGTACTGCACCGATTAAATTCAAATTTGGTATAGGCATAGAGGAGCACCTATCTTAGCTTATAGGTAAAAATAAAGCTTTAGTCCACTATCTTGAAACAAAATGGCCGCTAGCAATCCTGAAAAGTACTGCACTGATTAAATTCAAATTTGGAATAGGCATAGGGGAGAACCAATCTTAACATATAGGTATAATAAAGCTTTACTCTGCCATCTTGAAACAAAATGGCCGCTAGAGATCCTAAAAAGTACTGCACTGATTAAATTCAAATTTGGTATAGGAATAGAGGAGAACCAATCTTAACATATAGGTATAAGAAGCTTTATTACGCCATCTTGAAACAAAATGGCTGCTAGCAATTCTGAAAAGTACTGCACAGATTAAATTCAAATTTGATACAAGCATAGAGGAGAACCAATCTTAACATATAGATATAAAAAAGCTTCAATTCGCCATCTTGAAACAAAATGGCCGCTAGATATTTTGAAAAGTACTGCACTGATTAAATTCAAATTTGGTATGGGCATACATGAAAACAAATATTAACATATAAGTAAAATAAAGCATTAGTGCGACATTTTGAAACAAAATGGCCTTTAGCTATCATGAAAAGTACTGCACAAATTCGATTCAAATTTCGTATTGGCATAGACGAAAACAAATCTTAACATATAGATATAATAAAGCTTTAAGCCGCCATCTTGAAACAAAATGGCCGCTTGCTATCCTGAAAAGTACTACACTGATTCGATTTAAATTTAGTATAGGCATAAACGAGAATTAATCTTAGCTCATAGGTATAATCAAGCTTTAGTCCGCCATCTTGAAACAAAATGGCCGCTAGCAATCCTGAAAAGTACTGCACTGATTAAATTCAAATTTGGTATAGGCATAGATGAAAACCAATCTTAACATATAGATATAATAAAGCTTTAGTCCGCCATCTTGAAACAAAATGGCCGCTAGCTATCCTGAAAAGTACTGCACTAATTCGATTCAAATTTGGTATTGGCATAGACGAAAACCAATCTTAACATATAGGTATAATGAAGCTTCAATCCGCCATCTTGAAACAAAATGGCCGCTAGCTATCCTGAAAAGTACTGCACTGATTCGATTCAATTTTGGTATAGGTATAGACGAAAACCAATCTTAACATATAGACATAATAAACTCCCAATCCGCCATCTTCCCGAACGTGGTTCGAGTTTGCGATCGAATTGCAGTTTCCGGTACGACTAGCATTTGCAATGACCATCAACAAAGCACAGGGAAAGTCGCTACAAGTGTGTGGACTAAATTTGGAAAATCCATGCTTCTCACATGGACAACAGTATGTGGCATGATCACGAGTCGAAAAATCTTCTGATTTATTCGTGTCCGTCCCAAAGAGAAAAACAAAAAATATTGTGTATTCAAAAGCACTTCAATAAACAGAATGAAACACAAACACCTTCTTTCTTTGAGTTGGATTGCAACGCATGCCGGGTACTCGCATTAAATTGTAGACCACGCGAACGAAATCGCGGGTAATAGCTAGTACTTAATCAAATTAATAATCCTTTTGGAATAAAAGGTTTATTTAGTGATACTTATCAAATTCAAGGTACAAAATTTAAAGTTGTTAAAACTATATTGCATCACGGACAAACAATGGAGGAATGTTATTATACTAGTTTTACTAAGGGCCGAGATATCCACCTCCTAATAAAGTAGCTAATAGTTATTAGCAAAACAAATTATTTATTAGGAAGATATTTATTTTTAGATATCCAGTTCAATTTATTTGTCTACTTGGTATTAGGTACCTAATAAATATATAAGCCAAAATTGCAACACTGTTTATCTTTTAGAGAGAGAATATTATGAAAATCATTAATTGGAAAGAAATACAAAACTTGTTTATGACGTTTAAAAAATATGTAATTGTAATATTGTTTCTACCTCCTTGATTTTGTTATAACTGTCAAAGTGTCAGGAAAATGTGCAAGATCTGTAATTTTTACTATAAATGAAGTCAGATTATTAGTTGAAATAGCTATAGAATTTAAAAATGTAATACAAAATATTCAGATACAGTGAATTAAAAGGAAAAAACGAATAATGGCAAAAAATAGCTGCAAGATTTAATGCACAGTTTTATACAATTCATCGTGATTCAATAACCTCACGTCTGAGATATAATTGTGTCCAATGTTACATTAACAATAAGTACATTGTAAGGGCGTCTAATATTAATTGTTTCCAAATTCTCAATTTTATAAAGTAAATAAAAATAAATATATCATCACGCCTTATACCCATTACTGAATGTAGCCGTAGCAGATCTCAGAAAGTGATATATTTATGAACGTGAAGTAGGGTTTTCCAGCCGTTTAAACACGGTCCCCAAATTTGATATTGGTGCAGGAAGCACAGAAGTCATTTTAATGTGGTGAAAATTGTTTGTTGGCTGTGGGATTCGAATCCAGGTTCTCAAATAAACAGGCCGACTGAATCAACTACCCCATTTCATGTATCTCTATAATTTCATCCAATATATCAAAATTCATCTAAAATATCAATGATAACCTTTGTAGCATCGTGTACAAATATATTATTTTCAAGCATACTTTTTTTAATAAGAAATTAATACAGTGTTAAAAAATATATTTTTATTTTATGTATAAATTGATATAACAATTGAATCTTTTGTTTTTTTATTAGGAGGTTTGAGTAGCTAATAAAATATGTAGCTAATAAATATGTTTATTAGGTAAATAAAATTAATAAGGTAGTGGATATCTGCTAAATAATATTTATTACCTAAATAATTTTATTAGGAACTTTATTAGGAAGTGGATATCTCGGTCCCGGATTAATCAATCTTGGATAGAAGCAAATGATTTTACAATTGCCAAAAAAACTTGGCCGAGGAATTCTAAAAATGTTTGCTTAGTAATATTGGACTACACTACACTATACATTTTTTTTATATCAACAAAAATAAATGATATCTAAACTCAAAACACAATTTCATTGTAATGTAACAATACGGTTAATATTTGTATTTGTTCTTATTAAGATTATTGTTATATGTTTGGTTGTGGTAGAGCGGCGTTCGAGACATCGACATCTGGCGTGCACACGTGCAGATAAGAGCGTGTGAAAATCTTTTAGCCATCGAGATGAGAGTTATTAAGGGATGACATTTATGTTTCAAATTCTGAGAAAATCTCGAGATTTCCATGTTCGCGTTATCTGGACCTCGGCGGTGCCCTGTGTCGACCTACCAGCCAGCGCTTGCACCATCCAAACTACCTCGGGTGTGAATGATATGTTCCACATGTGGAAGACCTGGGGGTGGCTTTGGATGTCGCAAGTGGCTTGGGTGGAAGTCAGTCTCGTTCGCCAGCTCAAAGCTTCCACTTGTGTCTTAGCAATCATTTATTTAGCTTTTGCTATTTTTCTGTGTTCACTTTTATTTTTGATTGATTTATTTTCTGCATTAATTTTCCTATTATATTTTTACACTTAATTTTATTCACTTTAATTAAATATTACCTTTACTACAATCTCAGCTTTATTTTAATTCTCATTGCAATTCCGGATCGCGGTAATAAAATAGTGTTAGTGCTACATCGCTGCAACACCGCTGCAACAAGGTAAGTGCAATATTTTTATATTACCACACACAATCACAATTGAACTTGTGATTTAACTTATTATTTAATTAATCAATAGTAACCGCGAATCTTTTTATTCACAAAGAATAATTCGCGCTCGCGACGCTCAGTACCCGCTTTGTTACAGTAAAAAGTTACGGCAAGAGTTCCGCAGCAGTGTTTTAATTAAAACTCATAACATTTCCTAAACAAAAACTATAGACGTAACTCTCAGTAAATACCTTAAACAAGACACACCACAAGAAATGTACC
Organism: Pterostichus madidus; assembly: GCA_911728475.2. Lineage (NCBI taxonomy): Eukaryota > Metazoa > Arthropoda > Insecta > Coleoptera > Carabidae > Pterostichus > Pterostichus madidus. The sequence continues at coordinate 12,663,583 of OU452318.1, forward strand.
AGCAACTGTTCAAAAAATTTTTACAAAATAAAAGGGAATACAAATTCTACTATACAGACGGCTCAAAACAAAACAACAATACAACAGCTGCAGTCATCACAGAATATGAACAACTCGGATTCCACCTACCAACAATGACATCATCATATACTGCAGAAAAATTCGCAATCCAAAAGGCAAGTGAAGTAGTATTATCCAGCCCAGATAAATATAACGTCATTTGTACAGACTCCAGAAGTGCACTACAGAGTATAGAGAATAAGTATTCCACAGACAAGACGACTACGCAAATCCATGAGAACCTCCATAAAGCTGCAACAAATGGGAAAAATACTATCTTATATTGGATTCCAGCCTACACAGACATAGAGGGTAACGAGAAGGCAGATCAAGTCGCCAAAGAAGCAAAAGAGAAAGACATTGAACAAATAAAAATACCAGCAGAAGACGTCAAAGCATTAGTGAAAACTAAAATCAAAACGCAATATAAAGATGACTGGACACGAATAACAAATAACAAACTAAGAAAAATAAAGAATGACACAGATAGATGGATAATACGCAAACCCAGAAAAGACCAAGTCAATATCACCAGACTGAGAATCGGACACACTGCAATAACACATGGATACCTCATGGAAAGAACAAATCCACCAACCTGCACAGACTGTAACAGCCCTCTCACAATAGAACATCTCATAACGCAATGCAGAAACTACAGCGAACAACGACGCAGAAACAACATTCCCAACAATATTGAAGAAGCCCTACATAACAATGCAGAAACAGAAACCAATATAATCGAATACCTTAAAGAAACCTCTCTGTATAATAAAATATAATGTACTATAACTTAAAACTAAATGTAATATATACTGTAGCACTAATGACCGTGCTGTTGAAGTGCTTTAAATAAAAAAAAAAAAAAAAAAAATTTGTGATATCATTCATAAGGAAGAAATAAATTTTGATAAATCAAAATGTCTCGAACGTAATAAATTAAAAGAAAATCAGACAAAATATAAAATTAAAGAATTTTTTACTTTTACTATTATGACTAAGTTATTGTTTCAGTAATATCTATCCCATCAAATCGTAACCATCTAAAATTGCATTGGTTGACAAGGTATCAAACGTGCACAACTTGAAATTAGTTGGTTTTGTTAAATACAGAAATAAAGGGTATGATACAATAAAAAGCCCAAACAAATTTTAATAAAACAAAATTGGCGTGTCCGTTTTTTACAGAACATTTAGAATAAAAAGTATGTAATAGCGACGCAGAGTCCTGTTATCTAACGTATTATCTAACCTAAAATTAATGGATTGATTGTGTTCGAAATATGAAGATAAGATTTGTTAATTGTAAATGGACACGCCAATTTTGTTTTATTAAAATTTGTTAGATTTCTTGGAAATATCGTTCCGAAACTAGTCAAAAGTTACGCGGAGCAGGTACTCGGCTGTGAGACAATACGTCAGCTACCGGCTATCTTTAGAAATTTTAGGGTCATTTTTGTAGAAGAGACAGTGAGTCGGGCACCGATTGTGGAAAAATTGTCAAGTGAGATATTTATCGTTACCATCTGTAGAAAGACATTTGAAACCGTTGTAAGTAATTTCGCAGTTTAGAAGGTTGTAAATTACGAAATCTTGGTATAAAACGTCACTAGAGAATGCAAACAGATCAGAGCAATGAGGGAAACAGGGAAATCGAACACATGTTTCTTGGAAAAGAATATGAAATGAGCGGCATTGTACTTCTAAATTCTTCATGTCCGAGTTGTGTAACAATTTGTGTGTTTAAATCGATCAATAGATCGATACAACTTCTAATTACTTAGATCCCGATTAATTGTTGTATTATTAAAGTAAAATCATTGCAAATTGATTCCTTTAATAAAAATAATTGCGCGGTGATGAAAAGACAACAAATGAACGAACGATGTTTCACAAAAGTTACTGAGTGAAATTCTTCAAATACGCATACGTTTATAAAATGATAATAAATTCAAGTTAAAGTAAATGCATAATTAATACAAGAAAGAATCGAATTCAAAAACGCAGCAAAGTGTTGAGGGTTTGTTGGCTATCTCAGTCTAGGTAAGGGTAGGAAAGCTCGCGCGCTCCACTGAGACTGACCGAGGATTGGGACACTATGGGTACGGATGAATCTTCGCTAAGCATGTTCAAGAAAGAACGATGTGCGTGGCTGTGACGTAACAGCGTTACACTTTTGGTTTATTCACAGATACGCGATTTGTTGATGTTTTTAGTGGTGTTGCTTTTTAGTAGAGGTGGTAGTTTTAATTTGGAGAGGGTAGGAACATTGGTGGGGTAATTAGGTTAAATATGCAAGTTTGTGTTCGAATCGAGGAACTTGATTCCGATCTCGTTCCGTTTGGCTATCTTTGCTCTGTCGAAAAGTGTGTGATCGCGACCGGCTTCGCCGACACCGTTGCAGCCCACTTTTAGTATTATTACAAATTTTGCAGAACTTTGATTCCAAACATATCGCCCTGGGGTATGTGATCGCGACCAGTTTATTCTGGCACCGTTGAGCCCACTCAGATATTCTGTGTTATGTTCTGACTTTGAGTCTGAACATCTGCCGAGTGTTGGTCTCTGACTATTTTTATTGTGTGTGATCGCGATCGGCTACGCCGACACCGTTGCAGCCTAAATTAGAAAGAAATCAGAGTAACTGGCATTCGCTCTGTATCATTACACACATTAGCTGTCTTCTGCCTTGTGCTGAAGTTGGTTATATGAGCTGTTGTGGAGAAGTAATTGTGTACATACTTTTGTTGTATCGTATGATCGCGACCGGCTAGGCGCCCGCCGACTCCGTTAGAGCCTGTACAACAAGTGCCAATTACTGTTATATTAAAATCCAACGAATTCATTATTTCGATTTCATTGGTGACACAGAAGCTATTTCTAACATCAGAATTGTATTATTCTAGCTAAAGTATTGTAATTGAGAACTTCGGTTTTCGGTGATATTAAATCCAACTAATTCATTATTACGAATTTGTTGGTAATGCATATAAACTATTTCTGGCTTACGCTGGAAACTGTATTAGAATAGTTAATGTGTGTGTGTGCGTCGGGTGATTCTCCCCTAGAATTCTCGACCGTGAAAATCGTCATTGACTCGCGCACAAAAGGACATCCAAATCTGTGGTATTGTATTGTTCTTAATTTATTTATATCAAACATTGTGCTAAGACGGCCGCTTTTGGCTGGAACTTGTGATTTCAGATAGCCGTGACCGACCGCACCGAGCTTGGGTCCACTACCAGTACCAGCTGACTCTGACCGCCGGGCGCCCGAGGACCCCCGTGGAGCCGTAAAATTATTCATTCCTCTTTTGTACCGAGGCCACATAATATTGTAATGTCTTTTAATTTCATTAGTATTTACTTTTGTTTAATGCTGGATTAATTCTTGCGTCGAATTAGTTGTTGAGCACGAATGTTGTGTTCGCGGTTTGCTTGAGGGCCGTGACAGTGGATTACGTTTGCTAAACTTCTGCAGTTCCTACACACTAGCTGGAAACGTGGGGAAGTGAACGTAGCGTCGTATCCCAAACATAACACTATTAATCTTAACTCGTTTGGCACCGAGGTCCGGTTGACGCAAAAGACCCGCTCGGCACCGAGGTCCGGTGACGCCGTAGTCCCGCTCGGCTGGGGATCCGATGTAGTGAAATAGTCCCGCCCAGAGCCATCGACGAGAGGGCGAGTTACGGCTAACTAATAGCATCATATCACTTCTCAGTTCTCGGTGTGTACAGTCGTTGTTTATCTATCCATGTTTTTTTTCAATTTTCTACCAGAAATACATAGTTCTATGTTACAAAGTTAGTGCCAAGTTGGTTATAAGTTATTCCAGTGACGCTTTGAGCTGTAGTTTTTTATGTAACACTACCGATTGCTCGAGTTTACTGATCTGTTTTGATTTTTATTTATCGTCTAAATACTTGTGCCAATAAACTCGTCAACTCTTGCTCATCAACGGGTAAGTCAAGCCATCAGCAAGAATATACAATTTCGTGAATAATCGGCTGGCTTCGCTTATCGCCATGGTCAACTGCCCGAACTGCAATAAGAACGTGGTCTGCGACAATCAGAAAGCAATGAAATGTGATGGATGTGATAAATTCACCCATTTAAATTGTGTTAATTTAACCCATGATGATATTGCTCGCTTTACTCGCTCCAACATCAAATCTATTAAAGTTTATTGTAAAAATTGTCTCGACGAAGGAAACACTTTGAGCGGTCTTAAAAATCTAATTTCCTCTGTACAAAGTCAAATAACTCATATACAATCCCAATTAACTACTTTGCAACAAGCTTCTATTTCTCCTGGCCAAAATATAAATGATTGCATTGATACTGTGATTCATGAAATTAATGAAAGACGTAGACGTGAGCATAATATCATAATTTCTGGCATCCCAGAAAATAATTCAATTGATTTACCAACCTTTGTCTCAACTGTCTGCACTAAAATTACTTCCGGACAAGATTTATTAATAGATCGAGCATTTAGAATTGGAAAAACCAACGATACTTCTGATCGTCCACGTCTTGTCAAAGTTTGCCTTAAAAATGCTGAAGACGCTCTTAAACTAATCAGAAATGCAAAAAATGCTCGTAATTTTTCGGATTTAAATAATATTTACATTAACCCAGATCGTACACCCTTAGAACAGGCACACTACAAACGGCTGCAATCGGAATTAAACACCAGGAAGAATAACGGTGAAAATAATCTCAGAATCGCATACAAAAGTGGTCAATATTGTATAGTTCAAAAAAACTAAGTTCCAACTTGAAATCTGCTCCAACTAGTTTTGAAAAATCTCTTCACGTTTTTTATCAGAATGCTCAAGGCCTAAACATGAAGCTTCACCAACTTCACTCGTTCCTTCCAACTCTCGACTATGACGTCATCGCCCTAACTGAAACGTGGCTAAGTGACAGTGTTTGTGATTCCGAAATAATTAGTGGTTCGTCATATTCTGTGTTCCGTTTCGATCGCAATTTTGCGATGTGTAATCTAACTCGTGGTGGTGGTGTACTGCTTCTGATCAAAAGCTCACTCAGTCCAACCCTGGTTCCGCTTCTAGATTTATATGACTTTGTTCCTGCCAATATTGACATTATCTGTGTGAAAACTCTATTACAAGTCAATAACTTCTACATATTTAATATTTATATACCTCCTGCTACAAATGTTCAACATTACAATGTCATATTTGAATACATTGATTCTTTAGCATTCATTTCAAATCATAATTTTGTAATTACAGGTGATATTAACATCACAGAATATGTAGATAATTCAAATTCAAACATAATGTGTTCACTGAAAAATTTTCTCGATATCACTGATTCTCAGCAATATAACTCAATATGTAATAGTAATGGTAGAATATTAGACTTGATAATTTCTAACCTTCATTGTTCAGTTACAAATGATAACTCATTATTCAGTCAGACATATGTACATCACAATCCGCTTAATTAATATCTCTTTATTAATATCTCTACTAATACTGTGTCATATTTACCTAATATTTCGTCACATCAGTTTAATTTCAAAAAGGCAAATTTCATCTTACTTTATTCTCTAATAGATCAGTTTGATTGGTCCGTACTTAATTCATTTAATGATGTCAATGATCAATGTAACTTTTTTTATAATACTTTATTTGATATGTTTGTACAATGCGTTCCTATCTCAACTCCTAGTAAATCTACCTTTCCACCCTGGATTACTTCAGAAATTCGCTATTCCATTAAACGGAAAAATTACTTCTTAAAGATGCATAAAAAATATCCTAATGTACCGTTTTATTATGAACAATTTAAACTTTTCCGATTCCAAATAAAGCATGATATAAAAGCTTCATACAAGTCTTATATAAAAAAATGCGAAGATTCTATCTCAGTTGACCCGAATACATTTTGGCAGTTCATCCGTTCTAAACGTGCTCACTCTGAGATTCCGAGCAAAATGTTTAAGGACGGTAATACTTGACCCCCTTCCTACTCTTCATATGTATAATAACAACTCGATAACGTTAACCATGGTTTCTCCTGAAATTGTTTTTGCCGCCATAAATAAAATTAAACCCACCCTTGTTTCCGGTCCAGATCTTGTTCCTAATCTAATTATAAAAGACTGTGCTGTGCCTTTTTCCATTGCTCTCTCTCATATATTTCATCTCTCTTTAAAAACAAACATTTTTCCAGATGCATGAAAATCCGCTCGAATCACACCTATTACAAAGACTGGTGACTCTTCCGAAATTTCCAACTATAGACCTATTGCTGTCCTGTCTGCCTTTAGTAAGATATTTGAATCGTTAATCTACTCTACCATTTACAATAATATTCATAATCTCATCTCTTTCTCCCAACATGGTTTTGTCCAACGTAGATCCACCTTCACTAATCTCTGTTCCTTCTCTCATTACACTTCAGAAGTTTTTGACAAAAATGGGCAGGTCGACGTAGTGTTTACTGATTTTGCCAAGGCATTTGACCGAATTGACCACCGGATAATAATTCATAAGCTTTCTGCTTTCGCTCTCTCAGATCCCCTGATTCAGTTAATTTCGTCATACCTTCAAAACAGAACTTTTTATGTTCAAATTCTTGGTCATTCTTCGGAGTTATTACCAGTACCGTCAGGTGTACCTCAGGGGTCCAACCTAGGGCCCCTCCTTTTTATAATGTTCATAAATGACATTACCGAATCGATCTCAAATAATAACCTTCTGTTTGCAGATGATTTAAAAATATTTAATGCTATTGATAACATCAATGACTGTATTTCTTTGCAATCAGATTTAGATAACCTCACTAACTGGTGCTCTAGTAACAAACTTCATTTAAATATTTCTAAATGTAAAATAATGACTTTCACAAGAAAGAAAAATTATTTACTTCACAATTATACTATCCACACGTCTTCTGTTGAAAGGTGTTACGAGGTAACTGACTTAGGCGTAGTCTTTGACCCTCAACTCTCATTTTCCCTTCACATAAACTATTTATTATCTTCTTGTAATAAGCTACTGGGATTTATTAAGCGTAATACCCGTAACTTTACTAATTTATCTCCCATTTTTGCACTATATTATGCTTATATTCGTTCAAAGCTTGAATATTGTGCTTTGATTTGGAACCCCATATATAAGAATCAAATTCAAGCACTAGAAAATGTACAAAGGAAATTTTTAAAGTTTATTTACTTCAAACTAATGGGAAATTTCCCATCTCATTCACTATCATACGATACATTAAATAATTTTTTTTCATTTGAAACATTATCTAATCGTAGGATCACTTCCTCACTGAATACTCTCAGGAAGATTCTTAATCATACAATTGATGACCCGGTTACTCTTAGTTTAATTAATTTTAAAGTATGTCCCTTTAATACTAGAAACTCCATTTTATTTTTTATTCCTACACCGCACACTAATATAGCCTCTAAATCACCAATCCACAGCATGTGTTTAAATTACAACTTGTCAAATAATCAACCTGGTCTATTTAATTAATTGAAATATGCCTTATTTATTATATTTATAAGCTTATATATATATATATATGTATTTTTTTTTATACCTTAATTAATTGATTGATTTATGGAATATCTGTTATAATTTTGATTTTGTACTCTTGTTTATATCTTTTTTTCTCTCTTTGTTAATTTGCTGGTTGTACATTCCTGTATATTATTATTGTACCTGTCCTGTAATTGGATTTTTTTCTGTTGGGCAGTTAATTAAATAAATAAATAAATAAATCATCAACCACTGGTCTAGCACACCTGTCATTAACCAAATAGCAGTAACAGCATTCGTATTGCATTGATGCGTACTGCGAGCAAATGGTGGATGCCTTTTTTGATACTTTTATATATAACTCTTTATATGTTCAAGCTAAAAATATTTCAAGATATCTACTAGAAGTTATTTGAAAAGCGTTTCTTAAACCTATGATTACATTAATTTGCTTAAAATATATTTTTATCAGTTCAGGATATGGCTACGATTATTACAACCATTTTAAGATAGTTAAAATGAATTTCAGAATGTAGTTTTCATATTGTTGTTAGTGGTCTATCAATTTTTGAGGTAAAAACTAAAATATTAATCGAAATTCTTATATAAACTTTTTTGTCGTTTATATACTTCAAAATTCGTATTACTCAAATTGACGCTACGCCGTAAATTTTTATTCAAATGACTTGCATGGTAGTTATCTTGAAATATTTTTAGCTTGAACATATAAGAAGTTATACATAAAAGTATCAAAAAAGGCATTTTCCCCATTTTAACTACATGTAAATTTTGACCCCTCTACTGGCACGTGTTAACGTAATTATTCAGACCTGCGATGATGGCTCAATTTTTTTTTATTTTTTCTGAGTAGTTTTAGAGGGTGAAATTTCCGACTTCACCAAAATAACGGACACATATATATATATATATATATATATATATATATATATATATATATATATATATATATATATATATATATATATATATATATATATATACATATATAGGCTGTTCCATTTAAGTGTGCCACCATTGCTATTTCGAGAACTATAAAATTTTTATACGCGTGATTCTCAAAATATGGGCCACAACTTTCTTATTTTACATGGAAACACATTTTTATTTAAGTTATTCCTTAGGATATTTTTTTCTCAATTCAACGATTTAAACATATCATATTCTAATATAACAAAATAACTGAGAAAAATACATGTTTTTATTTGTATTTTATTTATATCTGGCTGTAACAAGAGTGCTTTGGATAGAAAATAATTGAAAAATAAACAAATCAAACAACGGTGTAACAACAAATAATAGAACAATGTTATACAGAACAATATATTCAATTATTTTATATCCAAGCACACTTGTTTCAGCCAGATATAAATAAAATACATATAAGTTTAACATGTATTTTTCTCAGTTGTTTTGTATTATTAAAGTAGATAAACAGGAGGGTTCCGGGACCAAAACGCAACCCGCAACACATTCCGCCTAAAAAGGCAACCCGAAATACAGGTGGTTGCCTACGGTGCAGGGGTCAATGTCCTTGATGTAGGTCATGGACCCCCAGCTGCAGGTCATTGCTCTGGTTCCCACTCCGCACCCCGACCCCCAACGAGATCATGGTCACACTCCCTTCCACCAAGATCATGGTCTAAAAATAGGATTTGAAGTCATGTCTAAAAATAGATTTACAGCAAAAAATGTGATGTCACTGTCTAAAAAAATATGAAGTCATGTCTAAATATAGATTTGAAGTTGCAGCGGTAAAAAAATAACACGTGTTTGCATGATGTCGAGGTCTAAAAAATACAAAATCCTGTCTAAATATAGATTTGCAGCTGTTGTTAACAAAAAATTGCCGAGCTAAAAAATATGGTCTAAATATAGATTTCCAGCTATTGTTGACAGCATAATTTAAAAATTACTCCGTGAGATAGTGTGTTTGAGCTTGTTCCCATCTCTAAAAAATATATCAAACTGCGCATGGCTATAAATTACTATATATATTCAAGTAGGCTATTTGAGAAGTATAGTTATATCTGAAAATTGAACGATAGCATTATGACTTCATCCATCACCGATATCAACAAGCTAGTGGTGCTAAAAAAACTGTGTAGCCTAGCAGATTTAGAAGTGGGCAAAAACTATCAAGTGCTATCGTTGAAGAAAACGAAAACTACATACAGAGACAGAATCCTAGCCGAGTTTCAAGATTTCAACTCTTTCTTGGCGGCGCGATTCAACAAAATTCCCGCCAATGATCTGAAGATGCTGAATAAAAACGCTGCCGAGGGGAAGCTATTCATTGTATCACACGAAAAGCTCAGCAAGACAACTAATATTGAATTTGTGGTTGTTTAATATGATTACCTGCGAAGAATATAATAAAAGGCTAAGAAATTATTTAAACAAACTTGAACTAGTGAAAAATGATTTAAAATTTTATCATGAAATGAAACAATTAATTATTCTATTTAAATTATTAAATATAAACGATGGTGATATTTAAAGAAGAGGTACATTTAATGGTTGCTTGGGCGTTTGCCTATAACGAAGCTAGAAAATCACTCTGGGAGCAACATGCAAGAGACCGCGAACGTATAAAGTTAAAAAATTTAAGATATTCGCCAATTATAAGCTATAATTTAGAACAAAAATTGAAAACTATAATTATTTAAATATATTACTAATTATAACTGTAATGTGTCTGTATAATTTTAGCAACAATAGACGAAATATACATATATATATATATATATATATATATATATATATATATATATATATATATATATAAGTTAAAGGACAGCTTCCCACAGAAACTGCTGATAACAGCAGATTCCCAGACGTTACCGCAGTATTCCCCTCAACACCTAGATATTAAATTACTTATTTTGTATGATGAACTTAGAATAGTATTGTAGTTAGTTACAAGTTAGATACTGAATTGTAAAGACCTATCATAAATCTGTATTGTTCAATTAAAAATTTTTTTTAAGTAAACGTTAATCCGTTAACTTAATTGGCGCAGTCAAGGTAGGATTCTCAGGCGAATTTACTCAAAAACAAATTCGTTTTCGTCTCAACGATTTACTGAGAAATAGAACAAAAATCGTCGCAGAGACTTTACACCGCCGCGAGTGAACATCGCACAGCACCGTACAAGATCTCCAGCCCTGCTGAATACAGAGCTGCTAGTCGACATCCCAGGACTCCTGTCTCGCTGTACACGAAGCAGAAGCCCATGGACAAGCTGATAATACTTCTGTAAGTACTTATGTCCTTTAGAAATATCAATCAGCACCATTCAGATTCAGATAGTACAGACACAAATTCAGTTGTTTCTTGTAATTCACCAACCCATAGTTTATCGGAAACTAACGTAGTAATAGAAAATTTAATTCAAGATATTAATAATTTAAATATAGCAGACATGGCAATCCCCACGCTTAAAAAAGAATATCTAGATATGATCCCCGAGTTTCACGGAGATACAAAACTACTCTCCAGATTTATTGAAGTTTGCGAGAAGTTAGTAAATAAATTTTATAATGTAGCAGACCCTAACGATTTCCAAAACGAGTATTTAATGGCAAGTATATTGTCAAAAATTAAGGGTGAAGCTGCTTCAAATATTGCAACTTGCACCGTCGCAAACTGGGCAAATCTAAAAAAAGCGTTACTAGACACATACTCTGATAAAAGAGACTGTTATACACTTAATATCGAAATGACAGAATTAAAACAAAATAATGAATCGGCGTTTGAATTTTATAACCGAGTTAAAGAAGTATTAAATTTACAAATCGCGTATATATCGACACAAATAAATAGAGAAGAACAGGGAGTTTTAATAGGATACTTCCAAAATTATGCAGTAAGAGCCCTTAGGCAATTTAATGCGCACTAAAAATCCCTCAGATATGAACTCAGCGCTCAATATGCTAACTAACGATTTCCAGTTAGAAAGTTTTTCGCGCGTAAATCAAAAATTCAACATGACACCTAAACCAAAACAATTCATAAACAACACACAGAACAGACCCGCATTCAGACAAAATCCTCAATTAATGTACCGACCATTCCCAAATAACACAAATAACCACACTTCCCAACAAATTCAGAATACAAAACCAAATGTATTCAAATCAAACCCCAATCAAAAATTCCCAAAACCTACACCCATGAGTGTAAGCACAAGACAGACATTTGTACCTAGAGCCGGACCGTCAGGTTACAATCAAGCACGACCTCAACAATTTGCGTACAGACTATACCCCCAAACGCAACAGAGACATAACTTTACATCCGAAGAATTGCATAACACTGAAACGAACGAAATAAACGATGAACTCGCTACTGACGATACTAACGCTGTTATTTACCAACCAGAAGAAGACAGTGAAAATTACGAAACAGAACAAAATTCCGATCCAAATTATTTTTTAGAAATAGATGCCTCGGAAATGTAATTGAATCTCTAAATTTTCTCCATAATCAAAGTGAACTACCTTTTATTATATTTCCAGAACATAATTTAAAAGTTTTACTCGATACAGGTAGCACACGCTCGTTCATTAAACCAGAAATTGCAAGTAAATATTTTAATAATATCAGATAACGGGTTAGAATTTAAAAACACTGTTTTACGTGAACTATTAATCCTACACAAAATAGAAATCCATTTCACCAGTTCGCAACACCCTGACTCCAACGGACTCATAGAAAGATTTCACTCCACGCTCATAGAACATATCAGACTATTCAATTTACAAGAGCATTTCAAAACTGAAACAATAGAAAATAAAGTTAATTTTGGCTTACTAGCTTATAATAACACACATCACACTTCAACTGGTTTAAAACCTACCGAAATAATAAATGGACACCTTGAGACTAACTCATCCCTTGAATTACACTTAGAAAGACAAATCACACAGGACTACGTTCAAAAACACAAAGAAAAAACAAAATTAGCTTATCAAAATATTAATAATCAAATGCAAATAAAAAAATCTAACCTAATTAATAAATTAAATGAAAATCGCGAAACCTTACCCGATATACCCGAAACAGCCTATGTACACAACAAACAAAAAGTTAATAAAACACGACAACCAAAATTTAAAAAAGAAATTATTAAAACAATTAACAAAAACCGAAAAACTGCAGAAATTAAGACAGACATGAAAGATAATAGGAAACAAACTAAAATTCATTTATCTAACATTAAAAGACCAAGAAAAATTCATAAAATTATTAACAAAACCTCCGATCTTTCAGATCCCTGTACCTCGCGTACACTGACGGACTAGACATCAAGAATATTACTTACAACCCTGGACTATTAACACTCAATCTAGGACAAGCTAAACTACAAAGATCCCAACATACTTTCCTTCATTTTTACGATTTACAACCCATTGTCCAACAATATAATAACCTAAAATTACAACATAGTAACCTAAAACAAACTATAAACACAAATGATAGTAGCGTAAAAGAATTTATGAATAATGACAGAATTATATTCTATATCCAAAATTTAATAGATGAAAAATTTAATAATTTATTTATCAATCATGAAAAATCTAGAAAAAAGAGAGGATTAATAAATGGAATAGGATCCATAATTAAATCGATCACTGGAAATTTAGACGCAGAGGACGAAAAACGTTATACGAAAATTTTAAAACATTTGGAACTTAATCAGCATAAGCTAAAGGAACAACTAAAATACCAGTATTCTGTTAATCAGGAACTAATAGAAAAATTTAATAAAACAGTCGAAACCATTACACATAACGAATTAGAATTAAAATTAAAAATAGAGCAGTTGTTGCATATAGTTGTTGGTGGAACCCATAATTTAAATAAATTCAGTATCTATGACATTTACAGTCAATTAAATACTTTGTTTAACATGATATTAAGCGTAATGCAAGATATAGAAAATTCTTTAACCTTTTGTAAACTTCATGTGATGCATCCAAGCATTGTAAAAGTTCATGATCTTTATTCGGAATTAAATAGAATTTATAAAAATTATAATAACGAATTCCCTTTAGAACCAACACTTGAAAATATACCCGAAATTGAAAAATTAATTAAAGTAAATTGTAAATTAGATTCAAACAAAATTATTTATTTCCTAGAAATTCCAATTAATTATGAAATAAATTTTGAACTATTTCACCTTATACCCATTCCCAGTAAACATTAAACTGAATTTGTGACTGTTATTTTAAATAAAGAATATTTCCTAAAATCTTTTGATGGTCAAATTAAATCTTTAAAGGACACATGTACTAAAGGAAATATTTATCAATGTCCAAACAAGATCGAAGATACAGATGATAGATCCTGCGAGAAGAACATAATCCTTCACAATGATAATAAGAACTGTCAATACACTCAAATCAGTTTAAAAGGAAACCACATAGAAACCATTGAAGAAATCAACCAATTTCTCGTTGTATTCCCACAACAAGAAAGTATCCACGCTTCATGTCAACTAGGTGACGAAATTAAAACTATACAAGGAATTTTTCTGATTAAAGAAAACCAATGTCAAATTAAATTTAGAAATCAAAATCTAAATTTTCAAGAAGGAACATTTGGAAAACCCGTAATATTAGACAACTTTAAAATCAAGTTAGATGACGCACAAATACCAAAATTGACCGTAGAACTTAACAGCATCTAAGATCTCAAGCTACCAATAAACAAGTTTGAAGATATTGAAGACTACGATATCACAGCCGATATTTCAAATTACTCAATAGCAATTTTATATGTCGTTTTATTAATAATTGCTGTCACAATGTTCACAGTTTTCCTTAGGAAAAAGTTTTCAAAATCAACCAGAACCACCAGGATCCAAGATCACGAACTACAGCCCAGGTGTTCAACCCTTCAACACCAGCAACACCAGCAACCCCAGCTGAACCTCCCCGGGGATGCTCAATTTTAAGGAGGGAGGAGTTAAAGGACAGCTTCCCACAGAAACTGCTGATAACAGCAGATTCCCAGACGTTACCGCAGTATTCCCCTCAACACCTAGATATTAAATTACTTATTTTGTATGATGAACTTAGAAGAGTATTGTAGTTAGTTACAAGTTAGATACTGAATTGTAAAGACCTATCATAAATCTGTATTGTTCAATTAAAAATTTTTTTTAAGTAAACGTTAATCCGTTAACTTAATTATATATATATATATATATATATATATATATATATATATATATATATATATATATATATATATATATATACATATATATATATATATATATATATATATATATATATATATATATATATATATATATATATATATATAATTGTTTTATTTTGTTTTTGTATTTCAGATGTCTATAAAATAATAAATAATAACAAACATTTGTTTAAAAATAGATATATTTTTACTCAAGAATAATACTAAAAATAAAAATAACCCCTAAGCCTTAATCAATATAAAGAAAAATCTAAATACGTATTTCGAGAACTAAGTTCTCATCATCAGTAGACAATACAAGGGAATACCAGGATTACACGACTTGTGAACCAAGCTAGTGGTCCAGGTTAAATCCACCTTGCCGAACAGGTACATACCAATTTATACTAAAACGGAGCATTAAGCCGTGTCTAGGGAACCAATAAGCATGAAGGTTGAATCAACTTACAAAACTAATTACCTAAGAAAGCAAACAATTTACTGTTAGGAATGGGACCCAGGTCAAAGTTATCAAGCGGTGATTAATTTCAAATATGTTCATACTTTCATACGTGTCTAATTGTCTAATATTATTCACTGATTTTAGTAATTTTAAATTATCTGAGTTGATGTTGTGATTATTATGAAAAATGTGTTCCGAGACACTCGATTTTCCAGGATTACCGTATTTACCGTAGTTTATAAAGATACTAAAGAATGTAACTTAGATAATTTTTTAACTAAATTAAATAGTGTTTTCCCCAGCATTAAATTTACAATCGAAGCAGAAGAGAATAATAAGTTACCATTTCTGGACGTTTTAGTCATCAGAAACAAAGATAAATTAGAATTTGATGTTTACAGAAAAAGCACTAACACCAATAGATTCATTACTTCTGACTCTAATCACCATTGGCAACATAAAACGGCAGAGCTTAATTTCCTAGTTATCCGATTAATTAACTTCCCACTAAATAAAACCAGATTCAACAAAGAATTAAAATATATTAAACAAATCGCGATTTACAATGGCTTCTTCGATGAAATAATAAATAAACTTGTCTCTAAATTTAAACATAAAAAAGAAATTTTTAATAATAGCACACTAAATTCAACTAAAAGTAATAAACTTAAATTCATTTCCGTACCAAACGATTTAGCATCTCGAGATTTAAACAAAGTTTTTAATAATTTCGATATAAAAATAACATAAATCTAATAATACCCTAAAAACTTTATTAGGTAATCCGAAAGATAAAATCGGACCTCTTAATAAATCGGGAATTTACCAAATTTCATGTAACGATTACGATAAAGTTTACATCGGGAAAACTAAAAGACAAGTAACAACTAGATTTAAATACGGTAATCCTGGAAAATCGAGTGTCTCGGAACACATTTTTCATAATAATCACAACATCAACTCGGATAATTCAAAAATACTTAAATCAGTGAATAATATTAGACAATTAGACGCGTATGAAAGTATGAACATATTTAAAAATAAACACCGCTTGATTAACTCTGACCTGGGTCCCATTCGTAACAGTAAGTTGTTTGCTTTCTTAGGTAATTAGTTTTGTCAGTTGACTCAAGCTTCATGCTTATTGGTTCCCTAGACACGGCTTATTGCTCCGTTTTAGTATAAATTGGTATGTACCTGTTCAGCAAGGTGGATTCAACCTGGACCACTAGCTTGGCTCACAAGTCGTGTAATCCTGGTATTCCCTTGTATTGTCTACTGACGATGAGAACGTAGTTCTCAAAATACGTATTTAGATTATTCTTTATATGATTAAGGCTTAGGGGTTATTTTTATTTTTAGTTATATCTTAGCCTTAGATTTTTACTTTTTACTTCAAGAATATTACATTTTGTTTTACATTTTATACAATCTTTTCTCATTGTCACTGTACATCCTGGCTGATCCACGAAAGTATCCTAAGAATGGTCCCAACAGCTGTGGTATTGTTGGAACTCTTCATTATCCTGCCAGGAATCTGGAAACCTTGACCATTGTTCTTGAATTTGTTTACCTGCGTAAATCATGATAAATTCTAGTGGAAGACATGTAATGTCCTCATCACGCATAAAATGTAGAATACCACCATTCTCATGAAATAATTTAAATGATTCAAATATATTAAATTGTATTTTCAACCATTTATGTAAAGCTTTAACGTTTTGTACTGCACAAATATTTATGTGCAAATTACAATAATCTATTTGCAATGGTAAATGTAGTAGTTCAGATAATGTTGGACAACCCAAATTTTCTAAATTAATTATTTTCTTGTAGATAATGTTTTCCAACCAGTTAGCTTTTTCTCGTCCTTGTACATATATTTTATCAGCTTTAGCCAATAGACTTTGGTAAGTAGTTTCCAAATTTATAAACGGTTCATATCCACTCTTCCAGTCTAAATTGTGATGATTTTTTGTTAACCACCGGATATCTCGTTTATTTTTGCTACACAAATCAGAGATTGGATTTGTAGGAGCAAATATTTCCGATTTGCAACCACCATTATCAACATTTAAAATGGCAATTTCTTTGGAAATGAACTCATTATTTTAGATAATTTAAAAACTTGTAAATCAACAATATATGGACTCATTGCGAATGCTACGGAATCAACGATGCAAATGAGTTGGAACAGAGCAAAAGAAATTATACATATATATATATATACATATGACCACATGTTTCACTCAACGTTGTTTTTATGAATGCAACTATTATGACTGCTATTAGAACCCAACCATTTTACATAAACCATAGCCCCTTTACGTTTGATTACTTTTTCTACTAAATATATATCAGGTTGTTTAACTTTTTGAAGTTCTTGAGTATAAAATCCACCTTGAATTGGTTTATTGGTTTAATCAACGAGTATATATGTAACTGGATGTGTTAATTTTATTTGACTGAATTTAAATATTTCATTTGACTAATTTGGCGTGTAACCCTTTTGAAATTCTGCACGATGTTTGCTAATACGAACATGATCGTTAACTCTGAATTTTGAGGTCATTTTTTCAACAATTTTAATATGATTGTAGACGCTGTTTAAATGAGATTTCTCATTTTTCTTATTTACATTTATAGGTTTTATGTTAATAGTGCTATGCTTTTTATTATTATATTTTGCAACAATTGCCGATAGAATATTTACCCATTTGTAATTACACTTAAAGCTAAATTCTTTCCACATGATTGATTTAAGTGTTCGATTTACACGTTCAACAATATTAGCTTTTTTACTGCTATAAGTTGAATAATGATTAATATTATTTTTATTCATCAACTCTTGAAAATGTTTGTTATAAAATTCCTTCCCCATAACAGTGTGTCAATTTTGCGGTATGCGTTTATCAGTATTAAATATTTTATTTATAGCTCTGCTTATTTCCTCTCCTGTTTTAGTTTTAACTGCTTCAGCCCACTTGGAGAAAATATCAATAACTACTAGTATATGGCGATACCCCTTATTTTCCCTAGCATATGCAAGCATTTCAACTAAATCTGCTTGAAACGACTCATCTAACCCTTTAACAATTAAAACCTCTGTGGAATTACGAGACAAGTGAAGGAAAATTTTTTCCTATTTTTTCTTATTTATTAAGACTCAATTCCACATCGCAATAGACATTTTGTCTTTTGTTTTATTTCAATAGCTGTCAAGCAGTTTGCGATTTTGTCGGTAGATGGTACCACGAGTGGCTCCATAGCTCTCATGTCATGTTACCGTTGTAGATAGGTTAACATCAGTCAGTTCAGCTAAGTCGGTATCACAATCCACTATTTCCTAGTTGATCTAGTTGGATAAATGATCGCACCATACTGATGAGTCCGGAAGGACGAAACGCGTCTATGGTTAAAGCTGAACTGACCAGCCGTTTGTTGATGACCTGAGAAGTTGATGCAAACGTGCTGTAAAACCTCTGTGGAATTACGAGACAAGTGATGGAAAAATTTTTCCTATTTTTTCTTATTTATTAAGACTCAATTCCACATCGCAATAGACATTTTGTCTTTTGTTTTACTTTAACAATTACTCTTCTGTTTACGAAATTTATACGACTTGATTTATGTAACTCCTCAACGATATTTCGCTTAATTTTCGACATATTTTGCAAATGTACAGTACAGAGTACAAGCTGTTTATGCGCCTTTTTTAATATTTAAATGTTTATATAGAGCTTCTATATCACCGGTAACTTCACAAATTATATCGTTTGCTTTTTGTATATTAGTATCAGCCTTTGTAATATGATTATTAAGTTTACCAGCAATTTTCTCTAACTGTTCTTCTAGAAAATTTTTATTTACCGCATCAGCATCATTTATAGCTGGCGCGAGCTGAATTATCCGTCTATTTCGCATATTTAAATATTCATCTTCAACAAAATCAAAGGCTGACTCATCATTATCATAAGTCTGAATCCTACCAGCATGAAGTCCGAACTTGTTGAGAGGCATTTTGTTACTAGCATTTTACAAGGATATTTGCATCAAATATAGAAACTATCACATTATTATGACTTGTATTTCCAGCATCGTTTGAAGCCGATAGTAGCCGTAATCTATTGATAAACTCATTTGGATTATTCCTGTAAATATAGTCCACATTTTTATTACTTAAATTCATATGAAGTCCTTTTCCACTTTTTGTACGTTTGGATGATTCACCAGCCCACGAATGAATTCTCGATCTCGCGAGCGTATGCGCAGATATAGTATGTAGATATTTCCATTATCTATTACCCTGAATTTGTCCTATAGGTAAATGATTTCTACGATGTGCATTTGTTCGGTTTATCATGTCAGTATAGTTATTTAAATCATCCGTGCTGTAATCAATAGGATGTTTTTTAAAGACAAGTTCATAAATTCCAGGAGTTCCCTCATATTGGATACCATCAATTATTAAGTCTTTATCATCGATTGTTACTTCTTTGCTGCCCATCTTAAATTTATTGGTTTCAGGATCATGGTATACACCATAATTATGATCAAATTTATCGGTATCAGTAAGCATTTCTTCAATGTATTGTCGTGGTAACTCATTATATTGTTTTAAATGTTCTTTAAATGACGGTTCCTGCATCATTTCCTGTAATGTTTTATCTGTTAAAGCTGGCTCACTCTCAGCTAATACTTCTGTTTCAAAAAACTGTGGTATTGACGACGATGCAAGGATTAAACAGCTTTGAACAGATCTTGAACAGGTCTTGAACAGTTTTGAACAGATCTTGAACAGCTTTGAACAGGTCTTAAACAGGTCTTGAACAGGTCCTAAACAGATTTTGTACAGGTCTTGAACAGCTTTGAACAGGTCTTGAACAGCTTTGAAGAGGTCTTAAACAGCTCAAACAAGTTAAAAACAACTTATACAGATCAGAAACAGCTTCAACTGATCTGAAACTGTTAGAACAGGATTGATAGATATATTTAGTTATATCTTGACAGTTAAACCTCTCAGCAAGAGATGATAGTTGTAAAATGTTCCTAGACTATTTATCTGATATTACAATATAATGATCAAAGCTTTTACGATATCGCCCATTGTTTAAATTACTCTCCTTACTTATAACTAAAAACCCGTATTTATCAAACCAACATGAGGAGCAAATATTTTTAAATTGCTCATACGTCATATCAGACCCCACGTGATCTGTGTACACATGTTTTAAGTTCATATCATCTTGCTTAAATAAAATAATAAAGTTAGCATTATCACGAATGAGATGTTTCGGTATACGCGTATATGTTTGACAAAGATAGAAACAGTTAACAGACTTATGTCGACCCATACTAAAATATTCACGCATTATGTTATGTTTGTCACACGCCACATCATCGAATATAAAAACAGATTTGTACTTTGCATCTTCAGGTTTTACTATGTCGGGACTGTCATTATGAACAGAGTATCCCAAACCATGTATGGGTTTTAGTAATTAAAACATTCGTTTTTTCATAGCCAGATGGGTCAGCTATCAAACATCTTACTATTGATGGAAATAGAACACTATGACGTAGTTTTTCACCTTCACCATTGAAATCATAATTCCTAACATTTAGCGACTGTGCTTGTTTCAAAACTTGCATGTTGACTGAGATATAAATAACCAATCACATCTATTTATTGTTCAGTAGCTCATTAAACACTATAAAAGAGGATGCTTGTAAATTAACCTCACAGTTCATTGCGGAATATTAAAAAAGGTGGAGGTTTCCTTAATTCTGTAATTAATAAGCTACCAGTTGAGTTGCACATTCCAGGTTATAATTATTGCAGACCTGGTACAAAACTGCGCAAACGATTATTGCGTTTAGATCGTGGTGTAAATGATCTTGATGAAGCTTGTAAACAGCACGATATAGCATATTCTAGTAACAATAATTTGACTAGTAGACATAAAGCCGAACACCTGCTAACTCTAAAGGCTGTTGAACGTTTTAAATCTAAAAACGCATCTATAGGAGAAAAACTTGCTGATTTAGGTGTTGCTGGAGCGATGAAAGCAAAAGTTAAGATGGGTATGGGTTGTAAACCAGCTAATAAATCGAAAAAAAAGATAGCGCGCTATCTTTTCGTGATGTAGTAAAATGAGCGCGAAAATCCATAAGTTCCACAAATAATGATTTAAATAAAGCTGCAAAAATAGCGCTTAAAACAGTGGGTAAAATAAAAAGAAAAGTGAACACACCCCGTATTATTACTATTCCGAAGAAAGGAGGACTTCTACCGTTAGTACCAATTTTCGCTGGATTAAGCGCTCTAGGTGCGTTGAGTGGTGGAGCTGCAGGAATTGCTAAGGCTGTAAATGATGCAAAAGCAGCGACTGAACAACTAAAAGAAAAACAACGTTACAACAAAAAATGGAAGCAATTGCTGTGGGTAAAGGTTTATACTTAACATCACGGAAAAAGGGTTTTGGACTCCACCTAAGATCATCGAAAAAAAAACTTCCGATAAATTTAACAAAGCGAGCGTTAAACAATTTTGACTTGTTAAAGTATATAAAAGAACTAAAAATTTCAAATTTTCGTGGTGTTTTTATGCGTAATAGATTACCACATAAACCCAATTACAATGAGTGCGCAATTGTTAATTAGATGATTGGGATGGTTCTGTTACACATTGGGTAGCCTATAAAAAATACGGTTAATGTTATATACTTTGAAATTTTTTCTACCTTAAAGCCTCCATATGAGTTATCTTTATATTTTAACAATTGTAATGTAGAATATAATTATAATGTATTTCAGTCGTACAATGATATTAATTGTGGTCATTTGTGCTTATGCTTCCTTTATATTAAATAATTATTATACATGTTATACAGTCGTTATTGAATTATCATGGAGTACACATTTACATTTTCGGGTCGTGATTCTGTCTTAACATCAGATATTTATCCACCAATTGAATTAGTAGACAATTTACAATACGTTCTGGGCTTTATAAATTTTGAATCTTATAATGCAATTCCGAATATTGTTAAAAAATATATATTTTTTGATAATAGCACAATTAAAATACCTACAGGTGCATATGGCGTAAGAGATATTCATAAATATTTGCGAAAACAAGTGGAACAATTAAATAAACAAAATGGGTTAATAATAAAAGCAAATAAAAATACCCTTAAATGTGAAATAAAAGCCGCTAAAAATATAGATTTTAATAAGGATGATACTTTTGGAAACATACTGGGTTTCAAAAAACAAATTATGGTGGCAAATAGACTGTATACTTCAGAGCATCCTGTAAATATTTTTAAAGTTAATGCTATCTGCATTGAATGTGATTTGGTAGGTGGATCATTTAAAAACAATGAACATGTTCATATTATTCATCAATTTTTCCCAAATGCTGAACCTGGAGAGAAAATAGTTGAAGCACCCGGAAATATTTTCTATTTACCTATAAACACACGAATCAACAGCTCCATAACAATTAACCT
This sequence comes from Pterostichus madidus, assembly GCA_911728475.2. Classification (NCBI taxonomy): domain Eukaryota; kingdom Metazoa; phylum Arthropoda; class Insecta; order Coleoptera; family Carabidae; genus Pterostichus; species Pterostichus madidus. The sequence continues at coordinate 12,686,381 of OU452318.1, forward strand.
GTTCAAAAGCGGTTTAAGACATGTTCAAGACCTGTTAAAAGCTGTTCAAGACCTGTTCAAAGCTGTTCAAGACCTGTTCAAAAGCTGTTAAGCCCTGTTCAAGACCTGTTCAAAGCTGTTTCTGACTGTGGTTAAAGTTATTTCGCATTTTGAAAAGCTGTTAATACAATAATTAAAAATGAGTAAACGACTAAAACTTGATATCATAAATACACGTTATATTATTAGACAAAAACTAAACGCATTAAAAGAGGGTCGTGCTCAAGAAAAAGTGTAATTGGAAAAATCATATAAACCTGTTACGCAAACTCTAAAACAATTAGCAACTAGTTTGTAAAATTTAAAAAAAGAGAAAAGAGAAGTTAAGGTGAACCATCCGGACTGAAGTTAGTATCAGAACAATGATTTGCCTTGATCTCTTTGAAACGAAATATTATTCTTATTATGAATGAAACTTGTTAAGTATTGTATATAATTTTGAAGCCAAAACATGAAAGTATGGTAATAAACTAGATACAATTAATGTTATGTACAAATGTTGAAAGAAATTACACTGAAAATTTGAATTTATTTCTCAAAAATGCTACCTACGATTTTAATTTAAAAATTCTATATATTTAGAATATGGTCTTCTATGATATAGTAAATTTTCGTCCAATTTTATTGTGCAGTTTTGGAGAAAAAAAATAAAATATGCGAAAAGACGCTCAAAACAAGACTTTTTCGTGTATTTTTTGTTTTCTCTCAAAACTCCCACAATCAAATTGAATTTACCGTGTTATAGAAGACCGTATTCCTAAATATACAATTTTTTTCAATCAAAATCGTAGGTTGTATTTTTGAGAAAATCAGATCTAAAATTTTGATATCATGATCTCCTACACTTCAATTCCAATTAATTTCTATTATAAAGATTAAACATTCTTTTTCATACACATATCAAAAAGCTAAATGTTTAGAGATTATGTAGTACTACTTGTTTCTTAATTTGGATAAGATGAAATAAATGAAATATTTTTTTGAAATTTGAATTTGTTATTGCTACTTCGCTAAATTCTCATTTTCCACAAGTGGTGTGGGATTTTACATACACTCAGCGCTAAAATTATCTGGAAGAATGACAGCTGTCATAATTATGTGTGTCAAGATGTACTACATAGAGATATACATGAAAATAGATAAATATTTCATAATTTGTTGTTTGAAATATGTCTAATTTTGTTTTTCGTGTTTATAATATTACGTCTTTATCGCCAATCTAGCACTTTTTAAACAATTTTTTTTTAATATCTAGGAATACGTAGACCGTAGAGCAAAAATACCGACGGGATAGTGTTCAGGGAGAAGAAAACTATAAAATAAGAGCTAAAAATATTAGACTTAGAGTCACATACAGTTTTATGGTACCTTTGAATAACACGCCATCAAAAAAATATTTTAACATTCAAAAAACGTTTACTAGCAGCATGTAAGGCTTAATATTTTTGGCTCAAAATTTCAGGGGTCTCTCAGTATCAAATGAATACTTTTTATATATATATATATATATATATATATATATATAATTACTTTTGCTCTGTTCCAACTCATTTGCATCGTTGATTTCGTAGCATTCGCAATGAGTCCGTATATTGCTGATTTACAAGGTTTCAAATTATCTAAAAATAATGAGTTCATTTCCAAAGAAATCGTCATTTTAAATGTTGACAATGGTGGTTGCCAATCGAAAATATTTGCTTCTACAAATCCAATCTCTGATTTGTGTAGCAAAGATAAACAAAATATCCGGTTGTTAACAAAAAAATCATCACAATTTAGACTGGAAGAGTCTATATGAACCGTTTATAAATTTGGAAACTGCTTGCCAAAGTCTATTGGCTAAAGCTGATAAAATATATGTACAAGGACGAGAAAAAGCTAACTGGTTGGAAAACATTATCTACAAGAAAATAATTAATTTAGAAAATTTGGGTTGTCCAACATTATCTGAACTACTACATTCACCATTGCAAATAGATTATTGTAATTTGCACATAAATAATTGTGTAGTAAAAAACGTTAAAGCTTTACATAAATGGTTCAAAATGCAATTTAATAAATTTTAATCATTTAAATTATTTCATGAGAATGGTGGTTGTTACGGCCGTATTTTTAATTGCGTTATTTGTTTTATTTCGCCTTTTCTATCCGCCACCTTCTAGGTGAATATGTATTTTTGGTCCTCGGATTGTTACAATGTTAGGCATCATATCGCACTGGTCAAGTTTATTTAAATTTTTACTTGCTAGAACTAGAAAGTTAGAATTTTAAAAATCTGTTAAAACAGTCATTCAGTAGACTTTTAGTGATCTGGTTGTGCTACTTAAGTTTTTGGAAGATTATTGGTTTAGTTTAGTTTTCTAGCAGATTTTATCTGGATTAGAACGATAGCGTTACAACCTAGTTTAGAATTTTGTATTCTGCGGTTTTGAGCCGGATTTGAGAGATCATTTAGTCTTTTACTACAAGCCGCCCAAAATCTCAGGTAATTAATAATTTTAAAATCTAGTTTTGCATTTTCTTATTTAGTTTCAATAGTAAATTTATTTTACATTCGGTAAAGTAAATTTTAGTTTCAATTTTCATTAAATTAGAGTAAATTCAGTGGCGTACTTAACAGCAGATTCCAAGCGGACGCCATTGCAATCGTCCACACCCGATATTCCAGTTCAATACGCATGCGCTGCAACAACCCGTTGCGCGGGAATGCCATCACAGCCCAGCGGTTCGCACGTATACTGATGCAAGGATCTATACCCCTGCCGCCGCCAACAGCTAAGCAAATATTTTATTATTTTCATTCTTATTTTTGGTTATATTATTTGATATTAATTTTTGTGTACACGAGATACTTACGTGTTGTCATTTTAGTTGATTTATTTGTTGTTGCACCGATTAGTAGTAGATTTACATTGGTAACAAACATTTTGATTGTAATTATCGGTTGGGTTCGAGACTGTCTGATCACCGCCTTTAGGTATTCATTTGTGTGCACGTTAGCACAACAGTTTCCGTAGCTAGTCGTACGTTGGTTCGTGATTAGGGCTACTGTGTCAGGTTTTGTTTTACGCGCGCCACGATATTTCATGATCGACCATCGAAACCACGTGTGTTTGAGCGCTTTAGTATATATTTGCTTTGCTGAAGCCCTGGTTATCGCTGCGTCGGTGTGCTACGCGAAGCATCTTTTGATTCAATCATCGTTTTATTCGGCACTGACTAGATTTAATCGTAACTCGACGATAACACCTTATACGCTTAAATTGTTATTTATTATTATTTCACTAATTTATCTACTGCACTCAACGTGTACTATATCATTTATTACTTTCCATATATTAGTTATAATTTATGTGTTTAGTCATCTTACTCTCACAACCCTTTCCGTCCGTAAGTTCTTGCTAGGTGCTCTGGCAACTCTGGAGTTTGTTGGTCGACTCGAGAGTAGGTATACTTCAGCCGTTAGGTCAGGTGGCGCCCCCGGAATTATTTTTGTTGACTGTGAGTCATTGGTTTACGGAACCACTGGACATTTGGATCGCACGCCTTCTCCATTGCCAAAAGCTAGTCGCGGCAGTCAGAGCATTCACATTATTGGTAGCATGGTATTCTACATTTTATGCGTGATGAGGACATCGCATGTCTTCCACAAGAATTTATCATGATTTACGCAGGTAAACTAATTCAAGAACAATGATCAAGGTTTCCAGATTGCTGGCAGGATAATGAAGAGTTCCAATAATACCAGAGCTGTTGGGATCATTCGTAGGATACTTTCGAGGATCAGCCAGGATGTTCAGTGACAATAAGAAAAGATTGTATAAAATGTAAAATAAAATATAATATTCTTCATTAAAAATAAATCTATTTTTAAACAAATGTTTGTTACTATTTTATAGACATCTGAAATACAAAAACTAAATAAAACAATGGTATATATATATTTATATATATATATATATATATATATATATATATATATATATATATATATATATATATATGTATATATATATATATATATATATATATATATATATATATATATATATATATATATATATATATAAGTTATGTTTCTTGATTTAGAAACGTAAATAAAAATAAATTTTTATTTGTTTTCTTGAAGTACAAAGTTTTATTCAGATTTAGATGTGATCAGTACAAGAGACAGTTCTTAACTAACTATGTTCAATGTTAAAGTTTACAAGTTCAGTATTAAGGTAGTTTAATGTTACAATGTGGGAAATGAAATAATATAGCTTAAATAATAATATGATACTGCGGCGTCAGCGTCTGGGTGGAAGCGCGTGGCCTTTTAGTGTATTTGGCAGGAATGGTGGATTCTAACTCCTCCCTCCTTAAATTTGGGCTTCATCGGGTAGTTTCGGGGTGGACTGCTCGACTGAAGACCTTGGTTGTGGGCCTTGGTTGGACTTAGACTTTCGGATCTTTTTCTGCAAATAAACTACGAACAGGCTAATACTAGTAATGATTAGCAAAACATATAAAATAATAATAGGGTAGTTTATGTTGCTGGTAACTTCGTCTTGAGTGATGTCTTCATATTTGTTGATTGGTAGTTTCAATTCTTGGATTGTATTTAAATCGATTGTTATTTTTGGTACGTGTGACATGTTGAGCTGAATGTCATAATTTTCGAGAATGATCGGCTTGCCATAAGTTTCGTTGTTGAATGTTAATTTTTGATTTTGAAATTCTAATTTGCAATCGTCTTCTTGAATGAGGAATGTTCCTTGTAAATGTTTAACTTCATCGTCTTGTTTACAATACGCGTTGATGGTTCCGGATGTCGGGAATACGGCTACGAATTGGTTTGCTTCTTCTAAAACTTCAATATGATTTCTTTTTATGTTAATTTTAATATATTGACAGTTTTTGTTGTCGTTTTTCAAAATAATGTTTCTTTCGCAAGATTCATCTGGTACTTCATTGATATTATTGGGACACTGATAATTGTTGTTCCCTTTTGTACATAAGTCGTTCAGAGATTTTATATGACCGTTTTCTGATTTTAAGAAATAGTTTTTATTTGGAATTATTGTTACAAATTCAGATTGATATTTTGTGGGGATAGATAAAATATGAAATAAATTAAATTCTGTTTCATAATTAATAGGAATTTCGATAAAATAATTGATTTTATCTGATTCGATTTTACAGTTTACGGTTATCATTTTCTCTAATTCGGGTATATTTTTAGGAATTGGTTCAAGGGGTAGTTCCTTGTTATAAAATTTATAAATTTTGTTTAACTCTACAAAAAGATCGTGAGTTTTAATTATACTAGGGTGCATAACGTGGAGTTTGCAAAAAGTTAGTGAGTTTTCTATATCTTGTAACACATTTAAAGTCATCGTGAATAGCGTGTTGAATTGAGTATAAATATCGTGGATGAATAGTTTATTCTGATTAAGGGCTCCGCTGACAACGATATGCAATAGTTGCTCGATTTTTGATTTGAGAATGTTTTCATTTTGTTTAATTGTCTCTAGGGTTTTGTTAAACTGCTCTGTCAACTTTTGATTGACTGAATATTGTTGCTTTAATTGGTTGTTTATTTTTTGTTGATTATTTTGTAAATGATCTAGAATTTTTGAATAACGTTTTTCGTCTTCAGCATCCAAGTTACCGGTTACTGCTTTTATTATAGATCCTAGTCCGTTTACTAAACTTCGTTTGTAACGTGAGTTTTCGGGGTTAAGAATTAAATGATTGATTTTGTCATCAATTGAATTTTGGATAAATTTTATAATTTTATCGTTATTTTCGAACTCATTCTTTGTGTCATTTGTGATTGTTTGTTTAAGTTGATTGTACTGTGTATTCAAACTATGGTATTGGTTGAAAAGTATTTGTAAATCATAATAATGAAGGAATGTGTGTTTAGTCTTTTGTAATTTGGCTGGTCCCAAATTGAGTGTCAGTAGTCCAGGGTTGTGTGTAATGTCTTTTATGTTTAGTCCGACGGTGGACGTGACGTAGAAGGACCTGGAAAATTAGGGTCTTTAGTTCTTTTTCTTGGTCTCTTTATATTAGATAAGTGTATTTTGGGTTGCTTTTTGTCTTTGGGATCTGTTACAATTTTTGCAGTTTTTAGATCTTTATTAATTTTTTGTTTATTTTCGATATTAGGTACGTCGTTATCAGGCGGTTTATCAGTGAGGTTTGGTGAATTTTGAAAAGAATTTTCAGTGGATGGTGGAATGCGACTTAAGGCATCTGCGTTAGTATTCAGTTTACCTTATTTATAAACGATCTCGTAATCGTATTCTTCTAATCTCAAGCGCCATCGAATTAATTTTGAATTTGGTTCCTTAAGTGAAAATAACCATTGTAGTGGTTTATGGTCTGTTATAACTTTAAACTTTCTACCAAATAGGTAAGGCCTGAAATATTTAGTTGCCCAAACTATAGCAAGTAATTCCTTTTCGATGGTGGAATAATTTTGTTCTGATTCGTTAAGCGTTCTACTGGCATATGAGATAGGCAAATCTGAGCCGATAGGTCCTTGTGATAACACAGCACCGATGGCATAATTACTAGCATCCGTCGTAAGGTTAAAGAGTTTAGTGAAATCTGGGTATTGGATGATTGGTTCATTAACAAGTAGATTTTTGCAAGTGTTGAAACATGCAACATATTCGGGGTCTTTAATATTTATTTCGGCTCCTTTTTTGAGACATTTAGTGAGGGGTTTAGTGATTTTGGCGAAATTTTGAATAAATTTTCGGTAATAGCCTAACAAACCAAGGAAACCTTTAATTTGTTTTGTAGTTTTGGGTATCGGGTAATTTTTTATTGCCAAAATTTTGTCTGGGTTAGGCTTGACGCCTTCAGGGGGACTACGTGACCTAAGTACGCTACTTCCTTGCACAGGAATTCTGACTTGTCAACTTGAATCTTTAAGTTAGCCTTTCTGAGTCTATCAAATACTGCTCGCAAGCTTTCAAGGTGTTCTTGCAGGCTCGTACTAAAGATAATTACGTCGTCGAGATAAACGAGACAGATGTTATTTAATAAATTTCTTAACACGTTATCCATCACACGTTGGAAGGTGGCGGGCGCGTTTTTTAATCCAAACGGCATTCATAGGTATTCATAATGTCCGTTTTCGGTGGAAAAGGCAGTTTTTTGTACGTCATCGTTATGCATTTCAATCTGGTGGAAACCAGAGGCCAAATCTAAAGTCGTAAAATATTGGCATTTACCGAGTTTGTCTAAAAGTGTAGTTATATTGGGAATAGGGTACTTATCGTCAACGGTTTTTTCGTTGAGCTTGCGATAGTCAATGACCATTCGCCATTTTTTCTTCCCGAACGCGTCTAGTTTTTTGGGAACGATCCACACGAGGGAGGACCAGGGTGAATGTGAAGGTCTTATAATATTCTGTTTTAACATTTTGTCTATTTGTTCTTTTACCTCTTGTCTGTGTATTTCGGGGTATCTGTATGTTTTAGTATAAATGGGTAGTTCGTCCTTAGTCCGTATGTGGTGTTTAACGTTGTTAGTGAATGATAAAGAATCGTTTTCAGTGTGAAATAAGTCAGCATGTTCTTTTATTAATTTAGTGATGGCAGATTTCTCTTCCGAGTTCATATGTTCTGTTCTGATTAGTGATATGTCAAAAGGAGTTTTTGAATTTTGATAATTAAAATTTAAATTATTAATTTCGAATTGTTCTAATGGTTCGATTAGAATATTATTATCTATAGTATTTATAATTGACTCTGATTCATTCGGATTTATTACTGGGTAATAAAAGGAATTATTAACAATTTTTGCAATACCTTCTGGTATTATAATGTCAGAAATTTGTGATTTTGGAATAAATACTTCTCCATTGTCAATGCAATTAGTGTGAAGCTTTATTATTTTCTCGGATTGCGGTTCTACGCTCACGTAGTGTGGACGCGGCTTTAGCTGATGGTAGTGAATTCTTATCTCGCATGCTGGGGTCGTTATCTTATCGTTTACTAGGTCACTGTTTGCTTCTATTGTTTTAAGATCCTAATAAAATGTCAAATTGATCATGAAAGTTGAACAGGTGATATTTAAGCATTATATTTTGTTTTTCGAATAATTTTGAACAGGGTAGAATTAAACTAAAATTTTCGGTAGATGTACCATGTGCGGTACTGATTTTAAAAGGATCATTTTTAATTTTGTTCTTAAAGAATTTATATGCGATATTAGGTTTAATAAAAGATCGTGTACTGCCTGTATCAAGCAAAACTTTTAAATTGTATTCAGGGTAAATAATATACGGTAATTCGCTTAGGTTGTTAGTTAAGTTCATTAGTTCAAATTCATTTCCGGGGCTGGTAATTCTAAAAAATGATTCGAGACCGGTTCTTGTTCAATTTCGTGATTGTCATAATCTAAGTCGGGTTCGTAAATAAAAGGGTTATTTTCATCGTAATGTGACTCGTCGTTGTACTCCGTAATTTCTGTATTATGCAATTCTTCGTTCGGTCTTATTTGTGTTTGTTGAAATGGTCGTCTGTATTGTTGTGTTCTAGGTTGATTATTGTAATTTGATTGGCCTGGTCTAGGCATGAATGACTGTCTAGTACTAGTGCTCATTGGGGTAGGTTTTGGGAACCGTGCGTGAGGATTTGGTTTAAAGACATTTTGTGTAGGTGTCTGAGTTTGAATAAAAGATTTATTTATTGGATTGTGAAAATATTGATTAGGTCTATAGGTTGATTGCGGTGTGGGTGTGTATCTGAGTTGTGGTTGTTGGTGTCTGTTTATATGTGGTGGAATGAATTGTTTATGTTTTTGTGGAAAATTTGATTGTTTTTGGTTAATAGTGTCAATCTGGAAGTCATTAGTGAGCATGTTAAGTGCGCTATTTAAATCTAGTGGTTGTTTTGTCCGCATTAAAGTACCAATAGGTTCTTTTAATCCGCGTAATAAATTTCTGAGAGCTTGATTTTTAAAGAATTGATTTAAAACTATCGCTTCATTTTCGTTATCAGCAGCAGTGTGATTTATTATGTACGATGTTATAAAATTGAGTACGTCCTGTACTCTGTTATAAAAGTCAAAGGCAGATTCATTCTGACTTTGCTTTAGTTCGGTTAACTCAATGTTTAGGGTATATAAATCCCTTTTGTCTGAATAAGTGTTGAGCAGAGCGGCTTTAACGTCTGCCCATGTATTTACTGTGCAACTAGCAATATTAGTTGCTGCTTCGCCTTTAATTTTGGACATTATACTCGACATCAAATATTCGTTTTGAAAATCATTCGTGTCGGTTGTATTGTAAAATTTGGTTACTAACTTTTCACATACTTGCACGAAGCGGGGCAAGAGTTTGTTATCACCATAAAATTCTGGGATCATGTCCAGATATTCTCGTTTTAAAACGGGAGTAGTCATTTTAATTAAGTTTAATTGACTGATTTGATTTATAAGAGTTAAATCTATAGGATCACTATTTATAGTGTAATTTAATTGTGAGTCAGAGGAACTATCTGAATCTGTATCTGATTCGGTATCTAAATTTATTGAATGATTATCTCTGAATGACATAGGTACTTACAAGAACATGAAGATCAGTTGGTCCATCGGTCGATCTGCGGCGATTCGCTGATGATGAAGTGGACGGCAATTGCAGAGCTCTGTGTTCAGCAGGGCCTGGACAATAGAGTACGATGTTCGCTCGGCCTCTTGTTGTCTTCTTACACGTTCACTGGTTGGTGATGGAGCACAAACCTTCTATGTTGTTCGTTGTTTAATAAATCGTTAAAACGAACCGAAATTACTAATATTTCGTTTAAACAATCCTACCATTGACTGCGCCAGTTATGTTTCTTGATTTAGAAACGTAAATAAAAATAAATTTTTATTTGTTTTCTTGAAGTACAAAGTTTTATTCAGATTTAGATGTGATCAGTACAAGAGACAGTTCTTAACTAACTATGTTCAATGTTAAAGTTTACAAGTTCAGTATTAAGGTACTTTAATGTTACAATGTGGGAAATGAAATAATATAGCTTAAATAATAATATGATACTGCGGCGTCAGCGTCTGGGTGGAAGCGCGTGGCCTTTTAGTGTATTTGGCAGGAATGGTGGATTCTAACTTATATATACATATATTTCATTTATTGTTGCTAAAATTATACAGACACATTACAGTTATAATTAGTAATATATTTCAATAATTATAGTTTTAAATTTTTGTTCTAAAGCATAGCTTATAATTGGCGAGTATCTTAAAATTTGTAACATAAAACGTTCGCGGTCTCTTGCATGTTGCTCCCAGAGTGATTTTCTAGCTTCGTTATAGGCAAACGCCCAAGCAACCATTAAATGTACTTCCACCTCTTCTTTAAATGTCACCATCCTTTATATTTAATAATTTAAATTTAATAATTAATTGCTTCATTTCATGATAAAATTTTAAATCACTTTTCAGTACTTCAAGTTTGTATAAATAATTTCTTAGCCTTTTATTATATTCTTCGCAGGTAATCATATTAAACAACCACAAATTCAATATTAGTTGTCTTGTTGAGCTTCCCTTGTGATGAATGAATAGCTTCCCCTCAGCAGCGTTTTTATTCAGCATCTGCAGATCATCGGCAGGAATTTTGTTGAATCGCGCCGCTAAGAAAGAGTTGAAATCTTGAAACTCGTCTAGGATTCTGTCTCCGTATGTAGTTTTCGTTTTCTTCAACGATAGCACTTGATAGTTTTTGTCCACTTCTAAATCTGCTAGGCTGCACAGTTTTTTTAGCACCACTAGCTTGTTGATATCGGTGATGGATGAAGTCATAATGCTATCGATAAATGATCGCACCATACTGATGAGTCCGGAAGGACGAAACGCGTCTATGGTTAAAGCTGAACTGACCAGCTGTTTGTTGATGACCTGAGAAGTTGATGCAAACGTGCTGTAAAACCTCTGTGGAATTATGAGACAAGTGATGGAAAATTTTTTCCTATTTTTCTTATTTATTAAGACTCAATTCTACTTCGCAATAGACATTTTGTCTTTTGTTTTATTTCAATAGCTGTCAAGCAGTTTGCGATTTTGTCGGTAGATGGCACCACGTGTGGCTTCATAGCTCTCATGTCATGTTACCGTTGTAGATAGGTTAACATCAGTCAGTTCAGCTAAGTCGGTATCACAATCCACTATTTCCCAGTTGATCTAGTTGGATAAATGATCGCACCATACTGATGAGTCCGAAAGGACGAAACGCGTCTATGGTTAAAGCTGAACTGACCAGCCGTTTGTTGATGACCTGAGAAGTTGATGCAAACGTGCTGCAAAACCTCTGTGGAATTATGAGACAAGTGATGGGAAATTTTTTCCTATTTTTCTTATTTATTAAGACTCAATTCCACTTCGCAATAAACATTTTGTCTTTTGTTTTATTCCATATAATTATTTGCACTTTTCTTTTAATAGAATGTATTTAGAGGTAGCAACAGTGAGACACTTTATTCCCTATGTTTGATTTGAAATAATTTTAATATATTGCTGTCAAATTCGTAACCATGGATATGAAAATCCTATGTTTCACGTTAAAATATACTCACGGTATATATATATATATATATATATATATATATATATATATATATATATATATATATATATATATATATATATATATATATATATATATATATATATATAAGTTAGGAAACGATGTTCCCACACAAACCGCTGACTCTCCAAGAATATGATTCCAGAATTATATAACATCATATGTAGAATCTTGCAAGACGGAAGTCAGTCAGATTCTGAACCCTGTGTGATAAGCACATACAAATGTACACTATCTGTATCTTAACTTAGACTTTTGAACTATAACATTGTTATTTGTTGTAATAGCACTAAATAAATTTTTTTAAAAACATTAATTGAAAATCAATTAATTCAACAGGCGCAGTCGTAACGGATTTCGTAAACGAAACTCAAAATTTCGGTTCGTTTCAACGATTTATTGCGAAGAACCAACGTAAAATCAGTGCAAAAAATTCTACACGTTTTCAACGAGTGCATCGCGTCACACGAAGAGAACAACGAAGCCCTGCTGAACACAGAGCCCAGCAGTAGAAGTTCATCCTGTTCCGTTCCTCCATCGTGGAAGAAGCCGCAACAGAGCCGATGAAGAACACACTGATTTTCCTGTAAGTAGTGCACATATGACATCTAGAGATAATCGAGCGTATATCGAAATAAATTCAGACAATAGCTCAGATACAAATTCCGTACATTCCTCTGACTCACAAAATTACTTTTCAAACACTCTCCCTATCGATCAATCCCTTATCGAACAAATAAATAACCTAAACCTTGACGAAATGGCTGTCCCAGATCTCAAACGTGAATATCTTGATATGATCCCCGAATTTCGAGGTGATACTAAATTATTAAGTAGATTCATAGAAGTCTGTGAAAAAATCGTAACTAAATTTTATGATGCAACAGACGTAAATAATTTCCAGAACGAGTACTTGATGAGTAGTATTTTGGCAAAAATAAAAGGAGAAGCCGCCGTCAACATTGCGAGTGTTACAATTACTAAATGGCTAGATTTAAAAACAGCTCTATTAAATACCTATGCGGATAAACGCGACATATACACGCTAAATTTTGAAATGTCCGAATTAAAACAAAATCAAAATGAATCTCCATTTAATTATTACAATCGAGTAATACAATTATTAAATTTATCAACTTCCTATATCAGTTTACATATACAAAGAGAAGAGCAAGCTGTTTTAATTGGATATTTTAGAAATTACGCATTAAGAGTTCTTTTGAGAGATCTTAAAGAGCCTCTAGGTACTTTAATGAGAACTAAAAACCCTGAAGATTTAACAACTGCTTTAAATATGATGACAAATGATTTCCAAATTGACTCTGTTAATAAACAACAGTACAAAAACATTACTAAACCGAAACAAAACTTTCCTGTACAAAATAACAAACCATTTCAACAAAGAAATTTCCCTCAACTAACGTACAGACCAAATCCACAACAACAATATACCCCACGAACACATTACACCCCTCAACACAATTACCAACATAATAAGACAAATACTTCAAATGTCTTTAAATCCGATCCCAATAAAAAATTCACGAAACCGACGCCAATGAGTGTCAGTACTAGACAAACATTCACACCAAGACCCGGTCCAAGTAATTACCGTCCCCAACAATTCCAGCCACAACAACGCGCACACGATTTTATTGCGGAAGAATTGTTTAACACAGAAACCGTGGAATTACCAAATAACGAAATTGATGAACAATATATTGACGAAAATGCAGAATACTATGTCACTGACCCAAATACTGATAACGAAGACAATAATGATCAAGACGCCTTTTTTCAATAAAAAGCCTCGGAAATGAATTTAAAATTATGAACCTAACTCATAATTATAGTGAATTACCATGCATAATATATCCCGAACACAACTTAAAAGTCTTGATAGATACCGGAAGTACCCGCTCATTCATAAATCCAAATATCGCGCGGAAATATTTTAGAAATAATATACAAAATGATCAATTTAAAATTACAACCGCTCACGGTACTTCAATTGAAAATTCTAGTATTGTTATACCTGCTTCAAAATTATTTAATAACCCCGATAAACTATTAAAATATTATTTATTTGATTTCCATAACAACTTTCATATTTTGCTTGGAATAGATAATTTAAAAAGTTTAGAAACAAGTATAAATTTGAGCAATAATAAAATTATAACACCTACTCAAAATATAAAAATTCATTTTCATAAAATAATTCCAAAATCTAACATTATAAAAATTCCGCCAAAGTCTGAAAAAATTACAAAATTATTTGTTAATAATATTGAAACCGGCGAAGCATTCATAACTGAAACAAAAATAAATAATATAATTATTCCAGAAGGAATAGCAAAAATTGAAAATTATGAATTATTCTACCCTGTTATTAATACAAGCGACGAAGATCAAATTTTAGATACTGTGAACTGTATACAATTAGAAACGTTAAATCATTTTGAAATTAACAATATAAATTTTCAAAAATCTTGTTCTAAAAATAATCTCGACATGAACAAAATTAGAATCGATCACATGAATCCCGAAAAAAAATCCGAAATTATAAAATTATTAAAAGAATTCTCTCCTATTTTACATGGCGATAATAAACATTTAACATTTACAAACGAAATTAAACATTTTATTCGGACTAAAGACGAAATACCTGTTTATTCAAAAACTTATCGATACCCCGAAGTAAACAGAAGCGAAGTTCAAAAAGAAATCGCAAAGATGCTCGATGATAAAATCATTCGCCCCTCTCACTCCCCTTGATCATCCCCTAGTGGATCGTACCAAAGAAAATCGACGCATCCGGCAAAAGAAAATGGAGAATAGTAATATACTACAGAAAATTGAACGAGAAATCAATCGATGATAAATATCCGATACCGAATATAAACACCTTACTAGACAAGCTTGGTAGATGCAATTATTTTTCAACCTTAGATCTCGCGTCCGGATTACACCAAATCGAAATGAATCAAGCAGATATTCAAAAAACTGCTTTTAACACCGAAAATGGACATTACGAATTTTTAAGAATGCCATTTGGTTTGAAAAATGCTCCGGCAACCTTCCAACGTGTCATGGACAACGTACTCAGAAATTTAGTTAACGAAATTTGCTTAGTATATTTGGATGACGTCATAATTTTTAGTACAAGCCTTCAAGAGCATATTCAAAATTTAAGAACAGTTTTTGACCGTTTAAAGAAAGCAAACTTAAAAATACAGCTTGATAAGTATGAATTCTTACGTAAAGAGGTAGCATATCTCGGACATATCGTGACCCCTAGCGGAGTTAAACCAAATCCAGATAAAATTCATGCGATAAAAAACTACCCTCTACCGAAAACACCGAAACAAATTAAAGCATTCCTAGGTCTATTAGGCTATTATCGGAAATTTATAAAAAATTTCGCCCAGTTAACAAAACCCTTAACTAAATGTCTAAAGAAAGACGCGGAAATTAAACTTAACGATCCAGAGTATACGAATTGTTTCAATACTTGTAAAAATCTTCTAATTAACGATCCCATACTCCAATACCCGGACTTTAACAAACCTTTCAACTTAACGACAGACGCTAGCAATTACGCTATAGGTGCTATCTTGTCCCAAGGTCCCATTGGTTCCGATCTTCCCACCGCCTACGCAAGTCGAACCCTAAATGACTCCGAACAAAATTACAGTACGATTGAGAAAGAGTTACTCGCAGTTATATGGGCTACGAAATATTTTGGACCATACTTGTTTGGCAGAAAATTTAAAATTATCACCGACCATAAACCCTTGCAATATTTACACTCACTAAAAGAACCAAATTCTAAATTAATGCGGTGGAGACTCAAACTAGAAGAGTACGATTATGAAGTAATTCATAAAAAAGGAACATTAAATAAAAACGCTGACGCTCTATCACTAATAGAATTAAACGTCAACACTGTAGACCCCGGTACTCAAAATCTTTTTGAATATGTAGAAAATTTTAATGAAAACTTCAATCCCGATAACGATACTCAATCCATGATTGTCAACCCTTACGAAGACGTCAATAACGATACTGAATCAGACCAAACAATACATTCAAATTTAGAAAATCCTATCATAGGAATCACTATCTCAGAAACAGCTGTCAACTATGGTAAAAACCAAATTTTTATATCTCAAGTTAAACATTCACCAAGTGTACCCAAAATACAAAAATTACACACCGATAAGATGAGAATTTTAGTTCAATTATCCGAATCAAATTTTGAAAAAGACACCGTAAAATTCATCAAGGAATTCGTTGTACCTAAGGTTACCTGTATTTCGAACAACCGGTATACGAACTGTTTAGTACCATACTCCAAAAATATTTCAAAAATTCAGAAATCAAATTCATTAAGTGTAATATTAAATTGATAGATGTAGAAGCCCAAGATGAAATTTTAGACACAATAAAAAACAATTACGAAGGTAAAACGAATCACCGAGGTATCAATGAAGTTTATAATCAAATTAAAAAGAGATATTATTGGCCTAACCAACATAAAACCATCACAGACTATATTAACCAGTGTGAAATATGTCTGGCAGCTAAGTATGAAAGGAACCCTGTAAAACCCAAACTAAATATAACTCCGACATCCAACAAACCGTTATATATCATTCACATAGATACACTAAGTCTCGAAAATTCCAAATTCCTTACAATAATTGCCGCATTTTCCAGGTATGCGCAAGCATACAAAGTAACATCAATTAACGCAATCGAAATAACAAACAAATTAACTAAATTTTTTTCCCATCACGGTATCCCAAAATTAATCATATCGGATAACGGATTAGAGTTTAAAAACAATGTCGTCAAAGAACTGCTATCCTTGCATAAAATTGAAATACACTTTACGTGCTCACAAAATCCAAATTCGAATGGTTTAGTTGAACGTTTCCATTCAACTTTAATAGAACATATTCGTTTATTTAATATGCAAGATAATTTCAAGAACGAACTGATAAAAGACAAAGTATCATATGCAGTATTAGCGTATAACAACACAAATCATAGCGCGACAAATCTAAAACCAATTGAAATTATTTATCGTCATTTAGATGTAAATTCGCCTCTAGATATCGAGCTTGATAAGCAAGTCACCCAAGATTATATACACAAAGATAAAACTAAATTAATATATCAAAATATTAATCAAAAATTACAAGATGATAAATCTAAATTAATAACTAAAATAAATGAAACAAGGGAAGAACTTCCATATATCCCTGAAACAATTTATGTTCAGAACAAGCAGAAGGTAAATAAAACTAAACAGCCCAATTTAGGAAAGAAAAAATTCAAAGTTTAAATAAACCCCTAAAAACAGCCCAAATAGAAATTAAACCCAACGACAAAAAACAATCTAAAATACACCTTTCCAACATAAAAAGACCCCGAAAAATTACTAACACAAATTCGGATATTCCAGGTCCCTCTACCTCTCATACTCCTATGGACTAAGTATGAAAGACATAACGAATAACCCAGGACTACTGACAATAAATCTCGGAACTGCAAAGCTCCAAAAATCTACTCACACATTTGTACATTATTATGACTTATATGGACACAATACGAAAATCTAAATAAACAATACGAAAACCTTAAACAAATCCTTAACAATGACAAGATAATTTCTCCAGAATTTGACAATAATACAAATATAATTAATTATATTCAAAATTTCATAAACGAAAAAATTTATCATTTATCAAAACGTACGAAAAACGAGCGAGTTAAAAGAGGTCTCGTAAACGGCTTGGGAACAATCATTAAATCTATGTCAGGAAATTTAGACGCAGACGACGATAAACGCTATACACAAATTTTAAATCACCTAAAAGAAAATCAAAATAATTTAAATTATCAGCTCAAACACTAATATTTCGTCAATCAACAAATTATAGAGTATTTTAACAGGACTTTGGATACAATAAGAGAAAACGAAAAATTATTAAAATCAAAAATCGAACAACTACTCCACATTGTTGTCGGTGGAACTAAAGATAATGATAAACTCTTTATAAAAGATATTTTCAATCAATTAAACACTTTATACACACTAATTTTCAATATTCTCCAAGATATCGAAAACTCTTTGGCATTCTCTAAGTTGCATACCTTGCACCCAAGTATTATAAAATCACACGATTTTTTCACAGAACTAAATAGTACAATAACGGTACTAATTACGATTATACGGTATATATATATATATATATATAAGTTAAATTAATTGATTTACAATTAATGTTTTTCAAAAATTTTATTGAGTGCTATTACAACAAATAAAAATGTTATAGTTCAAAAGTCTAAGTTAAGATACAGTTAGTGTACACTTGTATGGCTTATCACACAGGATTCAGAATCTGACTGACTTTCGTCTTACAAGATTCTACATATGATGTTATATGATCCTGGAATCATATTCTTGCAGAGTCAGCGGTTTATGTGGGAACATCGTTTTCTAACTCCTCCTTCGCTAGAATTGAGCTTCATCGGGGAGTTGTTGGACCTTTCTAGGGGTTGAAATTCTTGGTTGAAGTTCAATGTATTCTCTGGACGTTGGATTTGGCTGCAAACGACTGTGGAGTTTTTTCTTTAAAAAGAGTACAAATAGGATGATAGCACCTGTAATCAGAATTAGGTAAAGTATTAGGGTTGGATAATTTATAATACGATTGATGTCGTATTGATCGAAGTAGTAGTCATCAATGGATCCTTCAATCTTGTTCATTGGTTTCAATTCGTTAATGGTGTTGAGTTCAATTGACATCTATGGAATTTGTGACTTATTGAAGTTAAATTTGTAGTTTTCGATCACGACTGGTTTGCCAAAGCTTTAATGTTTGTATAGTAAATTTTGGTTCTTGTATTCCAATTGACAATCATCTTCTTTCACCAGGAATATTCCTTGAAGCGTTTTTATAGTGTCGCCTTGTTCGCATTTGAGATGTTGATTTATATCTTTTAAATATTCAATATAATTTTGTTTAATATTTAATTTCAGGAATTGGCAATTTTCAATGTTGTTTCGTGAAATGAAGTTCTTTTCGCAAGAGTTTTCGCTTAATTCGTTGATCTTGTTAGGTCACTGGTATGTGTTCTCCTTGTTGTCATATAAAAATTTAATTTGTCCATCATTTGATTTTAAAAATATTCGTGATCAGGGACTACAGTTACATATTCAGTATTGTGTTTGGTAGGGATTGGAATAAGATGGATTAATTCAAATTGTGTTTCGTAATTTATCGGAATTTCAATAAAATACGTAATTTTATTAGATGTTAATTTACAATTTACGAAAAGTATTTTTTCTAATTCCAAAATGTTTTCAGAATTTACATTAATCGGTAACTGATTATTATAAAATTTTGAAATTTTATTTAGTTCTGTGAAAAGATCGTGTGATTTTATAATACTTGGGTGCAACGTATGCAACTTAGAGAATGCCAAAGAGTTTTCGATATCTTGGAGAATATTGAAAATTAGTGTGTATAAAGTGTTTAATTGATTGAAAATATCTTTTATAAAGAGTTTATCATTATCTTTAGTTCCACCGACAACAATGTGGAGTAGTTGTTCAATTTTTGATTTTAATAATTTTTCGTTTTCTCTTATTGTATCCAAAGTCCTGTTAAAATACTCTATAATTTGTTGATTGACGAAATATTAGTGTTTGAGCTGATAATTTAAATTATTTTGATTTTCTTTTAGGTGATTTAAAATTTGTGTATATCGTTTATCGTCGTCTGCGTCTAAATTTCCTGACATAGATTTAATGATTGTTCCCAAGCCGTTTAAGAGACCTCTTTTAACTCGCTCGTTTTTCGTACGTTTTGATAAATGATACATTTTTTCGTTTATGAAATTTTGAATATAATTAATTATATTTTTATTATTGTCAAATTCTGGAGAAATTATCTTGTCATTGTTAAGGATTTGTTTAAGGTTTTCGTATTGTTTATTTAGATTTTCGTATTGTGTCCATATAAGTCATAATAATGTACAAATGTGTGAGTAGATTTTTGGAGCTTTGCAGTTCCGAGATTTATTGTCAGTAGTCCTGGGTTATTTGTTATGTCTTTCATACTTAGTCCATAGGAGTATGAGAGGTAGAGGGACCTGGAATATCCAAATTTGTGTTAGTAATTTTTCGGGGTCTTTTTATGTTGGAAAGGTGTATTTTAGATTGTTTTTTGTCGTTGGGTTTAATTTCTATTTGGGCTGTTTTTAGGGGTTTATTTAAACTTTGAATTTTTTCTTTCCTAAATTGGGCTGTTTAGTTTTATTTACCTTCTGCTTGTTCTGAACATAAATTGTTTCAGGGATATTTGGAAGTTCTTCCCTTGTTTCATTTATTTTAGTTATTAATTTAGATTTATCATCTTGTAATTTTTGATTAATATTTTGATATATTAATTTAGTTTTATCTTTGTGTATATAATCTTGAGTGACTTGCTTATCAAGCTCGATATCTAGAGGCGAATTTACATCTAAATGACGATAAATAATTTCAATTGGTTTTAGATTTGTCGCGCTATGATTTGTGTTGTTATACGCTAATACTGCATATGATACTTTGTCTTTTATCAGTTCGTTCTTGAAATTATCTTGCATGTTAAATAAACGAATATGTTCTATTAAAGTTGAATGGAAACGTTCAACTAAACCATTCAAATTTGGATTTTGTGAGCTAGTAAAGTGTATTTCAATTTTATGCAAGGATAGCAGTTCTTTGACGACATTGTTTTTAAACTCTAATCCGTTATCCGATATGATTAATTTTGGAATACCGTGATGGGAAAAGAATTTAGTTAATTTGTTTGTTATTTCGATTGCGTTAATTGATGTTACTTTGTATGCTTGCGCATACCTGGAAAATGCGGCAATTATTGTAAGGAATTTGGAATTTTCGAGACTTAGTGTATCTATGTGAATGATATATAACGGTTTGTTGGGTGTCGGAGTTATATTTAGTTTGGGTTTTACAGGGTTCCTTTCATACTTAGCTGCCAGACATATTTCACACTGGTTAATATAGTCTGTGATGGTTTTATGTTGGTTAGGCCAATAATATCTCTTTTAATTTGATTATAAACTTCGTTGATACCTCGGTGATTCGTTTTACCTTCATGATTATTTTTTATTGTGTCTAAAATTTCATCTTGAACTTCTACATCTATCAATTTAATATTACACTTAATGAATTTGATTTCTGAATTTTTGAAATATTTTTGGAGTATGGTACTAAACGGTTCGTAAACAGGTTGTTCGAAATACAAATAATATTTTACCTTCGGTACAACAAATTCTTTAATAAATTTTACAGTGTCTTTTTCAAAATTTGATTCGGATAATTGAACTAAAATTCTCATCTTATCGGTATGTAATTTTTGTATTTTGGGTACACTTGGTGAATGTTTAACTTGAGATATAAAAATTTGATTTTTACCATAGTTGACAGCTGTTTCTGAGATAGTGATTCCTGTGATAGGAATTTCTAAATTTGAATGTATTGTTTGGTCTGAATTGGTATCGTTATGGACGTCTTCGTCAGGGTTGACAATCATGGATTGAGTATTGTTATCGGGATTGAAGTTTTCATTAAAATTTTCTACATATTCAAAAAGATTTTGAGTACCGGGGTCTACAGTGTTGACATTTAATTCTATTCGTGATAGAGCGTCAGCGTTTTTATTTAATGTTCTTTTTTTATGAATTACTTCATACTCGTACTCTTTTAGTTTGAGTCTCCCCCGCATTAATTTAGAATTTGGTTCTTTTAGTGAGTGTAAATATGGCAAGGGTTTATGGTCGGTGATAATTTTAAATTTTCTGCCAAACAAGTACGGTCTAAAATATTTCGAAGCCCATATAACTGCGAGTAACTCTTTCTCGTTCGTACTGTAATTTTGTTCGGAGTCGTTTAGGGTTCGACTTGCGTAGGCGATGGAAAGATCGGAACCAATGGGACCTTGAGACAAGATAGCGCCTATAGCGTAATTGCTAGCGTCTGTCGTTAAGTTGAAAGGTTTGTTAAAGTCCGGGTATTGGAGTATGGGATCGTTAATTAGAAGATTTTTACAAGTATTGAAACAATTCGTATACTCTGGATCGTTAAGTTTAATTTCCGCGTCTTTCTTTAGACATTTAGTTAAGGGTTTTGTTAACTGGGCGAAATTTTTTATAAATTTCCGATAATAGCCTAATAGACCTTGGTATGCCTTATTTTGTTTCCGTGTTTTCGGTAGAGGGTAGTTTTTTATCGCATGAATTTTGTCTGGATTTGGTTTAACTCCGCTAGGGGTCACGACATGTCCGAGATATGCTACCTCTTTACGTAAGAATTCAGACTTATCAAGCTATATTTTTAAGTTAGCTTTCCTTAAATGGTCAAAAACTGTTCTTAAATTTTGAATGTGCTCTTGAAGGCTTGTACTGAAAATTATGACGTCATCCAAATATACTAAGCAAATTTCGTTAACTAAATTTCTGAGTATGTTGTCTATGACACCTTGGAAAATTGCCGGAGCATTTTTCAAACCAAATGGCATTCTTAAAAATTCGTAATGTCCATTTTCGGTGTTAAAAGCAGTTTTTTGAATATCTGCTTGATTCATTTCGATTCGGTGGAATCCGGACGCGAGAAAGGTCGAAAAATAATTGCATCTACCAAGCTTGTCTAATAAGGTGTTTATATTCGGTATCGGATATTTATCATCGATTGATTTATCGCTCAATTTTCTGTAGTCTATTACTATTCTCCATTTTCTTTTGCCGGATGCGTCGATTTGCTTTGGTACGATCCACACCGGGGATGACCAAAGGGAGTGAGAGGGGCGAATGATTTTATCATCGAGCATCTTTGCGATTTGTTTTTGAACTTCGCTTCTGTGTACTTCGGGGTATCGATAAGTTTTTGAATAAACAGGTATTTCGTCTTTAGTCCGAATAAAATGTTTAATTTCGTTTGTAAATGTTAAATGTTTATTATCGCCATGTAAAATAGGAGAGAATTCTTTTAATAATTTTATAATTTCGGATTTTTCTTCGGGATTCATATGATCGATTCTAATTTTGTTCATGTCGAGATTATTTTTAGAACAAGATTTTTGAAAATTTATATTGTTAATTTCAAAATGATTTAACGTTTCTAATTGTATACACAGTGTTCACAGCATCTAAAATTTGATCTTCGTCTCTTGTATTGATAACAGGGTAGAATAATTCATAATTTTCAATTTTTGCTATTCCTTCTGGAATAATTATATTATATTATTTTTGTTTCAGTTATAAATGCTTCGCCGGTTTCAATATTATTTTATATATATAATTTTGTTATTTTTTCAGACCTGGCGGAATTTTTATAATATTAGATTTTGGAATTATTTAATGAAAATAAAATTTTATATTTTGAGTAGGTGTTATAATTTTATTATTACTAAAATCAATACTTGTTTCTAAACTTTTTAAATTATCTATTCCAAGCAAAATACCAAAGTTGTTATGGAAATCAAATAAATAATATTTTAATAGTTTATCGCGGTTATTAAATAATTTTGAAGCAGGTATAACAATACTAGAATTTTCAATTGAAGTACCGTAAGCGGTTGTAATTTTAAATTGATCATTTTGTATATTATTTCTAAAATATTTCCGCGCTATATTTGGATTTATGAATGAGCGGGTGCTTCCGGTATCTATCAAGACTTTTAAGTTGTGTTCAGGATATATTATGAATGGTAGTTCACTATAATTGTGGGTTAAAATCATAATTTCAAATTCATTTCCGAGGCTTTTTATTGAAAAAAAGCGTCTTGATCATTATTGTCTTCGTTATCAGTATTTGGGTCAGTGACATAGTATTCTGCATTTTCGTCAATATATTGTTCATCAATTTCGTTATTTGGTAATTCCACGGTTTCTGTGTTAAACAATTCTCCCGAAATAAAATCGTGTGCGCGTTGTTGTGGTTGGAATTGTTGGGGACGGTAATTACTTGGACCGGGTCTTGGTGTGAATGTTTGTCTAGTACTGACACTCATGGGCATCAGTTACGTGAATTTTTTATTGGGATCGGATTTAAAGACATTTGAAGTATTTGTCTTATTTTGTTGGTAATTGTGTTGAGGGGTGTAATGTGATCGTGGGGTATATTGTTGTTGTGGATTTGGTCTGTACGTTAGTTGAGGGAAATTTCTTTGTTGAAATGGTTTGTTATTTTGTACAGAAAAATTTGGTTTGGGTTTAGTAATGTTTCTGTATTATAGTTTATTAACAGAGTCGATTTGGAAATCATTTGTCATCATATTTAAAGCAGTTGATAAATCTTCAGAGTTTTTAGTTTTCATTAAAGTGCCTAGGGGCTCTTTAAGACCTCTCAAAAGAACTCTTAATGCGTAATTTCTAAAATATCCAATTAAAACAGCTTGCTCTTCTCTTTGTATATGTAAAGTGATATAGGAAGTTGATAAATTCAATAATTGTATTACTCGAGTGTAATAATCACATGGAGATTCATTTTGATTTTGTTTTAATTCGAACATTTCAAAATTTAGAGCTAATTTTAAATCTAGCCATTTAGTAATTGTAACACTCGCAATGTTGACGGCGGCTTCTCCTTTTATTTTTGCCAAAATACTATTCATTAAGTACTCATTCTGGAAATTATTTACGTCTGTTGCATTATAAAATTTAGTTACGATTTTTTCACAGACTTCTATGAATCTACTTAATAATTTAGTATCACCTCGAAATTCGGAGATCATATCACGATATTCACGTTTGAGATCTGGGTCAGCCATTTCGTCAAGGTCTAGGTTATTTATTTGTTCGATAAGGGATTGATCGATAGGGAGAGTGTTTGAAATGTAATTTTGTGAGTCAGAGGAATGTACTGAATTTGTATCTGAGCTATTGTCTGAATTTATTTCGATATACGCTCGATTATCTCTAGATGTCATATGTGCACTACTTACAGGAAAATCAGTGTGTTCTTCATCGGCTCTGTTGCGGTTTCTTCCACGATGGAGGAACGGAACAGGATGAACTTCTACTGCTAGGCTCTGTGTTCAGCAGGGCTTCGTTGTTCTCTTCGTGTGATGCGATCCACTCGTTGAAAACATGTAGAATTTTTTTTGAACTGATTTTACGTTGGTTCTTCGCAATAAATCGTTGAAACGAACCGAAATTTTGAGTTTCGTTTACGAAATCCGTTACGACTGCGCCAGTTAAATTAATTGATTTTCAATTAGTTTTAAAAAAAATTATTTAGTGCTATTACAACAAATAAAAATGTTATAGTTCAAAAGTCTAAGTTAAGATACAGATAGTGTACATTTGTATGTGCTTATCACACAGGGTTCAGAATCTGACTGACTTCCGTCTTACAAGATTCTACATATGATGTTATATGATCCTGGAATCATATTCTTGGAGAGTCAGCGGTTTGTGTCCTAACTTTTATATATATATATATATATATATATATATATATATATATATATATATATATATATATATATATATATATATATATATATATATATATATATATATATATATATATATATATATATATATATATATATATATATATATATATATATATATATATATATATATATATATATATATATGTTTTTACATGTAATATTAGTTAAAATTCTGGGTCTCATGTTCATATTAATTAACATTGTAACATTCTTTTGTATCGAAAAGGTTAAGTGTTAGAACAGCTTCGGCAGAACTTTTGCCAATAAAGTATTTTATTATTATTATTATTATATATATATATATACACCCATTACTGGGTGTCGCACTCTCGGTATGTGATATATTTTGCACGTGAAGTATGGCTATCAGCTGTTAAATTACGGCTTCTAAGGGTGGTAGTGGTAAGGAAACCACAGGAGTAGTTTTAATGTAGTGTTTTCGTTGAAACTGTTTTCGTGTTAATTTTGATAATTTATAAAAATGTGTTTTTGTGATACTGCTTGAAAACCACTGATTTAATAAATAATTTTTTACGTAAAGCAATCAGATTATTTGTCCTGAATATTTCTTCTAAATGACTTTTTTTGCTAAAACCAATAGTTTAAGAATTAATCGAGCAGATCCATTTAGATGAAACATCCTGTATAATATGGAATGACGAATAATGAATTATTTTTCTTAAATTTTTATGCAAATATTATCTAATCGGTGTATCAAGGTTTAGTACTTACGTAGCAAGATAATTTTTCACTTCTATATCTTAATATAAAATTTATTAGAATTAATAAGTATTTTGTATTATAATTTCTTTTACATAAATAGAAGCAAAAGCTCAATATCAACATTATTTGAATAGTGCACTCTTCCAAGGTAAGTTGTATTGCTAGTATTTCTATTTAATTTTCTGATTTTTATAACAGAAAGTATTTATGATTGATTTATCTCAATCTCAAGATTTTTATGTTTTAGTTCTTGTTGGACCCAAAAGCAGTCCCAAAAATGTTAGTCTGTTTGTCTGTCAATACGATAATTTAAAAACATGATAAAATTTATGAAATTTCAAAATATATATATATATATATATATATATATATATATATATATATATATATATATATATATATATATATATATATATATATATATATATATATATATATATATATATTGTTCTTAAAAATTTCAAAGCCTCTCCACCCTTAGTTGTTTTTACTCCAAAAATGGATTTCTCATTCCCTCAAATTTTATTTGTGTTGCTACTCGCTAGTATAAGGTTCAGTTATTAGTAAGGCGCTGTAGCTTCGCTGTTTTATAACAATATTTTTATTATATTTTGATAAGACGTTTTAAACGTGAATTTATGAAAATAATGTATAAATATGTCGAAGAAAGGAAAACAAACTTACTTGAGTTCTTTTTAAAAAAAATAGAGATGACGAATCAAATCCGAAAAATAAAAATTTTTTGGGAATAACGAAAACACGGATATATATTTAATTTTATTATTCATGGAGAAAAGAGAATAAACAAGAGGTATGAAACAATGAAATAACAGTTGAAGAAAGAAAACGTAAAAAACTAATGATATTATTGCACCGAATTCTTTTAAAACACATTGCACTGCAAAATGTAAGTGAAACTGCAATTAAAAAATTCTTCTTGAGAAGTGAGCCGAAATTAGTCATATGTTTTGACATTGAAATAGAGAAAAACTTTCGTGTTTAATACTACAATAACAGTTCTAAGCGAAATACCACTATGCATAAAAATTCACGTAGCAAAATAGCATTCGATATTTTTTCAAAATTCCAGAATGTAATTTAAGGAGATTTGCAAGGTTTTCTATATATCAGCATTATGATTCAAACGACGGAATGATAAAATTTTACGAACCGTTTTGAAAAATACTGGCATTGAATAATTGGAATCTGTTAAAGATCGCCGAGGGCGACATAAACGAAAAAATAAAATTGCCAATGCACCTTTAAAACAGGTAGAGCACATTAATTCATTTCATCCGTCAATATCTCATTATCATAGTGAGAATGCAAAAATACGTGTTCTATTTCCGAAAACATTTTGCTAAGCTATCAAAAATCCTACAAACATATTTTCCGACAGTTCCGCTTGACATAAGAGTTGCTACCCAAAAGTTCCCGAACTAATTTTTTTAAAAAAAGCTGTATTTATTAAAACTTCAGACCAACAAAATATCTCTTTCAAAATAATCCCCACCTACAGTTATATACTTGTAGTAATTTTTTTCAATAGCGCGTAGGACCTCCAGCGCTATAGTTTGAATGTCCTCAAAGTCTCAAATCTCTTACCTTTTAGCTTGGTTTTCATTTTTGGGAAGACGAAAAAGTCGCAAGGAAATTTTCGTCATTTTCGGCACGTGTTTTCAGTTCCTGGCAAATGAGAACGTGATTTTGCTTTTGATCATGTGTCAACAAACGGGGAACAAATTTTGCAGCAATTCTGTGCATCCCAAGTTCCTCCGTCAAAATTCTTTGGACTGTACCACAGAACATTCCAAATTTATTACAGATCTTATGAATTGATTATTGACGGTCTCGGAGAATTGTTTTACGCACAATTTGGATGTTTTGATCATTGATTCCATTTGAAGGACGTCCAGAGCGCAGAGCTATATTCTTAAACCTCTTAAACCATTGAAAGGCTTAAGTTTTTCCCGTGAATTCTTCACCAAATGCTTCGAGAAACATTTGGCAAGTTTCGGTCGGCGTTTTCCCGAGCTTGAAACAAAATTTGATGCAAATGCGTTGCTCTTTCAAATCGCTCATCACATTATTGTAGAACACAACAAACAGTAACACAGATATCATCATACTGCTACATTAAAAGAAAGCAAAATGATGTGAAAACGAAAGAAAAGATTTGGGAGATGTACTAGTGCTGAAATCTAGCGGCAAATCGGTGCAGTATAGTAGTTAGAAGAGTTACACACAGAGTTCGGGAACTTTTGGATAGCACGTCATATTTCATTGTATATATCCGCAATCAAATTTTTTTTTGGTTTTATTTTAGACCATCAAATTTAAATGTGCTCCGTAACTGTCAAACGAGTGACTCTAACATCAGTATTAAATGTACGATTTAGACTGTATAGATTGAGTATATTTTTAACAAGTATATGTGCATATAATTCCAAAAGTGACAAGTTTCTATTCTGGGCATTATTTTATGCATGACAAAGTGTGTGATTTATTTTATCAAGTGAAACGTAATTAGAAGATTGTGTCGCGAGTGCATACTTTTACAATTTTATAGTGTTTATATATTTTATTTAGAACATATATTTTTAATTCTCTAATACCTAAATCAATTTACAAAATCTATCTATCTATGGGATGGCTAGCTCAGTGGTATGAAGTCGGCCTGTGGATCCTGAAGTCCCTGGTTCGATTCCCACAGGCGACAAATTTTCATAATTTGAAAAAGCTATCCCTGTGGCTCCTCCACCAGTAACATGTTTGGGGGCCGTGATTTGACGACTGGTAACCGCACTTCACGCGCAAAATATATCACTTACCGAGATCTGCTTCAGCAGAGTGCCACACCCAGTAATGGGTAGAAGGCGTGATGATATATTTATTTATTTATTTATATCTAACTTGTCCAGCTTTTTAAATAATTGTAGAAAACGTTTCTTTCTTAAACGTCAAAAGTGACAGCTTTGAACGTTATTCATCTTAAATGTGTCAATTTCAAATGCATAGCAAAGCGCACAACCTGTGATCCTTGAAAATTTCCAAAGTTTTTCATTAATTTCACGTGGACTATACCTATAAAAAATCTGAAGTTCGCAAAAAGCCACTGATCTCAAACATTGTTTAATCCTAGAAAAAGAAACCCAAGCGCTCAAACCGTTTAAGCGGTAGCCGTTGCTAAAGTTTGTCTGCTAGGCGGAGGAAATTCAAGCTGAATAGTATGTGGTTGCCAAACACTGTATGATTGGCTAATCTATAAGAAATGAATTTAACTGATTACTATATGGAAAGAGCGGCCCGGCCTGGCTGTTTCCGCGGACACAAAAGTAGTACCGTAAAACGGGATTAAATTGACTTTAAGGGTAACTTTGACAGTTCTGGGGGCTATTTTATCAGAGTGTCAAAATCTATTTAAATGTGCGCCACATGATGCAACCTCTGGGTGGGTTTATATGGTCTTTTAAAGAAACAATGGAGAAAAGTTCTGGACGATTGGAGATAAGAATCAAGAATAAGGGGCGCCATTCCAAAGCCACATTTTCCCATGTTTCTAAAACGATTAGTGGATGAATTGGCTCTTAATATATCAGAAATCTTGAAAGCTCTTTTAGAACTACGGGCCTTCACCCTTTCGACTCAAAAGCTGTTTTGAAAAAGCTTCCAGCAGTTCGTTCAGAAGAAACTGAACGTTTCTTTGATAACAGTTTCTAATAGAAATAAGGGGTTATAACTCTGAAAGGATTCGATACAGAAGTGGCACGAAAGTTGTTAATACACCAGGAACACAGATGGTACAAATAACACTCCAAGAAGATTTCACAACTATTGATGTCCCAGAAATCGAAGAGGCTGTCTCAGCTATCGAGGATGACTTGGCTTGTTTATCAGTTCCTTTAACTTCTGGTGTATCGTCATCGAAATATCAGTCTTCTACCGATGAAGCTGAAGATGCCCCTCTTATTGGTATAATGGTTCCAAAGTTAGTTGTTATATTGCAAGTTGAATTTGATCTCTAATGACAATTATAAGACTGATTATATGCCTATGATATTACCCTCGGTACAGCTGATTATAAGTAAAATATTTATCTAATAAAGATGACAATTTGATTTAATTCCTTCAAAAATAATTATTATAGCGCATAAATATTATAATTTTTTTTATTAAAATGATGTCAAAGCAACTCTTATGCTTTCTATTTTTGACACAAGTTACATATCAATACCTTGTCAATGAAACCCCACATTCGTGGTTACTTTAACATGTTTTTTTTTAAATATAAAATTGTAGGGTGAAGGTGGGATTTAAATTTTCTATACATCTGATTTGAGCTTAAGATGGATCCAAGAGTCAGTTAAAGTTTAAGTCGTTGGCCTTAGGGATCCTTGTATGTAGATGGGGAATGAATAAACGTATTTATTTCATGTAATCATATATTAGAACGTTTTGACCCGAAAATCAGATCATTATCAGCTGTGATTAAAATTACACTTCTATTACAAATTTAAAAATAACGAAACAATTCAAATGACAGAAAATCACCAAAAAATTATATACATTCAAAAGCTCTATGTGATGTTATGTAATATGAGTGAAAACTAAATATATTACCAGCCAAAAAACAACAAAATGTAAACAACGAAAATGATTAAATTCTCCATCTGGAGATTGGTACAGTTCTGAAGCAGAAACGGAGACAATCCTACACAGAATATAATGGCGATAAATACCAACACGCAAACTCCAAAAGATCAGAAATTCACAAACAGATTACATAATTTAGTTCCTTTCTCCATCAAATTAGTATCATATTTTGTCACATTTAATGTTAATTTTAGTTGATGGATGTTAGTGGTTTTTTTCTTTTTTACTTTCTGATAGACCTTTATGTTGAGTTTTTACACATATTACATAAAAACATCACGTAAAGCTGTTGTAATCGTGACAATATGCTTTTTTCGTTAAACGAATAACTTTTCTTAAATCTAATTTTCTTTTTGTTAGTTGCAGATATTTCACCATGGACATATTAACCGACAATTACAATTACTTTATGACTGAACTAGCTGGTAAGA
This sequence comes from Pterostichus madidus, assembly GCA_911728475.2. Classification (NCBI taxonomy): domain Eukaryota; kingdom Metazoa; phylum Arthropoda; class Insecta; order Coleoptera; family Carabidae; genus Pterostichus; species Pterostichus madidus. Next base: position 12,717,355 of record OU452318.1, read on the forward strand.
CCCATTACCTCCCTGATTACAAGAAAAATATTAAAATGAATGTTTAGGACATTAAATTTTGTTTCTAAATCGGTCTAGATATTACATTGTATTTATTTAGTTACTGTTAAAATCTAATTTTATTTAATTATTTTTTTTTAAATAACTAAGATGTAGCACAAAAATAAATTTCATTGTTAATTGAACATTACACGATCCTTAAATAATATAATATTATCTTTTAGAAATGTTACAAATATGGCATTGTTGCTCTATTAACTTAAATTTTAATACTAATTTCTTCCTCATGAGTAATAGCTGTTACTATATACAATAAATTTATCTTCATGAATAATAGTTATTAGTGTGTGCTCGTTGAAAAATATATTGTTTTATTCTATGTAATGTCCTTTTAATTTATATTTTAATTATAATATTATAATGGCTGCCATTACATGCTTGTTGACTTATATATGAGTTTTATTAATAAATATCACAAGTATAGTTGCCCTACTAAAGTACATTTTATTAATAATTTAATCCTTATGAAAGATAGTTATTATTACATAAATATCACAAGTATGGTAATCTTGTCCAATTAATTTATGTTTTATTCTTATATGTAATAGCTTTCATTACACGCTCGTTGAATACTATATTAATTCTATAAAATGACATGTAAGGAAGAGTATAAATGCCCTCCCCCCCAGCAATTTGTCTTGGTACGCCACTGCTTTTGAAGCATCATTAGAACATTAAGTTTATAAAAGGATATAGATTTTTATTTGACTGTTTTTATAATATCAAAATAAATCAGATTTTTCGGAATTCCTATTTTTTAATACGTCAACATTTCGGCTAACACTTCAGTCTTCATCCGGACACTATATAAATACAATAATAATATTAACAACAAAAATTATATGTATATTTACAAAATACTTACAAATAAATCATATAACATTATTTTCCTAAAACCAGCAAAAAAGTGCCTACTTTCCTTACCAATTTTAGTATGGAAAGTAGATTTTTACCAAAACATTAATTCAGTTAGTATCAAAGACTCCAACAAAAATAACAGATTTTACCTGACGGTATATAGTTTGCTGTTAATACAATTAATATCAAAGAAATTTAACATTTTTGATTAATTATTGATTAACGTAAACGGTTTCAGAAAAAAATAGTATACATAATACGTCAGGAAAGTGTTTTTACTGAACTCACCGGATTAAAATACAATTGAAAAAAAATATATGAAAATTGTTCATGATAAAATTAGTCAAAATATTTTGGAAGATAAATCTATTTCTAATAAAATGCTGAAACGTTGAAGAAGTAGGTACCTATATAACTGAATTATGAAAAATCTTATTTATTTTTATATTAAATTTATAGTGCATATACTGGGTTGAACATTATGTCATTTATAAAATAAAACTACCGGTCACGGTCCATGATAGTCGAGCGGCTAGCATAGCAGTTACTTGATATTAGTACGCTGTAGGTCGCGGGTTCGTATTCCGCCCGGAGTATGGATGTTTCTGATGCATTTGTAAGGATTAGGTGATAGAATAGACCTTGGCTGAACCTCGCACTTGACGCTAAGTGATCAATAAACCCGAATAATAAATAAATATCATTATTATTATTACTTTCACTTTTGAGAAATTGAAGGTATTGAAAATACTAATGAATATTTTTTTTCAGATCCAAGAATGGAAAATAAATTTTTAATGGCCTCACCACTTCCTACACTGGGAATAACAGCCATTTACCTAACTTTAATTCAATTTATTTTACCTAAATATATGAAAAATCGACCTGCTTATACCGTACAATCAATATTATTTTACTACAACTGGTTCCAAATTATTTTGAGTGCAATAATTGTATATCAGGTAGGTAGTTGAAAAATGTGCCATTTTCTACACGATCTTTCAATTAATAAGAACGATTTACATGACCAATTTGCAAGAAAAGACTGATTTCCTTGTTAATTATTACGAGGGTGAAAAGTTCTCGACCTGACAATGGAAGTCTGCGATTTTCAGTTAAAAAATGTTTTTATTATTCTACGTACTCTGCCTTGACTTCAACACACTTAATCCAGCGTTTCTCCAACATTAATATTGCTTCCCGGAAGTGAGAGTCGGGAAGGCTGTAAAAATGTTCATCTACGGCCCTCTCAACTTCTTCATTGGACGCGAAGTGTTTCCCAGAAACAAATTTCTTCAGGTTTGGGAACAGATAGAAGTCTGAGGGTGCCAAATCAGGAGAATTTAGGGGATGGCCGAGCAAATCGTACCCGAAATCACGCAGTTTTCCCATCGCCAACGCATTCTTGTGTGCAGGCGCGTTGTCCTGATGAAAGATGATTTTTTTTCTTCTGCAAGCCAGGCCTCTTCTCGCGAATTTTGGTATCCACCTGATCGAGAAGGTTGGAGTAATATTCGCCTGTAATCTGCCTTTTTCAAGGTAATCAATTAACAGGATCTCTTTCGCATCCCAAAACGCGCTGGCCATGATCCTTCCGGCAGATGCGAGCGACTTCGCTTTCTTTGGCGCTGAACCACTGGCTACCACACGCTGCTTGGACTGCTGTTTCGTTTCTGGCGTATAGTGGTGAACCCATGTCTTATCCATGGTGACAAATCGTCGCACTAAATCGGTCGGATCCCTATTGAATCGGTCCAAACATTGCTGCGAAGATCGTGTTGTGGCGATTATTGGCCGTCCTTCACGCGGATCATCTTTGAGGAACGTGCGACCACGTTTAAATTCAACTGTCCACTTTTTAACGGTTGACATGGAAGAAGCAGAGTCCCCGTAAACTTTTGTCAACTTCGAATGAATTTCCTTAGGGGTTAATCTATCCAAAACGAAGAATTTTATGACCGCACGATTTTCAAGTTTATCCACATTAACGAAAAACACGCAAGACGTCTACTTACACGATATCATGTACTTTTTCCATGATTTCCGGTGTGGTGGCAGTTTTTGGCCGCTATGTGGGTCATTTTTAGTTGCCCACTTTTTATCAGTTGACATGGACAAATTTTTGCTAATTGGAACGCCATCTCTGTGTGAGGCCGAGAACTTTTCACCTTACCCTTATAATGGCATAGTTTTCATGAAATACCTTGTGTATAGCTTCCTAGAATATATTTTCTTTTAGAGTTATGGCTCAGGGTACATTCGAAGGTTCAGCTTGTTTAAATGTCGTGATTTGGACCAAAGTACCACAGATCCAGACGCTCTACTAGTGAGTACTGCCTAATATTAAACTGCTGTTACAACTATCCAAATATCAGTTAGTCAAAGCATCTTAAAATTAGATTAAATAAGTTATTTTATGACTGATGATGTAAGTCACAGGCAATCCCTCATACTGTAAATATTATTTTTGCAGGCCCTATCTGCTGTATATTTATTCTTCTTATCGAAGTTTACAGAATTTTTTGATACGGTAAGTTCAAATAATATAAATAAAATAATTTTCTAATTTCATATTATCTTTAAATATTGGTTTCTGAACTATAATAATACCTAAATTATGATATTTAATTGTACATTCGGTTTGAAGATATATAAATTTTTTCCGCGACGTCAATAAACACTTTTACACTTATCTATATTTAATATTAATGTTATTTTTATTTTCCTTATAACAAAAATAAAATTTTCGGCTCAATGAAATTATTAACAAATTCGACATAATGTTGAGATCTTAAATGCCTTAAACCAAAGGTCCATAGAACCCTAAGGGCTACATAAATTATTTTTCCTACAACTGTGCGATTTCTTTGTTATTACCTAACTATTATTGCCTTGGTTACGGGTGGAAAGGATACAAATGCATACCAAGTGCGTTTCTGTAAGCAAAGAAGCACTAGATCCGAAAGAAATTTGTGTTTTACGCAACTGTCAAAATAAAATTTAATTGAGAGCGATTTAAATTTCGCGCCGAGCACGGAAGTTCATATTTTAGTGACAGACCATACAATAGTTGCATTCTTTTGCTCGCTTATGAAAGAAGGTACGCGAACAAACGAACGGTATATGTGTATGTATGTATATGTGTATATAGTGGTATATTTTGACGTTTAAAAACATAACCTTAAACTGCAGTATATCTAATCAGTACACATCACATTGAGCAGACAAGAATTCTAGTACATCATTATTAAATATGATAATTAATAAAAACAACCAAACAGAGTAAAATATATCGATAAATGATTATATTTAAAGAGTATGTGAAATATATAATATTTATTGTTTGTGTATATTATTAACACAGTTGCTACAGTTACTTGACATAATATGAAGTGGAAACTTTTGTACTGTCTAAAGAAATATTGATTTATTCCGTACCTGTTCATATTATTAACAGTAATGTTATTGACAACAATTTCGGAGGTTTTAGAAGTACCAGCAGCAGGTTGATTGTCATTGCCTAGAACAGATTCAACATAGCTTGATCTAAGGCTGCTATTATCTTTGGAGATGTATCGAGAATCAGTCAGTGTAGTATTTCAATTTAGACGATTTTGAAGAAATTATCTTGAACTTAGTGAAATATTTTTAAATACGTAGAATAGTGTGCAAGCAGTCAACAAAAAACCCATAGCAACGTCTTAAAACATCGTTTTCGTATAATATCATAAAATTTTTGTAAATTATGATAATATTTTAGTAATTTTCTAAATCGCATAACTGTAGGAAAAATGTTGTTTATAACACGTGTCGAAAAACGTTAGGTGCTCGTGCACGTAACAAGCCTTTTTCGACACTTGTTATAAAAATTACTATTTTATACAGTCAATATACAAAGTAAACATTTGCGCTTATGCGCGACAAGCAAAAAGTGACAGAATATAAACAATTTGAATTTTCTGTAACGCTTAACTTGTAAAATTTAAATCTTAAAATATTAAATCTCTTGTGGTGGCTATAGGTAAAATCTTGTGTGTGTTTCGAGCTAAAATGTACATTGTCGATTTCGAGAGAATGTCAACGACCTCTCAATCGACAATATACCATTTTGTGCTCCTAATACACAATTAGCTATTTCATAATATTTGTTTCTTTAATTTAGTTATTCAAAATTTATTAATTTAAAATACAAATTCTTCGTATTTTCAATTGACAAATTATAAGCGACATTTCATATTAATGTTTTAATGTAAAATCATTTAGTACCGCCGGTTTAAGGCATAAAAAGTAAACTAATAAAATAAGGGTTCATCTTTCGCAGAATTTATTCGTTTTTAATATTACAAAATTAAAATATTCAACTTCATGAAATTGTGAGTATGAAATAATTGTGTAATCACAAATACTCTAAATCAGGGATTCATGGACCCTCAAGAGCTACAAAAATTATTTTGAATAATATTCGTTCTTTTGACACAAGTAAACCAAAATTTATTAATTTATTATTTTTTAACTAAAAATTTTGTAATAACGCCATGATGATGAACTTCGGTCTTATGCTGTAAGTTACGGTAGCCCTGATATTCAAATCTGATTTGATTCCAATTTTTCTCATTATTTTTATTATGTGTCAGGGTTGCAGTAAGGATAACTTGCGACTGGAGCCAAAGTTATAATTTGTGCCTCTCTAACAAAAAAATAAATAAAAATACAAATATTTTATTAGACATTCACTTATCGTAACAAAAAAAAAAAACACACACACAAACAATGTAAACTATGCAGGTATCTACCTACGGAAATATCACATTTCTAGCATTCAACTGAGCAAATTTTTAATGACATCTTTAAATTTAAGCATTTTGCTATTGCTATTCTTATCAAAATTGGCAATAAATTCGTGAGCCGTTCATGAGTTTTTGAAGATCGTAAATAATTCTTTACGAGCTTTAATTTACTGAGCGACCTTTCCCGTGATGCTGAGGTTACGGAAATTGTACAATAAATTCTATACCCTACCTTCACGTTTGCATTTCCCACTAATCCGAATTCAAAAAATGTGTCTAGATGTGAAAGTTTACTAACATTTTAATTTGTTATAATAATGGTTAAAAAACGTAGGTTTCGCTGGTTTATGGCACAAAAACAAAAACTATTAACATAGGTGTTGGTCTTTTGCAGATTTTCTTCATACTGAGAAAGAAATCCAATCAAGTAACGTTACTTCACGTGTTCCACCACGCTTCGATGCCGTTTAATGCATGGATGATCGCGAAGATCTGCCCCGGAGGCAGTTGTGCCCTAGGATCTGGACTAAACGCGTCTGTTCACGTCGTTATGTACACCTACTACATGCTGTCTGGTCTGGGACCTCAGTGGCAGAAATACCTTTGGTGGAAAAAGTACCTTACAACTTTTCAGTTGGTGAGTACGATAAAAAATAGAGCTACTTTATTGGGAGAGTTTGGACAGAAAAATTGTTATTTACTATATCCGGAATTCTTATATACTAAACGGCTTAATTCCCTATATATAGTTTCATCACGATCAGTCTGACAATTTTACAGCCTAGACGGTTTATCCGATTTAATTGAAACTTTTTTTATTTGATAGGGATTACTTATGGGCAGTGCCTTTTGATAGTCTCAGATTTTTCGTGCACATGATGTGCGAGAAAAAACATGCATTTTCAACTAAGAGTGTGGAGGCTTTGACATTTTTAAGAAGAACATCTACTGTAATTTTGACATTTGTCTGTGGACATGTCGCATATTTAATTATAAATTATTTAAATATTATATGTTTTAGAGTAGTTTTGAAATATTTTACGCACATTGGGGGACTGAGGGGACGTTTCTATTATAATTACAAATTTCAAATATGTGTTTAAAAAGAAAATTTTTAACAGTCCACTATGAAGTTGGTTTTAATTCAAAACGTCAAATTGACAAGTTATATAAAGTATATAGGTAAACCCAACCAAATTTGTCTTCAGTAATAATATACAGTAAAACCAAGCAAATTTTATCCACGTCAGAGTACCATTTAGAAAAACCAGATAACTCGAATTGGAATCATTTGAGCACTTAAATTGGAATCATTTGAGCACTTAAATTTTCTATCGGTAATACGAAAGTTATTTTAAAGAGCATGTGGGCAAAATTATAATATTTTCAATCGGCAATTGTTTTAATGAAATGGCAACAAAACCTATGAGGCGCCGTTTGCGACAAAATGTTTTGAATATTTCATGTAAATTAAAACAATATATTCTATGATTAAACGTATATACAAGATTTATGTCGTAAAATATTACACATTTTAAGGAAATATACTAAATAAATTGAAAAATAGCAACTGTGTAAAATATTACCTTTTGCATTTTGTCTTACTTCAAATGCATATATCAGACATAATTCCACGAATACAGACTAGGATTACAACATTTGCCGCAAGATGGCACTGCTTATTGCAGTGTTCTGTAGCAATTTAAATTAATTTCCTACTTTACCAATAGTGTAAAAATCAAGGATGACCAAAGTTTTAGTGAGTAAATGGTTACCTATTTTATTGACGCCAACAAATATTTTTAATTAAACAATAAATAGGTAGGGGAGACTGGGTACGAATGTGACAATTTTGGTTTGATCGCCAATAATTTTGTTAATTTACTAGTTAGCTGCGAGAAAAGTAATTTAAATCTTAATTTGTACTTTTGTCTACGTAAAAATACCAAAATGTTGTGCCTAAATACGCTGTATTAGTTATAGCATCAAAATTAAAAGAAAAAAGAGAAAGTGTCACAACCAACCACACCCCAAGGACGGTTGTGACAGTGGTTGGGGTCAGTAGTGACAGACATAATAAATACTTTTATTGTTAGAAATATGTAACATAATGCAACATAACTGTCTTCTATAAAAAGTTAACATTCATAATTAAAGCAAATGAACTTAAATCTACGATCACTTCTATTCTTACAATTAATAATGCACTGCATCTAATGTTTATGACCAGGGTTGAGAGATTTAAATCAAATTGATTGAAATCAAGAGATTTTTTTTTAATCATTGATTTAAATCAAAATAAATTAAATTTAATAATTTAAACATAAATGAATATTTTTTTTTATTATATACGTTATAATATATGTCACAACCGTACCCACAACATTTGTCACAACCGTACCCAACGCATAATTTCGAAAACAAACAATCGCCATGACTGGGCCAAGTAATCTACGTAAAAACTAATCACTCGTAATTAACTACTAATATTCAACTTATAACAAAAAAATATATGATATAATCTATCTGTATACAAATAACAGTAAATATTAAAACAAATTAAACAAAAAAACTTATTTTTGACTGTTAAAAAGCAATGTAGACTCATGCTTACGTTAGCGTCGCGCGCTGCCTGACGTAACCTGGGAAACGCATTTAGACATGCATGCCGCTTCTCCCTCCCCTTGCACCCTTTCCGCATTCCGTATAGTTTTGCTGTTATGACGACTGTCACTACCGTAACCTGGCACAACCGTACCCAGTCTCCCCTATAGTTTTCTATTCTGTTGTCCCAAGACAAGAGAAAACAAATATTTGACTAATAAATGTCAAAACTTTTACAAATAAATTATTACTTTTTATTTCACAACTCAGCCAAATAAGTTTTATGTACTATATCTTGAATATTCAAGGTATTAAGCAGCTCCACCATCAGCTTTAAATTTAAAAATAATTTTTTGCGCAGCCGTTGTGATCCAATAAAATTTAAAGAGAAAATATTCAAATAAAAATTGTAGATATTTCAATATTGCATATGTTTAGTTAACATTTCTTGTTTTACTTGATTAGTTACTGTAAAACTAGATTAAAATTGACTGATGGAAGATGATCGAAATGCGAACAAATAAAATTTTTAAATGTAGAAGATGTCAATGAATAACACCGATTAATAAACAACGTAGGTAAACAATAGATTTGCATAAGTTATCTCATCTGCACACCGGTACTCCTTTTTATGAGTACTTATGTGATTTATTTGCCTCGATTGATTACAAACACAAAGTTTAACTTCTGTCTTTGTACACAAATAATAATTATTATTAATGCAAAGTATCTTTGGTCTCAACTAAAATTATTGTTTTTTTTTTGGTAATGGCGTCATTTTTGAAACATGTATTATAAATTTATGTTTACTTTTTGGTTTTTTTTATTTTCGGAATATTTTGTTGTTATTCACAAGACTAATACTTTATTTAAATATTTGGAACAATTGCTTTGCAATAATTATTGGTTACCTTAGAGATCAACAATTTTTTTTATTTACTCTTTATTCCCTAGTTAAATAAATAATCATCACACCTTTTACCCATTTCCATGTGTGGCAGTCCGCCGGGACAGATCTTGATAAGTGACTTATTTATACGCGTGAAGTGCGGTTACCAGCCATAAAATTACAGTCTTCCAGAGATGTAAGTGGTGAGGGAGCCACAGGGATAATTTTAAATGTGGTGAAAATCAGTTGCCGGTTATGGGATTTGAACTCGGGTTCTAATTTCCACAACCCGGCTAGCTACCATTGTGCCATAAGTTGATAAGTAGTCCTTAATAAATAATGGTCAAATGTTCAGAAAAAACAGAATAAAAAATCGGAGAAATTATAAATTTACTTTAAATGGCTCAAATATTAAATAAAACATAAATAATAAATATATTTGGGGATGTAACTATGATTATAACTAACAACGAAAGCAAAAAATATTTGTAAAAGAAATGAAGAGAACATTTTTTTCATTACTTTAAAAAATATATATAGGAAATATCTATCTACATTAGACAACCAAATACACATCCCGTGTATTAATGACAATCTGTTACCCGATAAATCCAAGAACAGATATTGCACTAACTGTAATGTCAATATAAACTATTTTGATTCCAATAAATAAAATATTACCCTCATTCTATTAGTCATGTCAATATAAACAATTTTGATTCAAATAAACAAAATATTACCCTTTCAATCACCGATTAATGTTAACCATGATTAAATAATAATGGAAACTATGGTTTCTATTATTATTTAATCATGGTTAACATTAATCGAGCGTAAACCGGCGATTAAAAACCTGGCCCTTATTCTACTAATCTTTTCTTAAAATGTATTGAAGGTTCGAGACAATCGTTTTTAGAAACATGTCGTGAAAAAAATATGGTGTCTAACACGAGAAGAAACAGTTTTTTCCACTCTCGCTCGAATTGCCTCATGAGCGAGTGGAAAAAAGAGACACTTTCTTCGCTAGTTTAACAAATAACTATTTATAATATCTCTATGTAATATGAATTTATCATAACAATGATATAATTTTCCATAACATTCAAATTTAGAAGTATTTATTTTTAGGTTACTTAAAAATTGTAATCTCATTTCCGTTAGCTATAAAGAAATTCCAGTTTTGTTAATGTTACTTAAACTAAACCTAAGATAGTTATTTTAAATCTGGAGAAAAAGATTAAAAATAATATTTTGTACACCCCTTGGGTGTACATTTCATAGCGCCATTTCGTTCGAATGTTGCACTATCTCTCCAAAATGCAGCGTGAACTACCTGAAATTCAGCGCCATCTCTGAATAAGTGGCACAATCCTATTCTGTATATATTTTTAACGCGACAAAAATATCACAATATACAGGTTTATAATATACCCGATTTTCTTAATACAGTACACAAAATTTGTATATATACAATATTATTTGTGATATTGTAATAAATTTAATATATATACAATATTTTATGTGATATTGTCAAAAATTTAGTATATATTGTGAAAAGAATTGTATATTTACGAGTCTGTATATTGTCGCAAACGGCGCCTCATGAAAACCTATCGTGTTTGATGTCATATTAAAGGGCTTTAGAAGAACTTTCAGAAAAATTAAAATAGTTGAAATTTTACAATAAGCAATTGTTTCTAACATAAAGTATTTCGAATCATATTGTGTTGGGTGTCATATGAAAGGGCTTTAGAAGAATTTTCATATGAAATAAAAAAAAAAGTTGAAATTTTACGACTGTCAATAGTTTCAAACTTAAAGTATTCCGTATCGTACCGTATTTAGTGTCATATTGAAGGCCTTCAAAAGAACTTTCAGATGAAATATAGAAAGTTGAAATTTTACGATAGGTAATTGTTTCAAACTTAATAAATTCTATAAAAAAATTCACTCGCTCTAACCAATTGAGCTACAAACACTCGGCGAATACTCATGCCTTTCGTGCAACTTTTAATTGAAGAAATGCTAGAGCAGTCACCATGCGAGTGAAAGGTTCTGGATTCAAATCCCGGCGAACGCTCATTGCTTTTTCAAAAATTATTTATAATATCTACAAACAAACAATTGTGTCAATAAACAAATTCTTATAAAAAGTTAGTTTAGCAAAATGTCGTGTTTGATATCATATGAAAGGGATTTAGAAGAACTTTCAGACGAAATAAAAAATAAATATATTTCGACCGTCAATTGTTTTAAATTTAAAGTATTCGGAATCATGCCGTGTTTAATGTCATACAAAAGAGTTTTGAAAGAACTTGTAGATGGAATAAAGAAAAAAATTCAATATCACAACTGTTAATTGTTTCAAATTCAAAGTATTCCGGGTCATGCCGAGTTTGGTGTGATATAAAAGAGTTTTGAAAGAAAGTTCAAATGAAATAAAAAAAAAATATTATTTAACAACCGTCAACTGTTTCAAACTTAAAGTATTGGTGTCGGATAAGAAGGCTTTAGAAGAAGATTGTAATGAAATAAAAAAGTTTAAATTTGACCTATCGCGTTTGTATCAAAAAGAAAGATTTTTTGAAGGGTTCGTGTACAAAACTTAATATTTTTAGATCCTCAATTGTTTTAGTGAAAATTCTTCAAAATTCTTCGTGTTTAGTATCAAATGAAAGGTCTTTTGAAGAGCTCGTGTGCATAATTGAATTTTTCCTGTCATCAATCGTTTTAATGAAAGTTCTTCAAAACCTATTGTGTTTGGTATCTAGTAAAAGGTCTTTTGATAAGCTCGCGAGCAGAATTGAATATTTTTCAATCGTTAGTTGTTTCAGTGAAAGATCTTCGAAATTTTGTTGCGTTTAGTATCAATTAAAAGGTCTTAGGTTGGAAAGATATGCAGAAATGTTTTAGATTTGTAATAATTGAATTTATATTGTGTCAACTGTCCTACAAAAGTGAATTCTACTTCAGGGTCCGCGGAACTAGCGTGAGGCCTGGCGAAGCCAGGGCGACCGCTAGTCTTATATACTAAACGGCTTAATTCCCTATATATAGTTTCATCACGATCAGTCTGACAATTTTACAGCCAACACGGTTTATTAGATTTATTTACAACTTTTTTTATTTGATAGGGATTACTTATGGGGAGTGCCTTTTGATAGTCTCTGATTTTTCGTGCACATGATGTGCGAGAAAACTTGAAAAAACATGCATTTTCAACTAAGAGTGTGGAGGCATATCGCATTTTTAATTAAAAATTATTTAAGTATGAAATATTTTAGACAACTTTTGAAATATATTACACATATTTGGGAATGAGGGAACATTTTAATTATAATTCCGAATTTTAAATATATGTATTTAAAAAGAAAATTTTTGACAGTCCTCTAAAACAAAACTTCAAATTGACAAGTTATATAAAGTATACAGGTAAACTCAACAAAATTTGTCTCCAGTAATAATATACAGTAAAACCAAGCAAATTTTATCCACGGCAGAGTACAATTAAAACAAAAACCAGAAAACTCGAATTGGAATCATTTGAGCACTTAAATTTTCTATCGGTAATACGAAAGTTATTTTAAAGGGCATGTGGGCAAAATTATAATATTTTCAATCGGTAATTATTTTAGTGAAATTGCAACAAAACCTATCGTGTTTGGTGTCATATTAAAGGGCTTTAGAAGAACTTTCAGATAAATGAAAAAAGTTGAAATTTTATAATAAGCAAATGTTTCAAACTTAAAGTATTCCGAATCGTACCGTGTTTAGTGTCATATTGAAGGGCTTTAAAAGAACTTTCAGATGAAATATAAAAAGTTGAAATTTTACGTAGGTAATTGTTTGAAACTTAATAAATTCTATAAAAAAATGTGGAACTATCAAAAATTACATCCAACGGATTTTTAATAGATTAGCAAAATCTTTTCGGAAATAAAACACGTAAATATTTGATTGAAATTTTACGACTGTCAATTATTTCAAACTTAAAGTATTCCGAATTATGCCATGTTTGGTATCATATGAAAGGGCTTTAGACGAACCTTTAGATAAAATAATTAAAAAGTTAGTTTTTGAAAAAGCAATGAGCGTTCGCCGGATTTTGAACCCAGAAACTTTCACTCGCATCGTGACTGCTTTAACCAATTGAACTACAAACATTCGGCGAATACTCATGCCTTTCGTGCAACCTTTAGTTGAAGAAATGCTAAAGCATATGAAATAGCGTCAGAAGAACTTTCAGATGAAATAAAAAAAAGTTATTTTAGCAAAATGTTTTCGGAAATAAAACACGTATTTGATTGAAATTTTACGACCGTCAATTGTTCTAAGCTTAAAGTGTTCCGAATCAAATCGTGTTTGATATCATATGACAGGGCATTAGACGAACTTTCAGACGAAATAAAAAATTAAGACTTTACGATTGTCAATTGTTCCAAATTTCAAATATTCGGATTAATGCCGTGTTTAATGTCATATGAAAATTTGGAAGAAATTTTATATGAAATAAAAAAAAAATTAAGAATATCAATTGTTTTAAACATAAAATATTTCGAACGATGCCGTTTTTGGTATCAAATAAAAAATCTTTTAAATGGATCGCGTGCAAAATTATTATTTTTTTCGATCCGCAATTGTTTAAGTGATATTGCTTTGGAACTTATCGTGTTTGATATCGAATGAAATGTCTTTTGAAGTGTTTTCGTGCAGTATTTAATTTAATTTTGATCGGCAATTGTTTCAGTGAAAGTGCTTAACAATCTATCGTGTTTGGTTTCTAATGAAAGGTATTTTGAAGAGCTCGCGTACAAAATTAAATATTTTACGATTGGCAATTGTTTTAGTGAAAGTGCTTCTAAACTTATCGTGTTTGGTATTAAATGAAAGGTATTTTGAAGGACTTGCAAACAAAATTTATTACTTTTCGATCGTCAATTGTTTTAGTGAAAGTGCTTAAAAACATATCGTGTTTGGACTCAAATGGAACGTTTTTTGAAGGGCTAGCGTAAAAATTTTTAAGACAAAACGTCAACTTGACAAATAATTTTTAAAAGTAAATTAAATTTTGAGTATTCGATTTTAAGTTTTTAAAAAGAATACTAAAATCTTTAATAATATTATAACTTTATTATATTTCGTATATAGTTACATATGTGTCACAGTACTTGACTGTGCAGAGTCTACGATACAAGAGCGTGCTTATTCACTAAACTAACCTATTTATACATTTCTCTTATCTTCTAATGAGTCAACTTATGTCAGATGTTGTTATGACTAATGTAATGAAACAAACAGGTTCAAGGTACATAATTCCTCCCCTTTTAGTTTGTTCATTATATTTGTTCTTGCATAGCTAATTCACTTAGCTTTTTCCTTACCGTTTTTACCCTTTTTAACTTTCTTTCATTTCTATATATATTTATTCTAGGTAATACATATTTTCTTAAAATATAACAACTTATTAATATAAATATTATAACATATATTATATAAGAGTGATGACTGCTATTTTCAATTTTGATTTCTTTTATTCTTGTAATTTTTGGTTCATTTAATATAATATCTGAGATATTCTGTAATTTAGTATCATTAAATTTTGAACTTATTAATTCCTTCTCAAATGTTTTAAATTCAATTTCTTTATATTTTTGTAAAATTCTTTTAAATGTGAAATTATTTATTTGACATTCTTGGTTAATTTTTATCTTATAGATTCCTTGAATATTTCTTTTTATTTTTATTTCATTGCAGTTCATTTGAATTTCTTGTTTATTTGGACTAATCATAATTAGTTCATTTGTATTTTGAATTAATTCAAAAGTATTCTTTTTCTCAATATTATGGTATTTGCAATCATCATCCTTCTGTTTATTTAATATATTTCCCATACATTTACTTATTTCTATAAACTGTGTAATACACAAGTATTTATTCTTAATATAACTACATTCACTTATTTTATAAGTCTTATCTTGTATAAAATATAATTGTTGAGGTTCACTCATTATTATAAATCTATCATTCTGAATCATGGGTAATGGGGTAAACTGGTTTAATTTGAAGGATTCTTGGGAGAAGGTTGGTATTGATATTATGAAGTATATTTCTCCGTTATAGTATTTACAATGGGTTTCTATTAGTTCGATTAAATTCCAAATGTCGTTATTTTGTGTAGTTTGTTTTAAATTTTCGTAAGATATTATACTAACATCTAATTTGTGTAGTGAGCAAAAGGTTAAACTTGTTTCTATCTGTTTTGTTAATTCATTTAAATTCATTATTATTAATATTAATTTCTGAAATTTACTTTCCATATCTATTTGTAATTTCCAATCTAAATTTCCTTTTAAGGCATGAATTATGCTCTCAATTTGACGTGTTAATTCTTTTTCATTATGTCTGACATTTTCTAACTGTGTATTAAATTTATTTGTCATATCTTTATTATGTTTAATGACTTCATCATTCTGTTCTTGTAATATTTCTTGATTTGTTTTTAATTTATTAAACATTTCTTCATATCTTTGACTATCCGTAGAATCTAAATTTCCTGTTATTGATTTAACAATGGAGCCTAATCCGTTTATAAGTCCGCGTTTTTGTCTTTTATTAAATAGTTTTTGAATTTGATTATTTAAGTCTAAATAATTGTAATTTAAAATATTAATGTATGTTTGGAATGTTTCATTATGGGGTTTTATATTCTTTAATAGATTATCTCTATTTGTTCTTATTTTTAGGAATTCTTCATAAATGGGATTTATATTGTAGTTATAGTATATTAGTTGTTCGCCAGTCTTGATTTTGCATTCACCTAATTCGGCAAGGTGGAATCCATTATTGTTCGATATATCTTGAATTTGTCCTTGACATCTGAAATTTTATTTAATTTTTAATTGATTTATTTTTATATTTTTACTTCTATTCTTTTTATCTAATATTTTAATTTTTCCTAATAAAGGGTTATAATTTTTAACTGAATATTTTCTGTATATTGGTTTCTTTATTTTATGAATAATTCTAGGATTTTGTTTAACGTATACTTTATCTTTTAATTCTAAAGGATTGTCATTTTCTATATTTCGCTTTAATTTTTCTCTTTCTATTCTATCTTTTATAATATGCTTAATTTTCCTTTGTTGTTCTTCATAATTTTCTCTTAATTTGGATTGGTCTGTTTTTATAAAAATGTTTTCATTTGATATTCCGAAAAGTATTTCAACTGGGCTTAGTTGTGTTGTACTATGTTTTGTATTATTATATGCTAGTGTAGCCATTCGTATTTTTTCTGACATTGCTATGTTTTTAGTGTCTGGTCTTGAGTGTAGTATTCTCAATTGTTCTATTAATGTTGAGTGAAGTCTTTCCACTGCATTACTTTTTGGGTTATTAACGCAAGTTATATGTAATTTAATTTTCTTTTTACTTAAGAGGTCTTTCATTAATGTGTTATTAAATTCCGTACCATTGTCCATTATTATTTCTTTCGGTATTTTGTATGTTTCGAAATATATTCTTAATTTATCTGTTATTTGTTTTGCGCTCTTATTTTCGACCTTGATAATCTGTGCGTGCTTGGAGAACTGATCTAATATCGTCAAGTAAGGTTCTTTATTTAGTGATAACAAGTCTATGTTTATCATTTCAAATGGTGTGCTTGGTGTTATTGTAAGATTGTCAGTTGTTTTTATAGGTTTTCTTTCATATTTATTACATCGGCACGTTTCACAGTTATTTATATATTCTTGAATGTCTTTGTTCATGTTTGGCCAATAATATTTTTCTTTTAATTCTCTTATGGTAGCTAAAATTCCTCTATGATTTGTAAGGCCTGTGTGAAAGTCATGTATAATTTCTAATTGTTCTTCGTTATTTTCTACGTTGTTTACTAATTTTGTACACGCTATGATATTTATAGAATTTGGTTGGAAATTTTCTTGTAATATTTTTGAAACTTCCTTATCTAAATCTTTTTGAAATAAGGCTAAATATCTAATTTTTGGGGTGAGATAAGTTTTTATAAAATCTATAACATCTTGTTTAAAAGTTACTTTATTAAATTTACAAATAAGTCTTTGTTTTTTATTATCAAAATATTTTTCTATTTTCTGTATATGGGACGGCTAGCACAGTGGTATGAAGTCGGCCTGTGGATCCTGAGGTCCCTGGTTCGATTCCCACACGCGACAAATTTTCATAATTTGAAAAAGCTATCCCTGTGGCTCCTCCACCACTAACATGTTTGGGGGCCGTGATTTGACGACTGGTAACCGCACTTCACGCGCAAAAATATATCACTTACCGAGATCTGCTTTAGCAGAGTGCCACACCCAGTAATGGGTAGAAGGCGTGATGATATATTTATTTATTTTTATTTATTTATTTCAGTGTCCCTGTCTACTTTATAAATTATTATTTGATTGTCAGCTATATTAATTCTCTCATCTAAATATTTTATTCCTGCTATGGGATTCTCATTTCCGCTGTGTACTGTTTGATTATCTTCTTCTTGATCTATATTATTTTGTTCGCTACTGTTTTCTGTTTCGTTATGGTTAACGTCGGGTAATGTGAAAACGTTTATTTCTATATTAGTATCTTCAAATATTTTATTTATCTTTTCTCTTACTTTTTCCCATTCTAATATGTCTAAACCACATCCTAATTTTGGGATATTTATTATAGGTAGTTCATTTATAATCATATAATCTCTTAGTTCTTTTAAGGGTTTGTCTAAATTTTTTAGTAATGGTTTATCAAAATGATTTATTTTTGTAATCAAGTGAAATATTATTTTATTACTTATTTTTTGAATAATGATATTTTTATTATTTCGTTCTTTGCAGAAGTCTTTACAATCATATTTTAAATTTATTTGTTCGGCCAGACCTCGTGACATTTCAGAGTCTTTTGATATACAATGTGCGATGGGGTTTTGTTCTAATACATCTCCTATTAAATTATTTAATTTAAATTTTGGTTTCTGTCTGGATAGTAGGTCTGCAACAACATTCTCTTTACCTTGTAAATAATTTATCTCAAAGTTGTATTCACTCAATTCTATTTTCCATCTAATTAGTTTTTGATTCGGGTTTTTCATATTGAATAACCAGATTAAAGGTTTATGATCTGTTTTTATGGTAAACTTCCGTCCGTAAATATATGGTCTAAAATTTCTAACTGCCCATACTATTGCTTTTAATTCCTTTTCTATTGTGCTGTAATTCTGTTCTGCTTTATTTAAAGTTTTAGAGGCATAACATATAGGTAATTCTTTATCGTCTGTTTTTTGTGCGAGTATAGCGCCTATTGCAAAGTCGCTTGCGTCTGTAGTTAATATAAATTCTTTATTAAAGTCTGGGTTTTGTAATATTGGGGATTTTATTAATGTATTTTTACATTGTTCAAATGCATTCTTATAATTTTCGTCATCTATATCTATTTTAACATTTTTTCGTAAACATTGTGTGAAAGGTTTTGTCAAGTTTGCGTAATTAGGTATGAATCGTCTGTACCATCCTAAAGTTCCTAAGAATTGTTTTATTTCTTTTTGTGTTTTTGGTAAATTTAAATTTTTTATTGTCTCTATTTTCTTTTCGTCTGTTGTTAGTCCGGTTTGATTAATTTTATATCCTAAAAATTTAACTTCTTGTTGTAAAAATTCTGACTTATCTATTTGTATTTTTAAATTTGCTTGACGTAGTTTTTCGAATACTAGTCTTATGTTTTTTAAATGTTCTTCTAAGTTTTTGCCAAATATTATAATGTCGTCCATATATACTAAACAAATTTTATTTATTAATTCGCCTAATGCTTCATTAATCATTCGTTGAAATGTGGCAGGTGCGTTTTTAAGTCCAAACGGCATTCTAATGTATTCGTAGTGTCCAGAACTTGTGGAAAAAGCTGTTTTTTCTCTATCATTTTTATTCATTTTTATTTGGTGGAATCCTGAATGTAAATCTAAGGTTGTAAAGTATTCGGAAGGTCCGATGTGATCGAATATCGTGTCAATGTTGGGTATTGGGTATTTATCGTCTTTCGTTACTGAATTTAATTTTCTGAAATCTATTACCATTCTAGTTTTTTGTTTTCCTGAAGCGTCTAATTTTTTTGGTACGATCCAAATAGGGGATGACCAGGGTGAAAATGATTTTTGTATTATTTTATTATCTAATAATTTTTTTACATGTTCTTCGATGTCTTTTTCGTAAATTTGTGGAAGTCGGTAATTCTTTGTATATACCGGCGTTTCATTTGTTACATGAATTTTGTGTGCTATGGTGGTAGTGCAGGTTAGATTTTCGTTTTCATTTGGAAACAGATCTGTGTATGTGTTTATGAGTTTATCTAATTCTCTTTTTTCTATATTGTTTAAGTGATTATTTCTAATTTGTATATTATTTGTTTCTGCTTTTAAATTTGTTAATTCTTCTAATTTATATATTTTGTCGTCTAATTTTACTTTATTATCTTTAAAGTTTAGTTGTATATTTAATATTTTAAATGCTTCTATTCCGAGTAATATATTATATGTTTTGTGAAATTTATAAACATAACATTTTAAAGGTTTTTTATGAATTTTTATTATTGTATATTTATCGCAATTAGATTTTCCGTTTACTGTTTTAAAAGTTAATTTTTCGTTATATGTTTTTACTTTAAATTGTTTTACTAAGTCCGGGTGTATAAAGTTTATTGAAGAGCCTGTATCAAACAGTATGACATATGGATCAATTTTTAGTGCTGGTAAATTCGTTGTTATAGAAGACATTACTACTGTATCTCTTCTATCGGTGTCTCTAAATCTAAAAAAGAATCTTCATAGATTTTCTTTTGTCTTTCTTTCTCTAATCTTTCGTTGTTTAACTCTTCGTCTATTTGTTTATAAAATGCTTGTTCCGTATCGAAATCTATTTCGTCTAAGTCTACTTCTTCTATGTTATTATTTTGTCTGATTGTTTGTGTAGACATTGGTTGTGTGATTCGTGTTTGTTGTGTCATAGGTTTTGGATTAAATCGTTTCGTCTCATAATAATTTTTTATATTTTGTCTAGGTGCAAAATTTGGGTTAGCTCTCTGGTATTGAGGTGGTTGTCTGGGATTAAATGATGTTGATGGGAATGTTTGTGATGGGAACTTCTGTGGAGGTTGCCCATTGCCAAATTTTGGTCTTTCTACATTGTTTCTCAACATAGGTGATTGGTTATACGTATTAATAAAGCTAAATTCATTTTTAATCATTAATTCTATTTGTTCCAAAGTTGTGGGATTTTTAATAAGGAATGATCCTCTAACATGATTTGGTAATAAAGATATAAATCTTTTTACTATAAATTTTTGATTTTCATGAATTATTGCATTCTTCTGATCTTGTGAGTAATTTGTTAAATGTATTTTTGACTTGTAAAGTGAAAATTTTTCAAGCATTATTTTTAACGTTTGTTCTATTGATTTGGAAAATTTAGTATCCATGAGTTCTATCATCAGTGTTTCTGATGTGCTCTTGTCTACAAAGTTTGTGGTCAGATATAGTTTTAAATCTTCCCATTCTGTGAATTCATTATTACTTGTAATTTCAATTGCTTGTTCAGTTAGTTTTAATTTTATCATGCTGAATGCAAACATTCGCTGATTTGCAGTGAGATCTAGTGAGTTAAAAATGTCCATAATCTTTGTGGCTTGTTTTATGAAATTATTTAATGTTTTAATATTTCCATTGTAACATGGGATTGTTTTGAGGTACATTTCTATTTCTTGTACAGATGTGGTAGCCATTGTTATGCGATTTAATCTACTAGGTTTCAATTTAATTTTAATATATTTATTTATTGGTAACGGTGTTAAAGAATCGTCTGATTCTATTGATTCAGAGCTATCGCTCTCTGACATAAGTTGTATTATGTGTGTGATTGACCTGTGCCGGGTCTCGGTATTTTTATTACTAGTCGTAGCTAGAAATACCCCTGTGTATTATGATATAAAAGTTTTACAAACTTTTTAAATAAATTCTTACATCTGTATGATGATTGTGATTGTGATGATTCTTGTGAAGATCATCTTCTGTTGCGGCGTCTTGTTCGTAGTTCTCGTGTTGTCCAGTAGATACAGCAAGTGCTTCTGATGAGTGACGTGTTTCGGAACAGCAAGTCTTCCTAGTTGATTGGTTGACGTGATCTCGGAACAGCACTCTGAAGTACGTGAATCTTGTAGACGAACGTTGTGCCTTTGCGGCCTGATGGGTCCTGTTCGACCGGTTTTCGTAGATTTTTGTAGGTTTTTTTGCTTGGCAAAGGATAAAAATCCACCACACAATTTTTTAGTTATGTTTCGAAGCTATTGATCCTACCGACTGCGCCAATTAAATTTTGAGTATTCGATTTTAAGTTTTTAAAAAGAATACTAAAATCTTTAATAATATTATAACTTTATTATATTTCGTATATAGTTACATATGTGTCACAGTACTTGACTGTGCAGAGTCTACGATACAAGAGCGTGCTTATTCACTAAACTAACCTATTTATACATTTCTCTTATCTTCTAATGAGTCAACTTATGTCAGATGTTGTTATGACTAATGTAATGAAACAAACAGGTTCAAGGTACATAATTAGTATGTAATAAAACAAAGCAAAATTTGTGTGCGGTAATAATATACATTAAAGAAAAAGAAAATTGACAGCAGCATTCTACAATGCAAAAAAGTATATTTCAGCGATTTCCAACAGTTTTTCAAAAAAGTTTAGAGAAAAATTTCAATTGATTTCATGTACATATTAAATATAAATGTAGAACATTATAAAAAATGACGTCCAAAAGAATTTTAATAGTTTAGCAAAATGTACAATTGTTTTCGTGAAAGTGTTTAAAACCTATCGCGTTTGTATCAAAAAGAAAGATTTTTTGAAGGGTTCGCGTACAAAATTTAATACTTATGGATCTTCAATTGTTTTAGTGAAAATGTATCAAAATTCGTCGTGATTAGTATCAAATGAAAGGTCTTTTGAAGAGCTCGCGTGCATAATTGGATTTTTTTCAATCGTCAGTTGTTTTAGTGAAAGATCTTCGAAACCTATTGTGTTTAGTATCAATTAAAAGGACTTTGGATGGAACGATATGCAGAAATGTTTTAGATTTGTAATAATTGCATTTATATTTCATCATTTTTTACTGATGTGAAGTTGTGAAGTTGTATGCTGTCATAAACAGTGAAAGAAATAAAGAAGATAAACGGATATATACACCAGAGGAATACAGACGACAATTAATAAATGATTATTTACCCAGAGAACAGTTTAACTGGGAATTTATTACGGTAGGAAATAATATTTCTCTACTTAACAGAAATTAATCTCAAACTTTACTTTGCATAAAACATCCCAAAACGGTTTCGAGAGGAAGGAAGAGAAACAAATAAAAAATTATTAAGGAAGGATTCAATTAGAAATACAAGGAAGTATCCTTTAAGAAGTTGCAAAGTCTTAAAAGAAATTGATAGCGTGGAGGTCAAACCGGACAAGCAAGTAGAACCTACGCCAACGCCGGATGGACAGGCAATCGGGCACGCTTGGAAGGAGAGTAGGTGGAAGTGAGAGAAGGCGAATAAACATAATATAAGTTTAGATATATTCAAATAAAGGCATAGCGTACAATCAACAATAAATAAGCAAATATATAAAAAAAAGATGGCGGAGGACGTAGACGGTGAAAGTAAAGGGAGAGCTCTTAGTGAGACACGTTTTAAATGTTGCCCACAACAAAAACCAGCCAGAGTATGCGTATGCATTATTTGCAACGCTCTTTATCACAACAGCTGTGCGAAACGCGTGAAGTCGCTTCAAATCGTTGACAATTTCTTCGTGGTGTGCTGCCTGCCGAACCTAACCTCAAATCTAACCCTCTAACCGAAGACGACGAGACGAGCGACGATGTACTCGTTCTTCGTAAAGTCATAGTGTCTCTAAAATCAAAAATCGTCGATCTGGAAAATGTGGAAGGGAAATCTCTAGACGGGAAGGTCGAAGAACGTCAAAAAGAACAAGATAACCTAAACGTACCAAACGGTATCTCTAGCAGATCAAGTAGCTACACGTGTCTCGATAAAGAATGCGATGAGTGCAACAGGCTTACAACAGAAAACAATCTTCTCAAGGACTTTATAAAGGAAATTAAGGATAAAAATGTGCTTCTCGAGGAAAAAATACCAACTTAAGTGAAAAGTTAAGTACCGAGCCTTGGGGTTACATGCCAAGCTACGCGAGCGCAATCAGTCAGCATTAAACCGAAGAAAACCCAAAAATCCGAACTGACTTTCAAAGAAGTTAAAAAAACCATTGACAACAACAAAATAGACGTCAACATCATCAAGGTCAAGGAAATGTACAACGGAGGACTGAGGATAAACTGCAATAGTCAACAGGATGTGGATCGAATGACACAACAAATAACTCAGCGCTTAGGATCAAAATACGAGATCGAAGAGGAAAGATTATCGAATCCTTGTCTAAAGATAGTGGGGATCAACGAAGAGTATGAGCTCAAAGAGCTCGAGGTAATCTTACTACGAAAAAACTGCAATGGAATCGCAGACCCCTTGGTGAAAGTAAACAACATCATTTCGATCGAGAAAAAAGGCACTTACTCTGCGTTTGTCGAGGTAAATGCGAGCGTCTACGCAAAAATAGGTTTAACGAAACGTGTGTTTATCGGATGGCAAAGTTGCGCGGTTTACGATGCCATAAGTGCGAAGAGATGCCTCAAGTGTTGTGGTTATGGACATGGAATAAAGAAATGCACTGCGGAAGCTGCTTGTCAGTATTGCGCAGGAAATCACGAAACGAAAAATTGCGCGAAGAAAGACAACCGTGAAGAACATAAGTGCATAAACTGTGAAAGTGATAACAAGAGGTTTAAGTGCAACCGGGACACACGTCACGCTGCAAATGCAGAAGATGTTTGTATGTCCTACAAATCGAGGAGAGAATACATAATTTCTAGAACGTGTTATCCGTCAGGCATTCTAATCTCAGGATAAACGGAGTTTCTTTCGACTTCGTTACGGAATTTGATGGTCTCAATGTAAGTACCCTACGTTTTAAAAGTCATGAGGAATGCTTGAACGAGATTACGGCGAATGATAAATTAACGATTATACACTTCAATATTAGAAGCCTCAAAAAACACTTCGAGGAGCTCGTTGTGTTCTTGGAGATGTATCGCCAAAGATTTGATGTTATTATTTGCTCCGAAACGTGGAAAGTCAAGGATATCCGACAATATCACATGGAGGGATACACTAATTTATATAATAATGGTAGCTTAAACCAAAACAATGGAGTTGTTGCGTTTATTCGAAACTCAATTTCTTTCGAACATATGATCGAGAGCGTCGGGCATGTAAATGCCCTGCGCATAAACATAACGTCATCAGATAGTGGCCATCAAACAGTTATAGCGATATACAGGCCTCACACCGTTGAGGTGTCGTCTTTTGTTGAGGATCTATATCTGTATCTGTCTACCGTGGGAACTAGGGAGCTTCTAGTCTTAGGAGATATCAACATCAACATCCTGGAGAATAACAACGTTGTACACGAATACTTGAATAACTACGGCGAGCGGGGTCTCTACGCATTAATAAACTCGTACACCCGCGAACAGAACAATATGCGAACGTGCATAGATCATGCATTTGTCCGATCTGTAGCTCCAACTCAAAGTATAATGGCCGGGGTGCTTGAATCGAGTATGACGGATCATTACCCTATCATCATTCAACTTCCGAGATCATCGGTAGCAAAGACGAATAGTCAGCAAATCGAACGAACCTTCCTTGATAACAATCAACTACTCAACACGATATCTACTGAAACCTGGATGGGTGTCCTGGACGCAACGAATGTCGATACCGCGACCGAGTGCTTCGTGGAAACGTTCAGTAAACATGTCGAGAATGCAACAACAAAGAAGACTCTCAAGGTATTTGCGACAAAAAAACCTTGAATCACAAGAACTTTAATTACTGCGATAAAAGTTAGAAACTCTTTACACCATTGACTCAAAAAAGATCCGTTTAAGT
This sequence comes from Pterostichus madidus, assembly GCA_911728475.2. Lineage (NCBI taxonomy): Eukaryota > Metazoa > Arthropoda > Insecta > Coleoptera > Carabidae > Pterostichus > Pterostichus madidus. The sequence continues at coordinate 12,742,637 of OU452318.1, forward strand.
CAAAAGTTCAAAACTTACCGTAATACACTAGTGTCTCTAATTAAGAAAGCAAAAACCGCATATCATCAATCTAAAGTTATTAATTCAGATAAAGATCCAAAAAAATTATGGGGAGCTGTGAACGAGCTTTTGAACCCACAAACCAAACGAAATGCGATAAATAAAATAACAAAGGACGGTAGATTCATAACAGACTCGCTTGAGATAGCCACAACTTTCAATGAGTATTTTGTGAATATAGGCGCTAATCTTGCAGCTCAAATTAATGGTAGGCCGACTGATGATTATGCAAATATTCCACGTGTTGTAAATTCCATGTTTCTTACCGAGGTAGATAGTACAGAAATACTGAATCTCGTAAACAAACTTAAAACCAATAAAGCGCCTGGTCTGGATGGCCTAACAACAAGAATGCTCAAGACTTGTGGAGCCTATATAGCGGAGCCTATTGCAAAAATCGTAAACATGTGTTTTGAGACGGGTGCATGCCCTAACCATTTTAAAAGAGCCTCAGTAGTTCCGATTTTCAAGTCAGGCAAAGAATCTATTATCTCAAATTATCGACCAATTTCTCTACTTCCCAGTATATCTAAACTATTTGAAAAGTGTCTTGCGAAACGAATCATGAGTTATTTGAAGCATATAGGAGCCCTTAATAAGGCGGAATTCGGTTTTCAGAAAGGTGTATCCATTAATTCTGCTATTGCAACGTTAACTGAACGAATATATCATATGCTTGACGCGGGTGAGCGTGGTCTAGTGATATTTGTTGATCTTGCGAAAGCTTTTGATACGTTACATCACGAAATTCTAGTGAAGAAACTCGAGCGGTACGGCTTCCGTGGCAAAGTAAATAATCTATTAAGGAACTACTTATCAGGAAGATCACAAACTGTTAAAGTAAATGGCCAATGCAGTGAGCCGTTGCAAATAAATTTTGGTGTCCCACAAGGATCGGTGTTGGGCCCAATTCTCTTTATTTTGTACATAAATGACATTTTTAACATTCAAGTTCGGGGCCAGATACTTAGTTACGCGGATGATACTGCGTTGCTAATAAAAAGTGAATCGTGGAAAGACGTGATGAGATGCGCGCAATCGGATTTCGCTGCCCTTAGAGACTGGTTCCGAGATAACTATCTCACTGTAAATATGGGGAAAACTCTTTTTCTTCCATTCAGCTGTTATGTCGCCAGCATCTCAGAATTAGAAGATTTAAAGATCCATGAAAGAGACTGTCTCAATGTAAATGGATGTGACTGCCCTGCCCTTGGAAAGGCAAATTCGGCAAAATAGCTCGGGATAGTTATTGATTGCCATCTCAAATGGGACAGCCAAATAGAGCATGTTGCTCATAAATTAAGATACATGACTTGTATTTTCTATAAACTTCGATTAGTTTTAAATGTTGAACAACTGTGCACGATCTATTACGCCCTTGTGGACTCAATACTTTCGTATGGTATAGTAGGATGGGGTGGCGCACGCGATAATGTAATGAAAATACTCCAAACGATTCAAAATTGCATATTAAAAGTCATGCTTAAGAAAGAAAAGCGTTACTCTACCGAGCTTCTATACGACGAGACTCAAGTTCTGGATCTACGGCAAAAATTCTCAGTATCTGCGATTGAGCGAGGCATAAGAAATAACGAGCTACTATTTATAGAACATGGACGGAACACTAGAAGTAATGCAACTCGATCTGTGATATTACCGCAATGTAGGAAAAGTATAGGCCAAAGATGCTACAACTATATCGCGGCTAAGGTGATGAATCAGCTTGAACCAGAACGTCGGGAATTAATTTTAGAAATTGACTCTAAATCGCGCAAGAAAGTGATACAATCGGCTGTGAAGAACCTACCAAGAAATGAACTTGCTAGAATATTTAACCAGGCTTAAGAAGATTGAAAGTAATCCTTTTATAGTTATAGTTATTAGTTTATAAAGTAGAAAAAGGAAAAAAGTAAAAAATAAAGCTTGTTTGAGCCACAACTATCAGCTAAAGTAAATTGAGGTAATTTTAAATTATAGGATAGGTAGCTAGGATGCGGACAAGTGCTTACGCGCTTTTGCAATCCTTTATGTTTTCATTGGGTGGCGATAGATATACTGAAGACTGAATATGTTATCCATAGATATGTCAAACTATGTAATACAAACGTTATATACAATTCTGTATTTCTATTGTAAAACTCAATAAATTATTATTTTAAATTATTATTATATTGTGTCAACTGTCTTACAAAAGTGAATTCTACTTCAGGGTCCGCGGAGCTAGCGTGAGGCCTGGCGAAGCCAGGGCGACCGCTAGTATCTTAACTAAGTCGTATAAAATTTTTATTAAACTTGGAACAACCAGATTCTCAAAAAAGTTTTAGACAATACTGAATTTTGGATTAACTAATATTACTGTTTCTCGAATTTAAAAAGTTAATTCAAGGCATTTTACGAATTTCAAATAGAAACCAGATTATATTAGAGTTTATTTTAATTTTTTTAAAAACATGGTTTAGCTTTATTTGACTAATCCAAAATTAAGAATTATTTAAAAATCTTTTGAGAATTGGGCTGTAAATTAAATCTGGCCGACATCTTGAAATTGATTAATTGCTTACTATATCCGGACCGACTTAACCGATTTGTATAAAATTTACAGTGTATGTACTTTTTTTACCTAATTATTTTTGTCCACTATACTGTTCTCGGTCTTACATTTCTCGAGATGTTTCACTTAAATTTTCCAAAAGAAACCTTGTATGAGAAATATAAAGACAAATAAATAAATAAAAACAAAGAGAATTTTTCAGTAGACAATAAATTAAGGAACATATAATTTTTTTTTGTACCTGCGATGGTATAGCCAGAAATCGGAAATATATTTACAGTAACTTCAAACGAGACTGCTAGCGCCATCTCTTGGCATCTCTGGGAACTATATACATGAGTGTATATCTCTGAACTCGAGGATTAAATCGAAAAGTATTTAAATAATTGTGGCGGAATAAAAAACTTAGAAGTTTTGTTCGAATATTTTTTCGATGCATCTTTTCGTTAAAGAAATATTAGCTATTTTATATATTGTGTAAATGTACGATTATTTTAAATATGAAAGCCTTAATCAAAAAATACTTTAAATTTGATGACCAGGAAATAATAAAATGAATTCGATTTATAAAATAAATTTTACCGCAAAAATTATGTTTATTTTATCGGTTGTCGAAATCGCCGGTGTCCAGCATTTATAGGCATGAATTTGCGGGGCCTAGAAAACATAATTATCTGGATATTAGGAATGAGAATTATTACATTCTTCTTTCACATTAGGGTAGAAAATGTTACTTTCTGAAAGAGTTGTGAACAAAATATCTTTTTCCTAACTTTTCTGTCCGTTTATTTGTACATATACACTTTTTGTTTTTTCAGGGACAATTTACATTCGGCCTCGTTATGTTTATTTCAATCTTCATTGACCAAAGTGAATGTCCTGCGGCTACAAAACGCATGCCCTATCTTTTCTATGCGTTTGTGTATGTGTTTCTGTTATTATTAATGTTTAATCGATTTTACAGTCAAACTTATGTGACTAAAGAAAAAAGCAAAACGGGTTAACATAAAAAATATATGCACTACTAAAAAATCACTAAATTATAATCTAAGTAGCATTGGAAATAGAAAAATTACTTCCGTCGTATAATTGTGCATAAAAGCATATATTCTATTATTATTAAATCAGTTAAAGACAGAAAAAAAAATCATGATCAAAATTAAATTGTAAATTCATAAGCCCTAATTTAGCATCATTAGCGCTGCATATATATCCGTTCAGAACTATAAATTTCATTAAAAAAAAGTGTGGCCATTTGAATACATTCTGTGTTTATGTTTTGGTTGTGTTTAGGCGTTTGTATATAATTTGTCTATGATGTCAGGTTAAAAATAATGTAAAACAACAATTAAACAGACCATTTTGGTTTGGTTCATCTGTAGACGCAGAATCTATATTTTTCTCTTTATTTTCCTATGCAGTAAAAGCAGAATATTAAATAAATAATTAAAATAGTATATGTATTACAATGTATGTATTATTCGAAAAGGTTTCATAATTTTTTCAATGGAAAAAACATATTAATGATTTTTGTGAAGTCAAAAAATGTCTAATATTTTTAATATTGTTTTTGTAAAGATATATATAGAAATTTTATACAAATTATTTAAAATATACAAGTTTTAAACATTTATTTCAGTCTTTAAGTTAATTTGATTTTATAACTTTTTGGAAAACTGTTAAAATTTATATTTAATTATTTTTTGCATATTAAACATAAAAGGTTACCGCACTTCACGCACATAAATATATCCCATACCTACCTTGATTGATCCATCTTCGCCGTCATGCATAAAACTTCAAATTCGTGAATAAAAGTATTGCTTTCGACACTAGTTGTACAATACTTATTTTTAACCTTTTTCAACACTTGTTATAGAGAACATTTTTTCTACAAGTGATAATCTAGAAAAACACTAAAATATTACTACCAGGATTTATAAAATTTTAATGATGTTTAACGAGCACGGTGTTTTAGGGCGTTGCTATGGTTAGTTTGTTAATTGCTTCATTGTTCCACAGGCGGACTTTGGCCTAGACTAAAGAGGCAATAGCCTAGGACCCAAAAATTTTAGGGCCGGGATTCAAACTTTTAGTTTATGCTTATTTTACCTATTTATTTTAATGATTTTATGTTATATTTTATATAAGTTGTAGTAAATTTTATTTCATTTATACAAGCACTGTCTCACGTCAGTTGACACCAATCTTATTTTTCCGTTAAAAATTTAAATAATACTAAATACGCAGATATCTCACATTTACTAAATTCTATAATTAATTTTCAACATCTTAAACTGAATTTAACATTGAATATTCCTTAAAAACTAACTATAAAACAGTATTACTAGCAATTATTTTTTTACCAAAAAACTAATTCAATACACAAATAAACAATAATTATTATTATTTTATAGGCAGTTTGACCTATGAAATCAAAGTTAATTATTATTTAAAACAAACTTTATTATTACACAGTTTTTTAATAAAACGAAAAAATATTTAGTTACTACAGAAATGTTTACTTCATGTTTCAATGGCTTTCTTTCTAAGATGTGTGTATCGTTTGACTTCTAATTCTACCTGTGTATTAACAATATATAAGTTTATGTCTCATTTAAATTTCATTTAATTTTCTTGTATATTACACGAGAAATAAAACTGCAAAATAAAAAATCAGAGGAAAAAAATAAAATTCGGGTCAACTGATCTGAGACAATGCTCGTAGTGGCAGCCCAGCAATCTGTTATTTCTGTTAGCGAGCGTCATTATATATATATATATATATATATATATATATATATATATATATATATATATATATATATATATATATATATATATATATATATATATATATATATATATATATTTAAAGGGCCCGAAATAAATATTTTGTCTAGGGCCCGAAATATTTTAAATCCGCTTCTGCATTGTTCTACGTTATTTAAAAATATTTTACTAACTTGAAGATAATTTCTTCAAAATCGTCTAGATTTGAATACTATAATGAGTGGGTTTTACTTTATCATATACAACTCCGGAGATAATTTCAGGCCCAGATCAAGCTATATTGGATCTATTCTTGGCAGTGACAATCAACCTGCTGCTGGTCCTTCTAAAATCTCCGAATTGTTGTCGATAAAAGTTATGTTGTTAATATGGATAGGTACGGAAGAAATCAATAAAATGTCAATAAAAGTAACTGCAACAACTATATTATTAATATACACAAACAAAAAAGATTATGTATTTCACTTACTCTCTAAATCAAATCATTTTTCTTTTTGTTGATTATCATATTTAATAATGATACACCTGCAAGTACATCTCTGCTCATTGTGATATGTACAGATTAGGAATACCGATGATATTATGTGCAATATTTATAAAGGTTATGTTTATAAACGTCAAAATATTCCGCTTCATATCTTCTTGTTCAATAAGCGTCTGTGGCTAAAATATGAAATTCCGCGCTCAGCGCGAAATTGAAAGTGGTATGTGTTAAATTTTAATTTTGACAGTTATGTAAAGCACAAATTACTTTTGGCACTCGTGCTTTTTGTTTACAGAACCGCACTTGATCTGCATTTGTCTACTTTCCATACGTAACCATGGCAATAGTAATTTCGTAATAACAAAGAAATCACACAATTGTAGGAAAAAACATTTCTGTATATTAAATTTATCATTACAATATCCCAGTTATTTGTGATACAATTTTTAATTCAAAAATAGAGTTTGGATCAGTGACCTAGTGATTACCCTATTTTTAGGCTGGTTTCCTTCTATGCTGAAACTGTTGTTGTAAACAAAAACATGCACGTGCGAAATACACTTTTCGATGTTTGTGACACTTATAAATGAAAATAATGTATTTTTCAACATTTTGTAATAACAGCTATTACTTATGAAAGTGAATATTACTAGTATTTTATTTTATTTATAGAAATAAGAGATCAAAAATGTTGCCTTGGTTACGTATGGAAAGTAGACAAATGCAGACCAAATGCGTTTCTGTAAGCAAAGAAACACTAGTGCGGAAAGTAATTTGTGTTTCACGCAACTGTCAAAAGAAAGATTTATTGAGAGCAATTTAAATTTCGCGCTGAGTACGAAATTTCATATTTTAGCCGCAGACGCTAATGGAAGAGGAAGATGCGGTGAGCCAGCGCTAGTAAATATGCAGTAGTATATTTTGACGTTTATAAACATAACCTTAGATTGCAGTATATCTAATCCGTACACAAATAATAATTTAAAAAACGAACAAAGTAAAATATATCGATAAAAGGTTTTATTTAAAGAATATGTGAAATACATAATATTTATTGTTTGCGTATATTAATAACACGTTGTTACAGTTGCTTATATTGACATAAAATGACGTGGAAACTTTTGTACTGTCTAAAGAAACATTGATTTCTTCCGTACCTGTTTATATTATTTACAGTAATATTATTGACATTAATTTCGAAGGATTTAGAAGTACCAGCAGCAGGTTGATTGTCACCGTCAAGAATAGATCCAATATAGCATGATCTGAGGCTTCAATTATCTTTGGAGGTGTTTATGATAAAGAAGAAACACTCAGTGTAGTATTTCAATCTAGACGATTTTGAAGAAATTATCTTGAAATTAGTGAAATATTTTTAAATAACGTAGAACTATATGCAAGCAATCAACAAACAAACCATAGCAACGCCGTAAAATATCGTTCTCGTGTAATAGTATCATGAACATTTTATAAATTCTGATAATATTTTAGTGATTTTCTAAATCGCACAATTGTAGGAAAAATATTGTTTATAACACGTGCCTAAAAAGGTTACGTGCTTGTGCAGATTTCCGCACTTGCACGTAACAAGCTTTTTTCGGCACTTGTTATAAAAATAACTATTATGTATTATTATAGAAGTAATAAATAAATATTAATTACCGTAATTAATAAATTGTATTATAAAAATTATTATAATATAAATATTAATATTTTTTGTATTCAGTTCAAAAATACAAATAAATGAATATAAAATTACTTCCATTCTTTTATTTATAATGGCCTTCAAAAACAAGTATTTATTTTTGAATAAAATAAAATAACTAGTCCATGATGACCTAACTTAAATAAGTTTTGAAAATTTCATTTTTTGTGCCAAGAGGTCAGCTTTGCAAAAAGGTTATCACGAACACACGGTTTTCCCCGTACCGTTTGAATGAGATGCCGGCTTCTCAGTGGTGAAGGGTGGATTACTCGGGGAAAGAGGAAGGGCGCCATGCAATTGGAGCAGAATGCTCACCCAAACCTAATTGCGAAGGTCGATATGGAGAACCGATAATTCGCAAACGTAAATGATAGCGAGGGCACAAAATAATATATCGAGGAGGCGTACACAAATAAACGACAGACGATTAAATTAATAATTGACGGGCTATATTGATGTACTTAAATGTAGATTACAAAACTAATAAAATATTCTAAGTTATTTTTATCATAAATAGTTAAGTATTTAAGTAAAATAAAAAGTGTATCAAAATAAAATATAATCCAATCAAGAAAGGAAGTGAATAACTGTAAATTAAATGAAATAGTAAAGCCGTGGGTCCCCGTGTTTCAGGGTAGACTTTAGGACTGCGATGTAGGAGAAAAATAATCCCTAAATAATAATACAAAGGCGCAAAACAACGCCCTCTATACGCTGATACCAACGGATGTGAGAACGGACGCCGAACTAAACGTAAAACGCAAGCCCTACAAGATACCGTGATGCACAAACCACACACCACCAGTGTGAAGTTCAAATAAATCAAAAATAAACTAATTGAATAAAACAAAATAATCGCATGACCGGATCTTACAATGAAGATTAATAAATCAGAATTAATTAATTAATAAAAATAAAGTATACCATACAATGTGAGACTTTTTTGCGCACCTTGAATGGTTCGATGGAACTTTGTTGCGAGCTTACTGGCGTAGTTTTCGGCAGCGTTGGACAATTTAAAATTTCGTTGCCAGACTGTCTGTCTTACAGTGTAGTCGACTGGTCTACGTCGCAGATTATAGCGAACCCTGGTCTTCGTTTGGGCCTGGTCTAAGTTTTTAGTAACTGAGCAGGTTTTTGATCAGTCACTCCGCTGCGGTCGATCTACAGCATCCACAACGTAGTCAGATCCCAGCAAAATCTGCTCCCTACCGAAGTTTGCAAAATACGGAGTGAAGCCGGTGACTTCATGAACTAAAGTACGTATCGTACAACTTACAGAAGGTAAAAACGTATCCCACTTCTTTTTTTTGTCCTTCACGTATGACGACAACATGGTTTTGAATACTCTGTTCACTCTTTCGGTCGGGTTATTTTGCGGATGGAAAGCGCGTTGAACAGCATACGTACGTCATATTTCTCGCACATCTGCCGGAAGTCTCCACTGCGGAACTGGACTCTGTTATCGTATTGGGGCACACCAAAAAGAAGTAGCACCTCGTCCTCTATACTGTGGACGATAGCCTGACTATTAGCACTGCACAAGGGAAACGTAAGCACAAACTTGCTAAAATAATCGCAAACTACTAGTATCTAACGAAAACCTTTTTACGTTGCAGGGAGTGGACCAATAATGTCGGTGCTAACAAGTTGAAAGGGTCGAAAAACGCGAGGACGGGAACCCATTAAACCTGGGGGACGCTTCTGAACGACTTTATGCTCCGCACATACCACGCATTTGTTGACGTACGTCACTACGTCCGCCTTCATCTTCGGCCAATAATGCCGCGCACGCAACCGATGGTACGTCTTGGTGATCCCTGGGTGACCGGAAGTAGGTGTGTTGTGAGCTGAATGCAAAACCTCGCGTCATTGTTCCCGCGGAATGACGCGCTTCCACCTCTCTAAGTCGTCACTCAGGTCTGGAGTTGGAGAGCGTAGATATTTGTAGAGTACGTTGTCTTGAATTCTCCAGGAAGAAAACCTGCGTGGCTGAAGAATAACAATGTCACGCATCCTATTATACCTCGGATCCAGGACAGCTGATGCCTCGAGAGGAGCAAGTAAGACACCGTCGATAGGAGGTACTGATCTGGAAAGACAGTCAGGCACGAAATGTTCCTTGCCTTTTCTGTGTAGAATTTTGAACTTGTGTTGCTGTAGTTTCACAGCCCATCTACAAAGACGACCTGACGGATCCTTCAAATTATTTAACTAAATAAGCGAGTGGTGGTCCGTAATGACGTCAAATTCCATCCCTTCAAGGTATAGCCGAAGCTTTTCAAGAGCCCAAACGACCGCAAGACACTCCCGCTCGGTTGTGCTATAATTGCGCTCCTGCTTTGTGAGTGCGTTAAAACAGTACCCAACCCATACGCACTCGCATCAGTTTGCACAGTGAAAGGACGCGAAAAATCAGGACAATTAAGGATAGGTGACGATACTAAACACTCCTTTAAGTTATCAAAAGCTTTTTGACACGAATCATCCCACATCCATTTATTGTGTTTTCTCAGCAGGTTCGAGAGCGGAGCACTAACACTCGAAAAATTTTGCACGAATCTCCGATACCACGAAGCCATGCCGCGGAAATGACGAACATCAGCAACAGATTTGGGAGTGGGAATGTTCAAGATTGTCTTGATTTTTCCGGGATCCACCTGTAGAACTTGTTTATTGACAATATATCCAAGGTACTGTAGTTCTGGCCTACAAAACTTGCATTTGTCAGTACATAACGTCAACCCAGCCGAAATTAAACGATCAAAAATCTTTGTCAGGATATCCAGATGTTGGGCCAACGTTTCTGAGACAACCATAATATCGTCCAAGTAAACGAAAACGTGTGGCTCTAAATCTGCTCCTAAAACACGGTCAATCAAGCGCTGCCAAGTAGCAGGGGCGTTAGTAAGACCAAAAGGCATGCGTCGAAAATGATACAGCCCTCTACCAGGAATCGTAAATGCTGTATACGGCTTACTAGATTCCGCCATGGGAATTTGCCAATATGTAGACTTAATGTCTAGTGAGCTAAGATATTTTGCGCCTCGCATACGATCCAAAATCGCAGACACGTAAGGAATGGGGTAAGCATCCTTTGTCGTAGCCTGATTAATTTTTCTAAAGTCGACACAAAATCTAAATCCTCCATCTTTCTTAGACACCATTAAATTTGGCGAAGACCATGGGCTGTTAGAAGGTTCGATGATTCCATCCGCGAACATTGTGTCGAGCTCTTTGTCAATATGCTGGTGCATGACTGGTGACATTGGATAGTAGCGCTGCTTGATGGGAACATCCGATACCAGCTTGATTTCATGCTCTACTAACGTAGTACAGCCCAATGACGATTTCATGCGTGAAAAATTATTGCTCAAAAACGAATCTAACTTTTGTTGTTCAAAAGATGTAAGTTCGCTATGTGATAATAAAACTGACGATAAACCAATATGCATTTCCGGCGCGAACTTCCGTTCATCTCTTCTAAAATCCAGTATAATATCCATAGTGCACCAGAAATCCATTCCGAGAATAAAAACACTAGATATTTCGGGCACTACCAAGAAATTTATTAATTTAACTTTACCCATAGGGCTCACAGGCAGAAGAACTGAACCTATACTCGAGCAAAAACTACCGTTCGCAACTTTACATTGAGGATTATCAGTATCTTTTAACGTAATACCTAACTTTCGAATAATTTCCCAACCTTTACTGCCAATAATGGAGCGAGATGTTCCCGAATCTAACAAACCCAAAAATTTATATCCAAAAATCGTAAATTCTAAGTAAGGTCGTTCATCATTCCCCAAATGAGACAGAAGAAACATGGCGGTCTTGTTTGTTATGTGGTTAACCGAAGTAGGTAAGGTTGATGTGGTCGCAATAAGTGATGAAATTTGGCGAGGAGACGCAACGCGACCATTCAACGTCTCCTGGGGCCATATTCGAGCAGGCAGGACAATTTCTTATCGTCACGTCTGTTTCTTCCGCATCTGAAGCAATGGATACGTTTAGGTGCGGTACAGTTGACTGCACGATGTCCTGGAGTCTGACAATTCCAACAATTAAATCGGTCCCGAGTTGCTGATTCTGCTGCAGGTGGATCGGTAGCATCGACATTCGCAGAGTGGGTGTGTGTGGTAAAAGCTCGTGATGTGGATCGTGGACGGTGATACGCCAAATCGGGTTCCAATGCGAGATTAGCAGCTGGCGGATTTCGAAAACGTTGAGTACGTAAGTCAAATGCTTCTAACTGACAACATAATTTGTCTACTTCATTCACAGAGCGCAATAGTTCTTTCCCAAGATGTAACTGAAGATACGATTGGAGGTTACGTTGAACCAAAGTTACTCGTTCCTGTTTGCTTGGTGGATGTGATAGTCTGTTGAAGAGTCCTTGCATGTTGGCTACGAACACGGCAACTCTTTCGTCGCTACCTTGGGTTCTGTGACGAATTTCGTCCCATAACTCGAATTCGTAATCGCATGGAAGAAAAGTACGTCGCAATGTTGATATTAAATCGTCCCACGAATTAAATGTATCCTTTTTAGATCGAAACCAAGTTAAAGCTGGGCCTGTGAATAATTCTACCGCTGACAAAAATAATTGTGCTTTACTTACGTTTCGCGCCTGTCTTAATTCCTCAATACGCACAAGAAAACTTGATAAACCCGCATCTCCATTATATTTTAGATTACATTTATGGATGGCACCTGAAATATGATCGGATCTACCAGTTACATGTAGATTTGCCGAAATATCTTCGACCGCTCGAGTCAACCGTCTTTCGAAATCGGACACAACACGACCTGGACTAGAGGTTGCTTCTGGAACTGCATCACTCTCAAAATTACCATCTCCAAACGCGTCTGATTCCGGTTGCTTATCTCCTGACAACGATGTCTCGTGTTCCGCTAACAAAACTGCTGAAGCTTTCGCCGAAAATTCTGATTTAATTTGTCGCAAAAGAACGTCACATTTCGTACGCAGTTTGTCATACGAAGCCTTATTGTCTTTGTCAATAGAAATACGAGATAGTCGCTGGCTCACATGCATAAGTCTACTGCTTAATCTCTCATACTCGTTCTGGTAATTTTCAACATTAAATTTACTGACCATACTCTCTAACTCTATCAATTTTTCATCGCAAATTCGTAATTCCGATGCTGGAAGTAATGGCAATTCCAACTGCGCTACTGCTTCGCCTGATCGTTTCTTTCGCAAAAGGTCTCGAAGCTTTGTGCGTTTCTCCACAACAGTGCCGGAATTTGGGCATCCTCGCAAAAGTAATTCATACGATAGCTCATCCGAAAGTAATCGATTGGGATCGATGCGCGGATCCATTTCAAAATAAGAAGCAAGAAGAAAAGGAAAAATTTACAAAAAAGGAAAAAAGAAACTGTAAGACTCTTTCTTGTAATCAAAATAACCAAAACAATGCAACACAATGCGCAACAATGTAATAAAGTTCAAAACAAATGCACAACTATGCAAAACGAAAACAAAATAAAACGAACTGCAACAAAATATGAAACAACGCAAAACAATGCCTCACGACAGGGTGCCAATTTATCACGAAAACACGGTTTTCCCCGTACCGTTTGAATGAGATGCCGGCTTCTCAGTGGAGAAGGGTGGATTACTCGGGGAAAGAGGAAGGGTGCCACGCAATTGGAGCAGAATGCTCACCCAAACCTAATTGCAAAGGTCGATATGGAGAACCGATAATTCGCAAACGTAAATGATAGCGAGGGCACAAAATAATATATCGAGGAGGCGTAAACAAATAAACGACAGACGATTAAATTAATAATTGACGGGCTATATTGATGTACTTGAATGGAGATTACAAAACTAATAAAATATTCTAAGTTATTTTTATCATAAATAGTTAAGTATTTAAGTAAAACAAAAAGTGTATCAAAATAAAATATAATCCAGTCAAGAAAGGAAGTGAATAACTGCAAATTAAATGAAATAGTAAAGCCATGGGTCCCCGTGTTTCAGGGTAGACTTTAGGACTGCGAAGTAGGAGAAAAATAATCCCTAAATAATAATACAAAGGCGCAAAACGAAGCCCTCTATACGCTGGTACCAACGGATGTGAGAACGGACGCCGAACTAAACGTAAAACGCAGGCCCTACAAGATACCGTGATGCACAAACCACACACCACTAGTGTGAAGTTCAAATAAATCAAAAATAAACTAATTGAATGAAACAAAATAAGCGCTTGACCGGATCTTACAATTAAGATTAATAAATCAGAATTAATTAATTAATAAAATTAAAGTAGCTCGTCAATAAACAAATTATAAACAAAACAGAAAGATTTATCTTAGCTGTTGGCTTCCCCGCGTCATCCACTTGAAATGGCGTCAGCTGGAATGATCGGCATTTGCTTCTTCTAAAACTTCAATATGATTTCTTTTTATATTAATTTTAATATATTGACAGTTTTTGTTGTCGATTTTCAAAATAATGTTTCTTTCGCAAGAGTCATCTGGTACTTCATTGATATTATTGGGACACTGATAACTGTTGTTCCCTTTTGTACATAAGTCGTTCAGAGATTTTATATGACCGTTTTCTGATTTTAAAAAAATTGTTTTTATTTGGAATTATTGTTACAAATTCAGATTGATATTTTGTGGGGATAGGTAAAATATGAAATAAATTGAATTCTGTTTCGTAATTAATAGGAATTTCGATAAAATAATTGATTTTATCTGATTCGATTTTACAGTTTACGGTTATCATTTTCTCTAATTCGGGCATATTTTTAGGAATTGGTTCAAGGAGTAGTTCATTATTATAAAATTTATAAATTTTGTTTAACTCTACAAAAAGATCGTGAGTTTTAATTATACTAGGGTGCATAACGTGGAGTTTGCAAAAAGTTAGTGAATTTTCTATATCTTGTAACACATTTAAAGTCATCATGAATAGCGTGTTGAATTGAATATAAATATCGTGGATGAATAGTTTATTTTGATTAAGGGCTCCGCTGACAAAACGATATGCAATAGTTGTTCGATTTTTGATTTGAGAATGTTTTCATTTTGTTTAATTGTCTCTAGGGTTTTGTTAAACTGCTCTGTCAACTTTTGATTGACTGAATATTGTTGCTTTAATTGGTTGTTTATTTTTTGTTGATTATTTTGTAAATGATATATAATTTTTGAATAACGTTTTTCGTCTTCAGCATCTAAGTTACCGGTTACTGCTTTTATTATAGATCCTAGTCCGTTTACTAAACCTCGTTTGTAGTGTGAGTTTTCGGGGTTAAGAATTAAATGATTGATTTTGTCATCAATTGAATTTTGGATAAATTTTATAATTTTATCGTTGTTTTCGAACTCATTCTTTGTGTCATTTGTGATTGTTTGTTTAAGTTGATTGTACTGTGTATTCAAACTATGGTATTGGTTGAAGAGTATTTGTAAATCATAATAATGAAGGAATGTGTGTTTAGTCTTTTGTAATTTGGCTGGTCCCAAATTGAGTGTCAGTAGTCCAGGGTTGTGTGTAATGTCTTTTATGTTTAGTCCGACGGTGGTCGTGACGTAGAAGGACCTGGAAAATTAGGGTCTTTATTTATTTTTCTTGGTCTTTTTATATTAGATAAGTGTATTTTGGGTTGCTTTTTGTCTTTGGGATCGGTTACAATTTTTGCAGTTTTTAGATCTTTATTAATTGTTTTAATGTGTTCTTTTTTATATTTAACGTTTTTTGTTTTATTAACTTTTTGTTTATTTTCGACATAAATGGTTTTTGGTATTTTAGGTAAATTTTCACGGTTTTCATTTAATTTGTTTATTAAATTTATTTTACTGTTTTGTATGTATTCGTTAATGTTCTTATAAATTAATTTTGTTTTTTCTTTGTGATTTTGCACATAGTCTTGTGTAACGTGTTTTTCTAATTCAACATCAAGAGGTGAATTTGTGTCTAAGTGACCGTTCGTTATTTCTATGGGCTTTAAGTTTGTTGAAGTGTGGGTTGTATTATTGTATGCCAAAATTGCGTACTGTACTTTGTTTTCGATTGTTTCATGTTTAAAATCTTGTAGAAGGTTGAATAATCTAATGTGCTCTATTAAAGTAGAATGAAATCTTTCTACTAGCCCATTTGAATTTGGATGTTGAGAGCTTATAAAATGAATGTCAATACGGTGTACGGATAGTAATTCTTTTACTATATTGTTTTTGAATTCTAAACCATTGTCTGAGATTAGTTGTTTTGGAATTCCGTGATGGGAAAAATATCTAATTAATTTGTTACTAATTTCGACAGCATTATTTGAATCAACTTTATATGCTTGAGCATATTTTGAGAATGCGTCAACAATAGTAAGGAATTTATTATTCTCAAGACTGAGTGTGTCAATGTGTAAAGTGTGGAATGGTTTACTAGGTGTTGGTGTAACATTATACTTTGGCTTTACTGGGTTGCGCTCATATTTCGAAGATAAGCACACTTCGCACTGGTTTACATAATCTGTAATTGTTTTTATCTGATTCGGCCAATAATAGATGTTTTTCATTTGATTGTGGGTTTCATGAATTCCGCGGTGGTTTGTCTTCCCTTCATGATATTTTTGTATCGTTTCATTTATGTCGTCTTCTTTAACTATGTCGATTAATTTAGTGTTAGATTTTACAAATTTAATTTCAGAATTTTTAAAATGTGTCTGTAAGACGGTACTGAATTTTTCATAAACAGGTTGTTCAAAATAAAGATAGTAATTTACTTTGGGTGCAATATATTCTTTAACGAATTTAATTACATCGTTTTCAAAGTTATTTTTTGATAATTGGACATGAATTCTCATTTTATCTGTATGAAGTTTAATTATTTTAGGTTTAGTGGGCGAATGTAGAACTTCCGAAAATATTATTTGATTTTTTCCTATATTAACGGGACTTTCGGTAATGGGAATACCGATAATAGGGTGTTCAGGATTCGAGTGTATAGTTGCGTCAGAATCGTCATGTTCTTCGATGTCGTTATGTGTTTTATCGTCGTGTTCAACTATTAAAGATTCGTTATCAGTCTGAGTGTTATTTCCTAGCTGTTTATTAAAGTCTTCCATGTATTTAAAGAAATCGTCACTGTTCGTGTCTTGGGTGTCGTTTGTATTAATTTCGATATCAGGTTCGTTATTATCAGGCGGTTTGTTAGTGAGTTTTGATGAATTTTGAAAAGGATTTTCAGTGGGTGGTGGAATGCGACTTAAGTAGTGTGGACGCGGCTTTAGCTGATGGTACTGAATTTTTATCTTGCATGCTGGGGTCGTTATCTTATCGTTTACTAGGTCAATGTTTGCTTCTATTGTTTTAAGATTGTCAAGTCCTAATAAAATGTCAAATTGATCATGAAAGTTGAACAGGTGATATTTAAGCATTATATTTTGTTTTCCGAATAATTTTGAACAGGGTAGAATTAAACTAAAATTTTCGGTAGACGTGCCATGTGCGGTACTGATTTTAAAAGGATCATTTTTAATTTTGTTCTTAAAGAATTTATATGCGATATTAGGTTTAATAAAAGATCGTGTACTGCCTGTATCAAGCAAAACTTTTAGATTGTATTCAGGGTAAATAATATACGGTAATTCGCTTAGGTTGTTAGTTAAGTTCATTAGTTCAAATTCATTTCCGGGGCTGGTAATTCTAAAAAATGATTCGAGACCGGTTCTTGTTCAATTTCGTGATTGTCATAATCTAAGTCGGGTTCGTAAATAAAAGGATTATTTTCATCGTCATATGACTCGTTGTATTCTGTAATTTCTGTATTATGCAATTCTTCGTTCGGTCTTGTTTGTGTCTGTTGAAATGGTCGTGTGTATTGTTGTGTTCTAGGTTGATTATTGTAATTTGATTGGCCTGGTCTAGGCATGAATGACTGTCTAGTACTAGTGCTCATTGGGGTAGGTTTTGGGAACCGTGCGTGAGGATTTGGTTTAAAGACATTTTGTGTAGGCGTCTGAGTTTGAATAAAAGGTTTATTTATTGGATTGTGAAAATATTGATTAGGTTTATATGTTGATTGCGGTGTGGGTGTGTATCTGAGTTGTGGTTGTTGGTGTCTGTTTATGTGTGGTGGAATGAATTGTTTATGTTTTTGTGGAAAATTTGATTATTTTTGGTTAATAGTGTCAATCTGGAAGTCATTAGTGAGCATGTTAAGTGCGCTATTTAAATCTAGTGGTTGTTATGTCCGCATTAAAGTTCCAATCGGTTCTTTCAATCCGCTTAATTTTCGTTATCAGCAGCAGTGTGATTTATTATGTACGATGTTATAAAATTGAGTACGTCCTGTACTCTGTTATAAAAGTCAAAGGCAGATTCATTCTGACTTTGCTTTAGTTCTGTTAATTCAATGTTTAGGGTATATAAATCCCTTTTGTCTGAATAAATGTTGAGCAGAGCGGCTTTAACGTCTGCCCATGTATTTACAGTGCAACTAGCAATATTAGTTGCTGCTTCGCCTTTAATTTTAGACATTATACTCGACATCAAATATTCGTTTTGAAAATCATGCGTGTCGGCTGTGTTGTAAAATTTGGTTACTAACTTTTCACATACTTGCACGAAGCGGGGCAAGAGTTTGTTATCACCATAAAATTCTAGGATCATGTCCAGATATTCACGTTTTAAAACGGGAGTAGTATCAGTCATTTTGATTAAGTTTAGTTGACTGATTTGATTTATAAGAGTTAAATCTATAGGATCACTATTTATAATATAATTTAATTGTGAGTCAGAGGAACTATCTGAATCTGTATCTGATTCGGTATCTAAATTTATTGAATGATTATCTCTGAATGACATAGGTACTTACAAGAACATGAAGATCAATTGGTCCATCGGTCGATCTGCGGCGATTCGCTGATGATGAAGTGGACGGCAATTGCAGAGCTCTGTGTTCAGCAGGGCCTGGACAATAGAGTACGATGTTCGCTCGGCCTCTAGTTGTCTTCTTACACGTTCACTGGTTGGTGATGGAGCACAAATCTTCTATGTTGTTCGTTGTTTAATAAATCGTTAAAACGAACCGAAATTACTAATATTTCGTTTAAACAATCCTACCATTGACTGCGCCAGTTATGTTTCTTGATTTAGAAACGTAAATAAAAATAAATTTTTATTTGTTATCTTGAAGTACAAAGTTTTATTCAGATTTAGATGTGATCAGTACAAGAGACAGTTCTTAACTAACTATGATCAATGTTAAAGTTTACAAGTTCAGTATTAAGGTAGTTTAATGTTACAATGTGGGAAATGAAATAATATAGCTTAAATAATGATATGATACTGCGGCGTCAGCGTCTGGGTGGAAGCGCGTGGCCTTTTAGTGTATTTGGCAGGAATGGTGGATTCTAACATATATATATATATATATATATATATATATATATATATATATATATATATATATATATATATATATATATATATATATATATATATATATATATATATATATACATATATATAAATCAATACCTGGCTATTTTACCCCGAGAAGAAAAAATTACTATAAACTGCCCAGGAGGAATTAACGTAGAATCATTAATTGGAATTTTTCTCATTAAAGTGGAAAATAACTGTGACATAGTTTTTAAACAACAAAAATTAATATTTTAAGATAAAACTCAAGGAACTCCTTTAATGCTTCCAAAACTCAACATTAAATTAAAACCTAATAAAATTTCCAATTTTACAATAAATCTAAAATCTCTAAAACTTAGTGAAATAAAAACTAATTTATTCACACCAATTCAATAATCGGATACGAACTTTCACATCACGAGCATTTGGACAATTCTATTATATCTCGGAATAATGTCAATAATCATATACTTTTCTGTGGTTCCGAAATAGGAAATTAAGGCAGGCATTGAATACTACAACCCCGAAGAAAGAAGAAATCGAACTTCAACTTCCAGAGGGTGCTTCCTTCTAAGGAGGGAGGAGTTATATGCCCAGCTACAACAATAAACGTGACAAATAAGACATTTACGTAGAAGCACGTCTCGTGGATACGTCATGTTTCAAGAATACAAAACCAAATGTATCATGTAGTTTTAGTTAGTCTAGATTCAGATGTAACGCTATTAACAACTTATTATTGTATTAACCAAATAAATAGTTTTAAAAAACTTACTAGCGTTGTTTAAACAAATAATTGGCGCAGTCGGTAGGAGGGCTGAAACGTTTTAGAGAATATAAAATCGTTTCACGTCAGTGATTAATTCAGCCATCGAACATTCGAAAGTGTAAACAAAAATAACACTTTACGTACAAGACAATCAAGTAACCAATACGAGACCCAAAGGAGAGAGTTGCTGAGAGGACATCAGTCATCCAATTCAGAGATGTCATCGCATCTACGGAAGAAGCGTTCATCGAGAGCCGAGTACCAGCCAGCCGCCATCGTGTCAGAGGATATGAAGCGAATCCTGGTGTTGCTGTTAGTACCATATGTCGTTTGTTCCTATTTTTAATTTAACGAGTGAATCAGAAAATAGTACAAACTCTGAATCTGACTCTGATCTTGAAAATCTTAATTTAAATCCTAAAATCAGTTCGTTCAAATTAAGACAAATTACAATTAAATTACAATTAAAAATGGCAACCCCACCCACACTCAAAAAGGAATATTTGGACATGATTCCTGAATTCCATGGTGAACTGGAACTATTACCCCGATTCTTAGAAATCACGGAAAAACTTGTAACAAAGTTTTATAATGCCGCCGATGAAGGTGATTTTTAAAATGAATACATCATGAGTAGTATTTTAGCGAAATAAAAGGGCGAAGCAGCCATTAATATAGCCAGTTTCACTATTGCTACATGGAATGATTTAAAAACAGCTCTTTTAACCACTTACGCAGACAAAAGAGATTGCTATACCTTATGTATTGAAATGACAGGTTTGAAACAAGGCGATAAAGAGACTGTTTTTAAATTTTATAATAGAGTGCAACATCTCTTAAATATACAAGTATCAAATATTTCGATCAGTTTCGTCGCTAACGAGGCACCAATTTTAATTGGATATTTCCGTAACTATGCTCTAAGAATTTTATTGAAGGGACTTAAAGACCCTATCGGACAAAGAACCCTGGCGATTTAAATTCAGCATTACACATGCTTACGAATGATTTCCAATTCGAAGCAAGCCCTAAAACATCTAAAAACCTTTATAGTCAAATCAAAAATTTATTCCAAAACAAAACACTCCAAATTTTAAAATGGTACCCAAATACATACCACCTCAACCCGTATATCAAAATAAATTCCCACATGCTAGACAAAACTATTTCACTCCCACAGTAAACAGGAACACTAATTTCGGAAATCAAAGAAATTTCCCAAGTCAAAATTTTAGAAACTCCACGAATAATCAGAGCAAAGTTATGCCAAAACCTACTCCTATTAGTATATCAACTCGTAATACTGCTTTACAACCTAGACCAGGACCGTCACGTCAAAATTTGCAAAATTTTCAATCCCCACAATTTCATGCAGAAGAACTTTTTAATTTAGACGAATATGAATTAAAAAAGCGATTACTTTGCAGATAATAATTGCTAACTCCCAGAAACATACGAAAGCGACGAAATATGGACAGTAGAACAAGTAAATACTAACGATAAAAATGACATTGATATCTCTGACCAACATTTTTTAGGAAATCTTGCCCGGGATCTCACTTTGATCTAATGAATTTAACGATAAATCAGAGTAAACTCCCTTTCATAATACTCCCAGAGAATAATTTTAAAGTATTAATAGATGCCGGTAGCACTAGATCTTTTATTCGGCCCAACATAGCATCTAAATTCTATAATAAATTTGTAACAAAAGATACATTCCAAATTACAACAGCACACGGGACATCCACAGAATTATACAGTACAATCGTACCTATTTCTAAAATATTAAACCCAAAATTAGAAGACGAAGTTTATTTAAAATATCACATTTTATATTTTCACGATCAATTCGACATGCTATTGGGCATGGACAATCTAAAAAAGTTAAGAATTTTAATTGATACATTTAATGATCTAATTAGTAAACCATATAGTAAAATTAAAATAAACTATTTTGATAATGAAAATAATTTGAAATTTAACATATCAAAAACTAAACCAAATATTACTGTCGAACCAAAATCAGAAAAAATTATAAAAATAAAGATAAATGTAGAAAAGGTACAGTACTAGTTCCGCAAATTAAATCTCCAAATCTAATTATTCCCGAATGTGTAACAAACGTACAAAACTCTCACTGTTTATGTACCGTTATTAATCCAACGGAGTATCACGTTACATTTAGATTACCTAGTTTAGTTGCAGTAGAAAGTTTTGATAATTACGTGACATATGCAAATCCAAATTTAAATTGTTATGAAATAAAAAATTTGAAATTCAATGCATTCAAAATTCGCACGGAACACATGAGCATAGAAGAAAAATCAGAAATTTTAAAATTTATTAATCAATACTCTGACATATTTTATAATGAAAATGACAAACTGACATTCACAAATCAAATACGACATAGCATTAAAACCACGGATGAAATACCGACTTTTACAAAATCCTATAAATACCCCGAAATCCATAAAATTGAAGTTCACGACCAAATAAAAAAAAATGTTAGACCAAAATATAATTAAACATTCTAACTCACCTTGGTGCTCACCCATATGGGTTGTACCCAAGAAAATAGACGCGTCAGGTAAAAAGAAATGGAGAATAGTGATAGATTATCGGAAACTTAACGAGAAAACTATAGACGACAAATACCCATTACCAAATATCACCGACCTACTTGACAAGTTAGGACGAGTTACATATTTTACTACTTTAGACTTGGCCTCCGGGTTCCACCAAATCCAAATGGATGATCAGGACATACAAAAGATCGCTTTTAACACGGAAGACGGCCATTATGAATTTTTGTGGATGTCTTTCGGTTTGAAAAATGCCCCCGCAACTTTTCAGCGAGTAATGGACAACATACTACGTGGACTCACTAACGAAAAATGTTTAGTCTATCTAAACGACATCATGCAGTTTGCAAGAACATATTAATAATTTAAAATTAGTTTTTAACCGTTTGCGAAAATCTAGTTTAAAAATTAAGCTTGACAAGTCGGAATTTTAAAGAAAGGAAGTCGCTTATTTAGGCCACATTGTAACCCCACAAGGTGTAAGACCTAATCCAGACAAAATTTCGGCAATATAAAATTATCCTATTCCCAAAACCGTTAAACAAATTAAAGGATTTCTTTGCCTGCTTGGTTATTATCGGAAATTTATTAAAGATTTCGCAAAATTAACTAAACTACTTACAAAATGCTTGAAAAAAGACGCAATAATCAACACCAATGACCCTGAATATATAAACTGTTTTAATACGTGCAAAAATCTGCTTATAAACGAACCACTGTTACAATACCATGACTTTACTAAAGAATTTATCTTGGCATCTGATGCCAGGTAACGTCGCAATTGAAGCTGTCTTATCTTAAGGTAACTCTGGTAATGACCTCCCGGTCGCGTACGCGAGCAGGACCTTGAATGAATCAGAGATGAATTATTCCAGAATAGAGAAAGAACTTTTGGCGATAGTTTGTAGTACACAATATTTTAGACCCTATCTTTTTGGCCGTAAATTCAAAATTTACACCAATCATAGACCATTACAATGGCTATTTTCTTTAAAACAATGTAGTCAAAAATTAATCAGATGTAAACTTAAACTTGAAGAATTCGATTACGATATAATCTATAAAAAAAAAGTTAAATTTTTATATGGATGCGTTAAGCCGTATTTCTCATAAAACTAATGACAAAATTCAAAATTTACCTGCCGACTTAGACAATAAAGACCCATTAACATTATATCAGTATTATTTGACATCAAATTTTAATACGTCAAGAAACAGAAGCGCGCATTAAGCAAAATTATTACTGGCCTAAGAAACTCTATCCAAACTTACATTAATTCATGTGAAATCTGCCAAATTACAAAATACGACAGGAATCCCCTGAAGCTAAAATTAAATTTAATATCTACGTCATCAAAGCCCTTCGAATTATTACATATCGATACTATTACTTTAGAATATATAAAATTTCTCACAATAATAGATTTATTTTCTAAATATGCCCAGGCATACAAACTCAATTCCTCTCAAGGTATTGAAATTGTTAATAATCTTGTAAAGTATTTTACGCATCATGGAATTCCCGGACAAATAATTTCTGACAATGGGTTAGAATTAAAAAATTCAGTTGTAACAGAACTTTTAGAGCTTCATAAAATAAACATACACTTTATTAGTTCGCAGCACCCTGAATCGAATGATATCATAGAACGTTTCCATTCGACTCTTATAGAACACATAAGACTATTT
Source organism: Pterostichus madidus (assembly GCA_911728475.2). NCBI lineage: Eukaryota > Metazoa > Arthropoda > Insecta > Coleoptera > Carabidae > Pterostichus > Pterostichus madidus. The sequence goes on from OU452318.1 coordinate 12,766,676, forward strand.
AATAATCAACAAGTTTATAATAAGAAATCCATAGAAATAAAAGTTAATTGTGTTCTTTCGGGCTATAAGAATACAATCCATTCAGTTACAAAATTAAAACAGTGTGAAGTAATTTCTGGTCATCTTGATACTAAATCCCCCCTTAATATAAATATCGATAAACAACTCATAAACAATTATGTAGAGAATCATAAGAATAAAACAAAATTATTATATGAATCAATAAAAAATAAAATCGATCAGAATGAAGAGAAAATTATTGGCAAATTTAATGAATCGAGAGAAGAACTACCCGAAATTCCAAATAAAATTCTTGTGAAAAATAGACAAAAACAAGCAAAAACAAAAAATAAATTAAAACCTGAATCATTAAAATCTATTAATAAAAATTTGAAAACAGCTAAACTTAAAGTAAAACATGGTAATACAGTTGAAAAAATTCATTTATCTAACATTAAACGACCAAGAAAAATAACTTATAATTTTGATCCACTTCCAGGTCCCTCGCACTCAGCGATGGATTAATTATCAGAAATATCACGGAGAATCTGGGAATACTACCCATTAAATTTTGTCCTGCAAAATTAGAAAAAAACCACTTATACCTTCGTGCATTACTATAACGTCAAGCCCCTGTTTGAACAATACTATAATTTAAATGATCAATATGAAAGTTTAAAAATGACAATTTCAAATAACACTAGATACATTGATGAACTGCATAACTATGATAAAATTGTGAAATTCATTAGAAATAGTATTAATAACAAAATTACAAACATTGGCTTCCCCTCAATTGCACTAAAACAGAATGAAAGAGGACTTATAGATGACTTCGGAACCGTTTTCAAATTTGTCACCGAAAATTTAAATGCCGAAGACGGCAAACGATACAATGAAATACTAGAGCACTTACAAAAAAATTATCATAAATTGGAAAACCAATTAAAATTGGCCTACTCAGTCAATGATGAAATAATTTAAAATTTTAATAAAACACTGTTAGACATACAACATAACGAATCAACTTTGAAATCAAAAATTTTACAATTATCCGAAATTATTAATAATATGCACATTCAAGATATATTATTCGCAAAAAATATTTATGATCAACTTATTATACTTTATAATTCTATTTTAAACGTACTCCAGGACTTAGAAAATTCAATTACATTCTGTAAATTAAGAACACTGCATCCAAGCATAATACAGCCTGAAGAACTTCTATTAGAAATACAAAAAAATTCAAAATTTTATAAAGCCCAACTGCCGTTTGAACCAATTTATGAAAATATTTTGGAATACGAATCACCATTAAAAGTTAACTGTAAGATTGAATCTCTTCAAATCATTTACTTAATATCAATCCCAATTAGTTATGAAACAAATTTCGATCTCTACTACTTGCATCCTATCCCAACAAGATATGATTCAGATTCTGTAACTATAATACCTAATTCAAGATATTTTTTAAAGTCAGTAAATTATTCTATTAAGCGACATATGTATTCCAAGCAAAACATACCAATGCCCAAATAAATTCCACACGCATTACAATCGCACATGCGAAAAAGAAATCTTCAACGAACAGCAAGGCAACCAGTGCCATTATACAAAATTAGAAATAAAGGAAAATCACTTTGAATTAGTGCCCGATATAAACCAATACCTGGCTATTTTACCCCGAGAAGAAAAAATTACTATAAACTGCCCAGAAGGAATTAACGTAGAATCATTAATTGGAATTTTTCTCATTAAAATGGAAAATAACTGTGACATAGTTTTTAAACAACAAAAATTAATATTTTGGGACAAAACTCAAAGAACTCCTTTAATGCTTCCAAAACTCAACATTAAATTAAAACTTAATAAAATGTCCAATTTTACAATAAATCTAAAATCTCTAAACTTAGTGAAATAAAAACTAATTTATTCACACCAATTCAAGAATCGGATACGAACTTTCACATCCCGAGCATTTGGACAATTCTATTATATCTCGGAATAATGTTAATAATCATCTACTTTTCTGTTAAGTGGTTCCGAAATAGGAAATTAAGGCAGGCATTAAATACTACAACCCTGAAGAAAGAAGAAATCAAATTTCAACTTCCAGAGGGTGCTTCCTTCTAAGAAGAGAGGAGTTATAATCCCAGCTACAACAATAAACGTGACAAATAATAAATTTACGTAGAAGCACGTCTCGCGGATACGTCATGTTTCAAGAATACAAAACCAAATGTATCATGTAGTTTTAGTTAGTCTAGATTCAGATGTAACGCTATTAACAACTTCTTATTGTATTAACCAAATAAATAGTTTTTAAAAATTTACTTGTGTTGTTTAAACAAATAATTTATATATATATATATATATATATATATATATATATATATATATATATATATATATATACTGAAATTACAACATGTATCCGCCATAAGAGACCAGCAAGAAATGAATCTGACATGTGATACATATCTTTATTGCGCGGAGATCACCGCCGTGTCTTGATAATTTGGAAGCCCAATATAACGTTAATATAATGGCATGTCTTAGTTATTTGTTATTATAGAGAGTGTACTCGTTTCCACACTACCATTGAGGTAGAGTACAATAGTGCGTTTTTTTAAACGTGGTTTCCCCAGTAGGCCTACTCCACGATTCAGAACAAAAGAAACATCAACGTTATCATTATCAATATTCCCCCGGTATTTATATAACTCGATCATTATCTATTATCAATGAGTTAAGCTTAATCGATCCATTATTATACTGAAAATAGTTTAACAATTTTGTTTGATTGATACTACTACGCAGCCACACGTTAAACGTCACGAAAATAACTTTCTACGGCTTAGATCAAGTCTTCGTTTTCCAATCACGATGTTTTAATTTTTGAAAACTGATCGAATTCCGAGGGTGTCAAATTAGATGAATACGATGGATGCGGAAAGATTTCGAACTTTAGTTCGATTAATTTTTGTTGATCGACTGCACTTGAATGATCGGACGCATTGTCGTGGTAAAACAACACTCTTTTTTTAATTATTTCCGGGCGTTTTTCCTGAATTACATTTCTCAGCTTATCGAAAAGTGTGTAGTATTGTCTAGTAATAGTTTTTAATTTTTCAAGAAAATCAGGTAACAAAACAACTTTGGCGTCCCAAAAATCATCCTTCCAGTCGATTGAATGGTCTTTTCCTTCTTCGGAACTGAATCGATACGTCCAGTTCACTGTTTTGATTTTTGTTTCTTGTGTTTAGTTTAGATCCAGGTCACGAATCGTCCCTTGAAATTTATTGAATTACTTTTAAATAAGTCTAGCTTATCGGCTGAGAATTGAGCAAATGCGGCACCCATTTTGCAGACTCTTTTATCCTCAATTCTTTATGTAAAATATAAACTACTCGTTAATAAAAGATGCTCACGACTTGCACAATTGCACTAACTTACATTTTGCGATCTGTTATTAAGATTTTTAACATTAATTTCTGGCGTGGTAGCCTTTTTTGGACGTCCTGAACATGGCCCATCATTTGTGTGCGTGCTGCCATGCTTGAATTTCGAAACCCAAAAACTCTCAGTGGAAAATGAAGACAATGAATACCTAAGAACAGTATTAAACCTGAATTTGACTCCCGTTGTGGATTTTCTCTCCAACTGAAAAAAATTGATAACTGTTCGAATTTGTTTTTTATCTATTATTGAAAACGCACAATATTATTCAAATTAAATGCTCACAAAAATCAGACTATTTGACAGATTGATTTGAGATTTATTGTCAATTTGTATGAATGTGTTACTAAGATAAGGATATAAAAATATTTTTAAAAAAGTAGCCCCTGTGGCCTATTCTGGAAATTTTTCAATCTACCCTCGTACTTGTCAAATATATCCCTAAATTTTATTTCGATTTTTTTGCAGTTGAAATTTAAAAAATTGAATATTTATATTAAATACAACATAAAAAGTAGTAATGATATTACCGGCAAGATTTTCCAGTTTAATAATAATAATAATTTTATTTATATATACATGCATCTTCTATCAACTAACGACAAACGTTATTCAAAATTTTTGCTTCTTATTACCAGAATAGTAAGTGTTATTTAGTAGTAAATTTTTGCTATTTGGATTAGAATCGCTACCCTAGACGAAATGGTCTTCAACAAACATTAAATTTTCTGCCATAATTTTAGTTTGAAGATGTGGGATCAAAAATGCCGCTCCTTTTTCTTGAGCGATTCGTAAGGGTGTCTTACCATCTTTATTTTGAATGTTTAAACTAGCACCATGGCTCTTTAATGTCTCTACAGTTCGAATTACATCTTCTTGACTTCGAGAAACTAATTTATCAAGACTGAGAATAAGTTTATGTAACGGGATGTCGCCTTGTAAATTTTGGTGGTTCACGTTCATTTCATAATCAGTTAAGAGTAAAGTCACCAGTTCTTTACAGCACCATTCTGCAGCAGTGTACAGTAAAATATTGTTGTTGTAATTTGAAAGATTACTGTTTCTTCTGCATTCTAATACATTTAAAATTTCTTTTACTTCATCTATGTTCAAATTTTCACGTACACATGCGCCGTGAATAAAATGAAATAGAACCGTTTCTCTATTACAATCTTTAGCATTTATATCTGCATTTTGATTAATGAACCACATTATTGACTTAAAATTTCCGTGAAAGGCTGTATAATGTACGGGTGGAGTGAAGTGTGCATCTGTACTATTTATGTCCAAGCCATATTGTAGTAGCAGGTTTAACAATTCTATGTTGTTACCGAAAATAGTAGTTACGTGTAGTAAATTGAATCCTTTGTTATTTGTAATATTTATATTTTTTTCTAATTCTAATAATTCACAAATCTCATTTACTTCATCCATATTCAAATTTTCACGTTGATATGCGCCAGTAATAAAATAAAATAAAGCCGTTTCTCCATCACAATTTCTAGCATTTAAATCTGCATTTTGGTAAATTAACCACTTCATTGTAACACAATTTCCGTGATAGGCCGCAAAATGTAATGGTGTTGTCAGATTAACAGTTGTACTGTTGACATTAAAACCATATTGTATTAGTAGGTTTAACAATTCTGTGTTGCGACATGAAGCAGCACTTATATATAGCAAATTTTGTCCTTTGCTGTTTATAACATTTATATTTTACATTAGGGGCTAGAGGAAAAAGTGTTATAGATTTCGTTTGGGCTGATACAGATGCAATCCATTTAGTAGAAAATTTTATGGTTGTTGACAACATTACTATTTCCGACCACTTTGTCTGCGAATTGACCATAACTAAAGCTCCTCAAGTCGGTGACAATATAGTCCATACGGAGCAAATAACTCAACTGATAAGCACAAAATGGAACTGCAATAAACAACAAGACTATTATGATGAAATGAAGATTGCTGTAAATAATATAACTATTTCAAATAATGCTGAAGAGTTATATGAAAACTTTTTAAGAATAATTAATCAAGTATGTGTGAAATTAGATATGAGAAAAGTAATTACAATCAATTATCCTATTACTGTACGCAACAAGAAACCCTGGTTCACTAATGAATGTAAATCCTTGAAAAAGTCAATAAAAGCCAACCTTAAAAAATGTAGGGCTCACAATTTTGATAGATTTTGCCAGGATGATATATGCTCCCTATGCAACTGTCATCAACCAGATGATGTCAACCATCTACTTTTCCAATGTCCGATGTTCAGTTCTCCAAGAAAAGAATTCTTAGAAAAATATATCACCAAAATGTCCCAAGCTGATCTCAACTCTACATTATTGTCCGACCTTTTTGAAGAAAAAATATTTAACATTTATAATTTTATAAATACTGCCCTCAAAGTGCGTGCATTCATTCTAAACGAATAACAAACTATTAATTGTTAAAAAGTTTTATATATTACACTATGTAGTTAAATATTTAATTGTACCAATCCTTTGTATGAGTATTTTCTCTATGCAAATAAATTATTATATTATATTATATTATTATATATATAGCAAATTTTGTCCTTTGCTGTTTATAACATTTATATTTTTTTCTAATTCTAACAATTCACAAATCTCATTTACCTCATTCATGTCCAAATTTTTACGTTTACGTTTAAATAGAGCCGTTTCTCCATCACAATCTCTAGCATTTGGATCTGCATTATGGCTAATGAACCACTCTATTGTAACACAATTTCCGAAAAAGGCCGCAAAATGTAACGGTGTAATCAAGCTTGCATCTGTACTATTTACGTCGAAGCCATGTTGTAGCAGTAGGTTTAAGAGTTCTATATTGTGACAGTTAGCAGCAGTTACGTGCAACAAATTCTGTCCTATTTTGTTCGTAGTATTTATATATTTTTTTATTTCTAATAATTCAAAAATCTCATTTACTTCATCCGTGTTCAAATTTTCACGTTAATGTGCACCTCAAATATAGTAAAATAGAGCCGTTTCTCCATTATAATTTGTAGCATTTGAATCTGCATGATTGTCAATTAACCACTTTATGTTAGCAAAATATACTTGAAAGGCCGCAAAATGTAACGGTGTAGCCAGGTTTGCGTTTGTACAGTTCACATGAAAGCCACGTTGTAATAACAGATTTAACAATTCTGTGTTGTGACAGTTAGGAGCAGTTATGTGCAGCAAATTGTTTCCTTCATTGTTTGTAGTATTTATATTTTTTTCTATTTCTAATAATTTAAAAATTTTAGTTACGAGTACATTATCCATGTTTAAATGTTCATGTTCACATACACCTCGAATATAACAAAATAGAGCCGTTCCTCCATCACAATTTCTAGCATTTGAATCTACATTGTGGTTAAGTAACCACTTTATTGCAACTAAATTTCCGAGAATGGCCGCCACATGTAACGGTGTAGCCAGGATTTAATTTGTACTATTTACGTCAAAGCCACGTTCTAGTAGCAAGTTTAACAGTTCTGTGTTGTGACAGCAAACAGCAGTTATGTGTACCAAGTTGTTTCTTGCGTTGGTTGTAGTATTTATATTATTTTCAAAATCTAATCATTCTAAAATCTCATTTACTTTATCCATGTTTAAATGTTCACATTTACATGCACCTCGAATTAAAATAAATAAAGCCGTTTCTCCAATACAATCTTTAGAATTTAAATCAGCATTGTGGTTAATTAGCCACTTTATTGAAATATATTTTCGTGAAAGACCGCTAAATGTAACGGTGTAGCCAGGTTTTCTTGTGTACTATTTATGTCCAAGCCACGTTGTATTAGCAGATTTAACAGTTCTGTGTTATAGCACAGAGCAGCAGTTAGGTGCAGCAAATTTTGTCCTTGGTTGTTTGTAACATTTATATTTTTTTCAAATTCTAATAATTCAAAGACCTTATTAATTTCATCCATGTTTAAATATTCACGTTCACTTGCACTTCGAATATAATAAAATAGAGCCGTTTCTCCATCACAATTTGTAGTATTTGAATCTGAATTATGGTTAATGAACCACGTTATTGTAACACAATTTCCGAAAAAGGCCGCAAAATATAACGGTGTAATCAAGCTTGCATCTGTACTCTTTACGTCAAAGCCACGTTGTAGCAGTAGGTTTAAGAGTTCTATATTGTGACAGTTAGCAGCAGTTATGTGCAGCAAATTTTGATCTTCTTTGTTTGTAGCATTTATATTATTCTCAAAATCTAACAATTCTAAAATCTCATTTACTTCGTCCATGTTCAAATGTTCACGTTCACATGCGCCTCGAATATAATAAAATAGAGCCGTTTCTCCGTTACAATCTCTAGCATTTAAATTTGCATCAAAATTTAACACAAATTTTAAAATATTAATTCTGTTATAATATGCCGCTTTATGTATTAAATTGTATTTATTAAAATTCGTTTTTCTCATCACCAGAATTTTCAATTACTTTTTCTATGCATTTTATACTATTACTTGCTATCATTTTATCAAAAAATTCGCTTAATTTCTCATTCATTTTAGACGCATGATTTAGATAAAAAAAAAAATCTACATTTTGATCTGCGAGCTGCAGTATAGTAATATCATGATGTATGTATTTAGATAAAGGTGAATTATTAGTGTCAATTACGTACTGTAAACAAGCCGTGTAACAGCTGGATTGTTCCTCCGGATGATATTTATCAAGATGGAACCGCACAATACACTGGGTTAATTTGTGTAACATTACATACGAATCATCAGAATTATAATTGACAAATGAATAATTTTTAAGTAGAGTTAAAGCTTTTTTCAATTTAAATTCGCCAAGTTTAGTTTCACCCAATATATATTTAATATTTGGCATCTTTAGCAAAACTTCCAATTCTATACAATTTGGATATAGATATGAACACACGTAAAGTATTTTCAGAACAAGATCTCGCTGACGCACAGTTTGTATTTTATTCAGTGCGACCTTGATGGCTCCGTACAAGGTGTTTCTATAGAAATTTGGAATACCTGAAGGAATGGGTTCTTCAAAAATGTCTTCTTCTGACTCATTCAACAATTCAATATATTCGTCAAGTTGAAAATCTTCCTTTAAAATGCTCGTTTGTTGTCTAATATACCCGCCAATTATTTGTAAGCCCAATGGAACATTTCCGACAATTCCCGCAAGTGTTTCATATAATTCCTGGTCTTTAATTTTGTAGTTAGTTTTTAAAATTGACTTGAGAGCATCAAGAGCTAAATGAAGAGGCAGTGAATCCAACTTGAAAGACTCAACATCATCTCCCCAATCGCTCTCGTGGCTTGTTATGAGCAAGAAGTTGTTATTATTATCTGGAGGTTCGTATTCGCTGAGATCTTGTCTAGGCAAGCCGTTATCGAAAATATACATGCAACGTGTTCCTTCATTTTTTTCGTAAATTTTTTTAAGACTATTTGACAACCTGGCAAGTACATCTTTATTTTCAGAATTAATCCAAAATACTTGCTCGATGTTTAGGTTTGTTCTACAACGTGTTGCGAACTGTTTCGCAAGTTCAGACTTTCCGTGACCGGGAAGTCAACAGATTACTAGCTTGTTTCTTCTTAGAAATAAAGAATTGATCGATTCTATTTAAATTTCCCGACCTTCGAACGTGTCGATGAGACGCGGCAAAGCAAAAGATTCTAATTCCTCGTTTGTGATTTTAGAACAGTGTATATCTCGTGAATTAACATTTCCAGTACCAACATTGTAAACTCCAATATGACTATTTGCAATATTTACATAATAACTTTCTTGCGTCATAGTTGTTTTAGTTTTCACTGTAATCCTGAAAAGATAACATAAAGTTAAAATTCATATTCCTCAATTGCTGTGGCGGCTCCTGACCTTTGTAATAACTAGGGACAAAAGTAAAAAGCATATATATGACATTTTAATAAAAAAAATAGGGCAATAAAATAAATTAATTCTTTTACTAATACAAGATATGTTGTCAACTGCATTTAAATTATGGTTGAAGCCATGTTTGATAAGAGATAAAATTAATTACTGTAACACCCCTTCTCCCTTCTCCAACTGAACCCGCCGCACAGCTGCCTGCCACACCCGTGCTGGAGTGGGAAGTTCCCTAGCATCAGCCGAGTCAGTCGAGATTGAGAAATCAAGTGCGACACTGTGCTACGCTATACCAGATTCTTTTGTTATTATTATTATAATCATACATTTAATTATCGTAATATAAAGTTTGTTATGCAGAACATCAAATCTTTTATTTAATTACTCGCTACCCACTAAACTTCCTTACAAATTGGCGCCCAACTATAGGCCGAGTGTAAAATAGAGTTTTGTGTACATGCAAATAAACATTTTGTAATAACGAACTGGGACAAAATCGTGATAGATTTCGGTTTCTCTGTGTAGTGCGCGTACCCCGTACGTCACCTCGCTTCACAAGTAAGCTGCGTCACGCGTCACTGTGAACGGTATTGTTGTCGTTCGGTTTCTCTGTGCAGTGCGCGTACCCCGTGCGTCTCCGCGTCTCGCATGCCAGTTGCATGACGCATCCTAAAGCTGTGTTATCACTGCCGCGCTCTCCGTTCGACGTTCGCTCACAACATTGTTGCGTTAGACTAAATAAAACTTTGCGTATTAAACATTACGAGTGTTTACATATTGAATATGCCGCCTAAAGTAGATAAAGCAAACACAGACAGTGTACCAAATAATATAATGTTTACGCAGGAACAATTTCAACAATTACTACAACAATTCTCTGCGACCAGATCAAATGCTGATATCGCGAGTGTTAATCCGTTGCCCGTGCAAACAGCAGTACTTTCGGGGAATTTCGTAAATTGTACTTCAAGATTCAGTGGTGCTCCAGATGATGACGTAGAAGCATTTCTAGACGCAGTTATCACATATAAAGAATGTGCCAACGTCAGCGACGATAATGCATATCGTGGAGTGACAATGTTATTGAATGGATTGGCTGCTACGTGGTGGAAAGTAGTGAAGGCTACAATAAAAGATTGGGAATCAGCCGTCACAGCGTTGAAGAATACTTATTCGCGCAAGTTGCCTCCATATTTGATATTTAGGCAAATCTTTGCACACGAACATAACAATGAACCAACTGAACAGTTTATATGCAACATACGTTCTCTAATTGCACAATTACCTTATGATATGCAAGAGGAAATGCAGATAGACATCATATACGGTTTATTAAATAAAAGTATACGACAGCGACTTCTACGATCAGAGATAAAAACATACGAGAATTTATTAGCTCGAGCTCGTGAGATTGAACAATCAATTAAAGAGTTAAAGACAGCAATAAATAAAACTGAAGATCAGAAATCACTTTCAGACAAAAATGAGAAAAAGTTTCGACCTAAATGCAACCATTGCAAACATTTTGGCCACACTGAGACAGAATGCCGGAAGGCAATGAAGAAGAAAGATAAGGAAGCAGTCCCGAATGCCTCTTCGATCACTCTCAGTAAACCTACAAATACAAACACTTCTACGAATGTTTTTACATGTTTTGGATGTGGTACCCCGGGTTACATAAAGAGCAATTGCCCAAATTGTAATGCCAAGCCAGTGGAAACTGTAGAATTTAGTCTTGCGTCGGTGATATCTTCAGATGATGAACGTCCAATTGTTAAGATAAATATCGCAGATCATAATGGCATCGCATGTATTGACACAGGAGCTAAAGCAAGTTTAGCTGGTGTTAAACTGTATCGATTACTCAATGCAAAGAAGTTTCCTTTTCAAGAGCAACATTTGAAGATGAAATTTGCAGATGGTAAAGAAGAAATAGTGTACGCCAAAATCTTTGAAGTAAACGTGGGACTGGAACAAAGAAAAATTCCAATTTCATTAATTGCGATACCCGATCACCACAACAGTAATATGCTTTTAGGCATAGATTTCATAAAATCAGCTGGAATGATCATAGATATACCTAACCAACAGTGGTATTTTTCTGATGATCCGGAAACACGACATCCTTTTAAGAAGAAAGAAGATTTTGAAATATCAATATCCAATGTACATGCCCAAGAAGCTACATTGAGCCAAAAGGAGTCAACTCAATTATCATCTACGCAGAGGCAGCAATTGAATTCATTGCTCCACACTTACGCTGATGTATTAGCCGAAGGAAAAGAACACACGCCATTTGCAGAACATGCAATAAATTTAACTAGCGACGAACCGATAGCTTTTCCTCCATATCGGTTAAGTGAACGGAAAAGAAAATTTCTAGAAAAAGAAATTGACCACATGCTTAAGAACAATATCATTGAGGAATGTGAATCTTCTTACGCAGCGCCCGTTGTATTAGTCCCAAAAGGAGGTAAAAAGGATGAATATCGAGTATGCATCGATTACCGTGGCATAAATTCCATCACAGTGCCTGATCGCTATCCCAAGGCTGGATGACTTACTCCATGAGGCTAAGAAGACAGCATTCATGACAACTCTGGACTTAAGGAGCGGGTATTGGCAAGTACCTGTCCGTTTAGCCGATCGCGACAAAACGGGATTCATCACGCCATTCGGAAATTATCGATTTAAACGAATGCCATTTGGTTTGCGGAATGCCCCATCAACTTTCCAACGTTTAATCGACAAAGTGAAGTCAGGACTACGAAATGTCACAATTTTAGCTTATTTGGATGACATCATTGTCTTATCTTCAACATTTGAAGACCATATATCGGATCTAAAACAAGTATTTTTGTATGCCCAGAAGTTAAATACCTAGGTCATATTCTGACTCCTGATGGAATAAAACCTAATCCAGAAAAGATTACAGCCGTCAAGAAAATACCGCCACCTAGAAACACACGTGAGTTACTCACCTTTATCCAGACTGTTTCTTGGTTTCGTAAATTCATTCCAGGATGTGCGGAAATTATGAGACCCTTGACAACACTAACAAGAAAAAATGCTGAGTGGAAGTGGAAAGAAGAACAAGATGAGGCGTTTGAAAAGATAAAAGAATTATTGACTTCACCTCCAATATTGCAGCAAGCTGACTATTCCAAATCCTTTGTTCTACGCACTGATGCTAGCGCCTACGCTATAGGTGCTGCCTTACTCCAGGGGGAGCCTCAAAAAGAATTACCTGTGGAATATGCAAGTAGACTTTTAACAAGTGCGGAGCGCAACTACAGCACGACGGAGAGGGAAGCCCTTGCAGTCGTATGGGCCGTCGAAAAATTCAAAGGTTATTTAGATTCAGTCCCAATAAAAATAATCAGTGATCATCAACCATTACGTTGGCTGATGTCCATCAAGTCCCCAAGTGGAAGACTTGCACGGTGGGCACTAAAGCTACAAGCTTATGATATACAGATAGAGTATACCCCCGGGAAATGCAATGCTTTGGCCGACACACTATCTCGGTTACCGGTGGAAGAAGATACAGATGTATTCGAAGTTACAGTAGATCTGACTTCGGAGACATACGAGAAAACAAGAATGCTTCAAATGGAGGATTCAGATGTGAGGAAAATTATCAGAGATTTGGAAGATGTCCAGAATCCTGTGAATGCCAAGCACTGGTTGGAACGAGGCTACTTACTTTCTAACGGAGTACTCTACCGATACTTATCAGACGACGACGATGAACCCGAAGAGCCTGTTCAGGTAATTCCTGCTTCAAAAATTCCTAAAATTCTCTTTGAGTACCACGATTCGCCTCTGGCAGGTCACTATGGCTGTGACAAAACTTACCAGAAAATAAAATCCCGTTACTATTGGCCTGGAATGCGCCGAGCGATATTTACACACGTCAAAGAATGCTCTGAATGTCAGAAATTTAAACCAACCAATCAGAAAACTGCCGGTTTACTTCAAACACCAGTTCAGAACAGACGATTCGAAGTTTTAGCTATCGACCTCGTCGGACTGCTTCCAGAAACCGCTAATGGTGAACAATGGATCTTCGTAGTAGAAGATACTAGTACCAGATGGATTGAACTATTCCCTCTTAAACAAGCAACTGCAGAAGCATGTGCCAGATGTTTGATAGATGAAGTGCTACTGCGATACGGTACACCGAGGAGAGTCATCAGTGATAATGGTGTGCAATTCGTGGGAGATGTCATGCAAGTTGTTGCATATTCTTTAGGATTCAAACAAAATCTAACACCATCCTATCACCCAGAAGCCAACCCTGTAGAGCGGAAAAATAGGGATATTAAGACTCAGCTCGCTATATTAACCTGTCGGTGCCATGATCAAAGGTCTGTATACTTACCAAGCATTCGCTTTGCGATGAATTCTTCCCGAAGTATTGCTACCGGATGCAGCCCAGCATATCTCACCTTTGGAAGAGAACTCAGAACACCCGAAGACGCAGAACGTGATCTGCGGGCCATCATCCAAAACGCACCCTTTGTAGAACAAATAACGCCCTACTTGAGTACGTTTAGTGAAGCACTATTAGAAGCCCGAGAGAAATGTGAGCAGATGCAAGACCAAACCAAGGAAACAACAGATTCCAAACGGCGTCCTGCATCCAATTATTCTATCGGAGACCTTGTCCTAGTAGATGTTCATGCAATAAGCAAGTCCTCAAAATCATATACTACCAAATTCGCTCCGAGACGTGATGGTCCATATTCAATTGTCAAAGTTGTTTCTCCTACTACTTATCAAATTGCTTTACCGGATGATCTAACTACTCCTCTTGGAGTATACCACTCTTCTGCTCTTACTCCTTACAGATCCAAACAAGGCTAGTCTACACCAGAGCCGATCAAGCCAATACGGAAGAGAGGGAGACCAAAGAAGCAGAACACAACCCAGTAATTGGACAACACTCAGAGACGATAGTGTTATCCAAAGGGGGAGGATGTAACACCCCTTCTCCCTTCTCCAACTGAACCCGCCGCACAGCTGCCTGCCACACCCGTGCTGAAGTTATTATTATAATCATACATTTAATTATCGTAATATAAAGTTTGTTATGCAGAACATCAAATCTTTTATTTAATTACTCGCTACCTACTAAACTTCCTTACATTACTTATTTGTAAAAAAATGGCTTTTATAAATATTCTTACTTTTTAAAATTCCATTTGATAATAAAAGACATAATACAAATTCACAGCGCATATTAATTTAAATGCACAGAGTCTGTATATACATGCTATCACTCTGGGGTAAACTCATCAAGCCCCGCTTATGACGTAATCACACATGCTCTGATTGGCTAGCATGACTCATAGCCTTACTCGTAAAGCGTGGTTGAGACTAGCGTACCTTTAGCCCCAACGGAACGGAGAGTAATATTGCAAGCGAAATTAAATCATACAAATTTACAAATAAATTGTTACAACTACAATCTTATAAAAAAATAACTGTTCATGTATTTATTCAGGATTATTTTCTAATTTAATTTATAATGCAATAAAAATATTTGATTGATAAATTATAACCGGGGTCTAGCCCTGGTAATTATGACGAGCCGCCACTGTTCAATTGTGTACTTTTCTCACAAGGCGTATACACTATTTTCCACTACCACAGTATCTAAAACGTATACTTACTCTTATGAATAATATAAAAATTTTAAATAGCGTTACCGCGAGACACGGGACCAGTCTCGGTCACGTCTTTTTATTTATTTATTTATTTGTTACTCTGCACAACAGGAAGTAAATCCCAATTACAGTACAGGGGACCTACAGCTTATAATGAAATCCGAACCACTCAGACACAATCGTATTTTTTTTATATAACTAGAAGTCAATGAGATTTGAACGCACGACCTCTTGCTTGCTAATTAAGAAACGCAAGTTTTACCTCGCTTTTATCCACTGAGCTATGATTGCCTGTCTCGAAAAGTCGATACAAGACCATAGTTGAGTCTTAAGGTCATAGTCGACACCGATACGAGATCAGTACAGAGCCTCGCCGAGACTCTCGTGGAGACTCTTGCGAGTCTAGATTATTTTAATAGACTGTTATCCACTTTTATATTATACGTTTATTTGAAAGTTTAATTTATTATAGGATTACCATTTGAATTCTGGAGTGATAATTATGTGATTTTTAGAATTCTTTTTGAGGTTATATTGTAACGGCACGCATCTATATCAAATTTATTTTATTTACTTATTGTTATACAACGTTCTGGCCAGAACTATATTGTTGATTTGAAATCGTTATAACATAATATGTATGTATAAATATTATCTCTTTAAATGTTTTGTACGTCTGCAAAGAATTCCTAGGTACTTGAGTTTACAACATCTGGCGGGCCGGCCAGCCGACACTTCGGAGCGCGTGCTCTGTTTATTGTTTTAAGGGATGTTCTCAAATCTAAAAACTGCCTTGGCAGTGGCGTAAATGAAGTTACAATGAAGACGTTATTCTATTCTTGCGTTGGTAACTAAGTCGGACTATTATAAAACTATGTGATCTAACCATGGAGGTTATTGAAAATGCGCCAATGAGAATATTCGCAATTAGATTATAGTTGGGTTGTAAAAAGGGTTTGAGTAAGAATATTAGGTACGCCACTGATACGGAATCACAGTCATTGGAATCTAGGGTTACGGTATTTGGAAATCTGTGCGATATGGAGATGTGTGGTCCTTCTTTGTTTCAGAAAGGTGTGAAAGATATTAAACAGTACATGATGCTACATTATGACATCTCGGAGACGGGGTGAGAAGAGAACCCACGCTATCTTCGGAGACGGGGTGCAGAAGAGAACCCACGCCATCTTCGGAGAAGAGGTGAAGGGGACGCACTCATCATAGATCCTCGGGGTGGAGGAACGAGAGGACAACCACTGTATATAAAATGCATGATTTGTTGTAATCGAGGAGGCTCTCACGAGACTCCAGGAGACTCTAACGAGACTCTACTCTGGGTCTATGCCTATTGAACAAGAGGTTAAATTATCCGTACCCTCCATCTTCCTCATAACCAAGCGCTCTGGCTCGGCCATGGCTGCTGGACACCTTCCTCATATCCAAGCGCTCTGGCTCGGTCATGGCTTTTGGTCACCTTCCTCATCTCCAAGTGCTCTGGCTCGGCCATGGCTGCTGGACATCTACCTCATATCCAAGCGCTCTGGCTCGGCCATGGCTGCTGGTTCTACTTTCTGTCACCAAATACCTTTAATTGAATCTCTGATTTAATGTCATACGTCAGTTTTAAGGGATTGTTACTTTCTCACAAGAGTAGCAACCAAATCGACACTACGATACTAAATTCAATTAATTATCATTCTCTGATTATAAAACTATTCAATGTAAATGTTTAATATAAATTGGAATACTGAAAGACAGTCGCAATGATATAAATCTGGATTATCACAATTATACACTGATCAAGTATTTGTTATTAATTCTTAAGATAAAACTCACATAACAATAAATTATGACTGGTTACCTACAAAGGAAACTCCCCAATGGACATTGGTTACTTAATGAGGAAACCCTCCATATAGTTTATAATAATTTACTTATATTTAATCATATTCAAAACTGATAAGATTAGTAACAAAGGTTGGCCCACCGATTTAACAATCATTCAAAGATATTGATGCATTAACAAATTAATGTGACGAGTCTGAAGTATAGATTCCGTCTATTTTAAAATGACATAAAAATATGTAATATAATTGTACAAGAAACATTCTAATTGGTTTTGATAATATTTGATTATTGGCTTTGTCTCTCTGCTTGGGGTTTTTGTCGTGTTTTCCCTCTTGCACAAGGTAGATACCAGAGAGCTATAATATGATTATTTCACGACAGAACTTTATGTTCAAATCACTCTGTTCGTTCTAAATTCACAGAATAAATGATATTTCTTTAATTACTTGATTTTCAATAAATGCACAAGGTATGACGTCACAGTAATGTCTTTTGGAAGGAATCTAAATCTTTTACTCAAATCAACCTTTCCCGAATTCCCCCACCATTGACAGCTACTTCGTATTACGAACATTTTGAGGGTTACATTCGTCGATCTTTAAACACAACGTAGGTAAACACAACGTAGGTCCATAAATAATAATTGATTATACTAGACGATCACAATATCACGTGCCATTATTTTAAGATTAATTTATACATCATCAAAGTCGGTACGGTTACAATATAGGATCCTTGATAATATGTTTAGAATTCTATTATTAGATTATCACATCAAACAAAATGAACAAATAGTAGTATTTTTATTTTAACCGTTTTTGTTAATTTCATATACGGTAAAGAGTACAGATAATAAAATATTGATCATACGGTATAATTCATAATAATTAAATTTGAAAATAAATACAAATGATAGTACAATGGTAGTATTTAATGCACGAGTATGAAGTGTATTAATAGCTATTATATACGAGTTGCATACACTATTTTTACTTTTTTTTCTCCAACTGATTTTTAACAATTTTACTAATTTTACTTATTACATTTCTAATGTCAAAAACTTTTATTTGGTAGAGTAAATTTGTTTAGATGGAACTATTACCGTTTTTTGCACAAGAAAAAGCTTTTTGCACTGAAAATGAATACTGTCCGCATAATCGTAGATAACCAGATTTTGTCAATAATTAATGAGTTTAATTTGAATTTGTTTTAGACTAGTGTCATTTATTAAGTGTTGAATTTCCAATTTGCTCCTTTAGACCTTTTTGTCTTATTCCTTATCCCTTTAACCTAAAATATAATTTATTCTGTACGTAGATTTTTATTTTTTATCGTTTCATTAAAAAAACTTTATTTGTTCTTATATTTAACTATTTTGCTTTTTTTTAGTTTTTGTCAAATTATTTGTTGACAGTAATTCATTAGTGATAGCGTTAGTCTATTGTTTTGCCGCTGGCGCGCGGTTTGGTTTTAATTGTAAAGGCTGGTTCACCAGCGCAGCGTCAGGCAATCGTCAGTAGGTAGTTCCACAATTAATTAATGCATTGAAAATTCCCAGACTCCTTACTCCATTTATTAATTATACTTTAGCTTCACTTGCCCAGATTCCTTGTTTATTTATTCTAGATTGCGTTCGGAAACAAATCTTTCATGTCGTATTTTCATGGCGCGCTATATTTTCCTTCTTTCTCGTTCTACTATTCTTTTCTCATTCTTTCTCTATTTCTTATTTACTTCTTGGTAGGCCACCCTAACTACGTGGATGCTTTTGTGGACGTCAAGAGTAGGTGTTATGTGCGACGGCTTATCGGAATGGTACGAATTTAAGTAGAATCAATTAAAGTAATGACTGATGAGACGCGAAATGACTTAATGATTTTTACTTAGTTTTTTTTTTTAACGGGGATTGAGAAATCAGCATCTGAAGCGAAAGGTTGTGTTATTGAAGTTGTGATTTTGCAAATTTTGAAGTTTGAATTTTGTTGTAAAATTATTACCCGATTGGGGATTTAAAATAATTTAGCTACCCAGAATAGTATTTTATTCGTCGGACTTAGTCCGGATAAAAATCGTCGAAGATTCAAATATTTTTCTTCTCACTCTCAAGCCGCATACGAACTAAAGTAAATATTACTGTTTTCTCAATACCGTATTTTAAACTTTGGATAGTGTTTCACGTGATTCGGTTATACTGACCCCAGCTTCGATTTACGAGGATCTGTGTAACGTCACCAGGTTACGAGAAACGCCGCCATCTTGGGTGCGGTCAAGTGACATCCATATTGTGGAATTGAGCCGATTCTGCCGATTTTGCATCCTGCCAACGTTTAGACGCCACCTACAGGCCAGATCCTTATGTTTTGTTACTTTATTTATGTTCCTTTGATTTATTTTTCTCATTGCTAAACTTCATTCGTATCTGGAATTACGGACAATTATCGTTAAAACAGTTTTACAATAGTTTATGTGAATTTTAAGTACTTACATTATTTTTGTACAAATCCAACTAAGCGGTAGATTTTGGATTTAGTTTATTTATTTATTTGGACGTTGTCTGTCACACTTAAGGTGTGTTGCTGATGTGACGAAGTAGCCAGTAGGATCAATGATTGTTTTACGTCAGGCTATCGAGTCGCGTATCGCGCAGTTGGCCAACGACTCGTAATACGTCGAGCTACGTGTATTGTTTTATATAATCTAGGTATTTTGACCATCATCGTGATCCTAGTCTCTATTGTGGGACACAGCGCTGCGCCTTTAATTTCATTTATCTTGCGTTCAGTACTTTGCTTAATTTTCTTCCTGATTCTTAATTGGATTTACCGCATTAGCCTTATTTATCATTTACGTAGCTGCAACGTTATTGTTTGAGTTATTTTGTATTTTCTTTACATACAATATAGTCCGTTAATTTCCGTTTTCTGTAACAGATTAGCATTTCTTTTAATCATTTCCAACTTACCTGCGAACGCATCCTTTTCCGTACAGTAAGTAAGCGGATGGTATTCCGCGATGTTATCTGGTGAATTTTAATGCTTTAGAGGTAATTTGACCCTCTAAGATTCATGCTTTAATAGAGCCAACTTTGTATATCCCAGTTTTATTGTTGTGAGGTAAAACCTCGTAAGGAGCCATACCCCAGAGGGGAATTGAGATACGCTCAATTAGGGCAGCCTTTAAACGTCAGTTGATAGTTGACGGAAGCCTACTAGACTCTCATCAGAGTTGCAAGCTCCTTAACTACTCTGATTAGTAGGGGTACTATCTAAGACCCTACTGATTATGCTGATCAGTGCCCGAGCAGATGCGCTGCTCACCCGCCGATGCTCGTTGCTAGCGAGCATCTGCCTGCGATGTAGGCTTCAACCACTGCCCGCACGAATCCAACCCACGACTAGCCGGCCAAGCCGGGGGCCTAGTCCCCGTGCTACCAGAGCCTCTGGTCAGGGCCAGTAAAGCGCTTGCACGCATACACCAGCTACTCGAGGCCGCGGGGTCGTAAAGCCCAGAGTTTCGTGCAATACTACTCCTCCCTCTGCAGTTCGATCCGGCCAGCAAATAATTTAAACAGCGCCGCCACGGGAAGGCTGCTGGTCCGGTCTTAGGTGGGACCTTAAATTGTCTACATAGCGTCCAAATACACCCCTGCACTAACGCCCACCCAAAACGCCCCCAGAGATGAACCTTAATGGGACCAGTAAATAGCGCTCATCCCCAGGCCGTTCTTTGACGCCCCTTTTCCGTACAGTCGTTCCACGTCGAGAACTATCGTTTTTTCCTGTCCGCCTACACAATTAGGTATTTGGGTGAGAGAGCTTTCCCAATTGCGTGGCACCCGCATTTTTCGAGTCAGAACCACCCCCTTCACCACTGAGAACCGGCACCTCATCCTCACGGTACGGAAAAACCGTGATAAAATCGCTTTTAACATTTGTCGTTATTATAATCCCGGAGCGATATATATATATATATATATATATATATATATATATATATATATATATATATATATATATATATATATATATATATATATATATATATATATATATATATATATATATATATATATATATATATATATATATATAAATCATATAGCATAGGTACGAATATTATTATCAAAAAATAGCTATATTTCATCGTATCTATGATAACCTCGTCCACATATAACGTAATATTAAATAACTCTGCTTTAAAATACAAATGTCACAAATAACAAAAGATATCGCGTAAATTTCAACCGATATAGAACGAAATGTGTCGGAGTTACACGTTCGATAGAATAAAACACGAAATAAAATTTGATTATATCCTGTTCTATTTCATTCTATGCAACTATAAATGATCGCATGCATTTTCATAGGTTTATATTTTTATTCCCTGTTCTATTCTATTCTATTCTAGTCTATTTTATGCATCTATAAATCAGCCTTTATCAATTTTGTATTCCGGCTGTAGATTTGGAATTATGTAACATAGGAAATATAATGATAGTTTTTTAATAAGACGGTTGTTACTTCCCTAATTAAATTAAACCAAAGAAGTAAAAATGAAAAATGTTTCAAATTAAAACCTGCATCTAATGTGTACATAATTGTTACTCAATCAATGCGTTAACCAAAATTATTCAGTGTTATTTTTCATTCGAAGTTGAAATTTTAATAACTGTCAAAATTTATAATAAAAACTATTCTGTTTCATTGTTTTCCACAGCACTCTCAATCCGTAATTATCATTATAAAAGCCATTTTCCATAAAAAAAACAATTGAGCAACAAATAGGTACACATTAGATACAGTTTTTAATTATAAACATTTTTTTGTATTTACAATTTTTATCTAATGCACCCGGTATAATGACGTAAAAGAAATTTCCGTTCTATCAAAGCGTTTGAGATTTTATTTCCTATCGATTTATCTCTAGATAAAATTTAAAATAATAAAAATGGACGAAAGTGATTTACTCCTGTTTTAAGTGTATAGATACAGGAAAATTCTCTGCTCATGTCATGCCGTGAAACACGCCCCAAAGTCAATACATAATATTCTCTATACAACTATACATAAATATATTGTACTTACACAAATAATTGTACACTGAATATACGACAGCTTCTGAATAATTTAACAATAAAATGCACTGAACTTTCTGAAAATTTGGTATATTAACTAAGTTAGGTATACAAGTAAGCGTTCAAGACGTAATTTAGTGTTTTTATTTGCAACATGAGACATATCCATCACTTATCAATTATTATCAGATATTGATAAGATTGAAGGTTTAAAGTGTTACAGGTAAAATAGTGAGATAAATAAACAAGCTCGTACGAAAGGAATTTCGAATGTTATGTAGCGATTAATACAAAATAAATTCATCGTCTCGCCTTTTACCCATTATAGCGTAACAATCTGCCATAACAAATCTCGGTAATACAAAAAATATAATAAAATAATCTGGTGTGAACACCACATGATTTTCTTATACACAGCATATTTAATATTTAGAATACAGATCAATAAAATTGACATAGCATCAAAAACGCTGACTAGAACACTTATGACTTACTCCTTGCGTTTGACAATTATTATTTCACATATAAATGTTAAACATGTTTACGTTTTTTGTTTTTATTGCTACTATGATTATTGGAATATATTATTAAATATATAAATTAATTTTTCTCAAAATTAGACGCATATACAGAAAAACTGCAAATAACATTTTATGTGCTAACATCTTTTATTTGAAACTTTTTTTCGTAACTGATTCCATTTTTGAAATAAATGGAATTTATTGTTTTGTGTGTCCAGTAAAATTCCTCTTCCGGTTTTTCAATTTCATTCAAAATCAACTCAGCTCTTCGTATTTTCATGAAACTTATAATTACCAAGTTTCGTTAGCAAATCTTATCTCATTCATGAGATATTGCACAATCGGACACACATCCATCCACACACACACACACAAACACGTATTTCCGCGAAAATCTCGTTAACGATTTTTTTCACGATTCCAATACTTCCTTATACTGTGTGTAAGAAAGTAAAAATGCCGCCCGGTGCGGACAGCATCCACCCCTCCCTCCCCAAGTATTTGTTTTTATTAATTCATATATAGGCTATTCAGAAAATGGATGACTAGCTTCAGGTTGAACGATTCTTTGATTAATTCTGAGTCGATAATCGCAATGCAATAAATTTGTACGACTTCTCGTAAAACTACACGAGTTACTTAAAAGAAATGTAAATTGGGCAACACCGAATCAAACAGCTGTACAGCTGTTATCAGATAACTATGCAAATCAATCTGACAATCATCAAAATTCGATAAATCATTTTTATTTCAAAAACAACAAAAACATAGTTGCCGTTTGTATTAAAACTTAGAAAACACTGCTGAAGAAGAGTTAAAAAATAAAGTATTGGTATTAAATGATTAGTTATATCAACGCAATTTTAGGCAATTCGTTTTAAATGTAAATAGCAATGATATTCCATAAAAGATTTTAAAAAAAACTTCGCTTAGTTACGGAGGGCCATGCAAATTAGAATTGTCGACACAAAATTAGTCAAGAAATCGTTCTACCTGAAGCTTGTCACTTATTTTCTGACCTGTAGAATATAGTTCTGCGTTGCCGTTAGTTTTAGTTTTAGTATTAAGGTACAGTTCCCAGATCGATTTTTTTGTTGTCCATTTATCACATTTCATTTTTATAACCCACTGTTTTCTTCTGGTTGGATCTCGGGAAAAAGCTTTTATTAAAAAAGCCCATTCTGCTCTATTGCTAAAATCAACAGCTGCACAACCAGGCATCTTGACCTCTTTATCGAAAATCTTTAATATAAATGTTACTAAAATCTCTTATTTCCTTATTTATAATCATAATCATAATAAGATAATGTTCCCTAGTTGACCTGTTCTGTTAGCATACCCTTGAGTCGTTCTGAAAAAAGATTTAGTAATTTTCAACATTCTAGACAGCGAATTTACTTACAACGGTTTCGAATATATTTCTACAGATGGTAGCGAAAAAATCACATTTGATAATTTTTGACAATCGGTGCACGACTCAAGTGTTTGTTACGCGCACAGATCATAATACACTACTATAGATAAGAAACTGCCATGTTACGCACTGGGACTGTATTTTGCGCCATCTGAGTAGTGGAAGTCTAACTAAAGTCATGTATATAGGCAACCCGATATGCATATTTAGGCAACTTGTAATTTTTATTAGTATTTTATATTTATTTAAACTACATAAAATAAAAATTCATTATTAAAATATAAATATTTATTAAAATGTCCTCGTGTATACAATTTATTTATAATTTGAACTGTTTCAATCGCAGTTTTATCCAATCCTTGTGAACTTGAAAATATATTATGACTTTCTCATCTAAATGTTATTTATTATATGATCACTTACTTACCAGTAACAGTGCAGATTTTAACACATCAATTGATATTAGTTCATGACATTATTTATATGAAATTATTTCAGAAATACAAATTAATTGAATATTTGACAGATCGAAAAATTTTGAAATATTTACAAATGACAACTACAGGAACAATCTAGTAACCAATGATTGCCGATATTGTAGTTATCTAAAATGGATGTTTTCACATAAAGACTATTAGCGCCATTGCTTAGGTGGAAGTCTAACTATAAACACAGTCCCATGCTTACCTATATAACTTTCTGCTGCCTGGTTACGCGTATTATGTCCAACTCGAGTATCTGCTCTGCGAAACTTTTAACTCTAGTTTCGGAACAATGTTTCAGTGAAATCTAACAATATTCTTTCACTTTCTTATTTACAATTATGCATGTAGCAGCATATTTTATTATTAAATGTGTATTTTGGTGTGTTTTAATGTATTTATGTATTATTTTATTAAAATAATATTAGCTGTAATAAATTTATGAAGCAATATTTACGTTTCTTATAAACTTATCCTTTGACATCCCTATTTTGCATTCCAAACAAATGCGAAGCAGATTTTCAAAATGCTTTGAAAATGTCGATTTTACATCAGGAGAATACGTTCTCAAGAAGGTAACTTGTCCACTTTTTAGTTTCAGACAGTTGCCAACCCTAAGAAATAGCATTTTTCCCCTCAAAATTTTGTGTCTCCGCACATTTATAAATTTTTCAGTTAGGGTTGCAATCTTTTTAAAATTGAAAAAAAAGCCGAGATACCTTGTTACGTTCCAATTTGCTCCTTAGTCATTTTTGTCCTATTCCTTATTCCTTTAACCTAAAATATAATTTAATCTGTTGTAATTTAGCTTTTTAAATATTTCAGTAAAATAGATACTTACGTAGATTTTTATTTCTTCATTGTTCATTTGATAAAATTTAATTTGTACTTGAATTTAATTATTTATCATTTTATTCTTTAGTTGTGTCAAATGTTCTGTTGACATTTGTCAATTAGCAATAGCGTTAGTTTAATGTTTTGCAACTGGCGCGCGGTTGGTTTAAAAATTAATGAATAGTTATTTTATTGTTAAATATATTAATTTACGTTTTGTTCTCCCTATTTCTAATTTATCTTCCCTAGATTGTAGTTCATACCCAAATTCTTAGGTAGTTTCTTAGCTTGCTTTATTATCTTTCTTTTTCTTGTTATCTTCGTATCCTCGGAATGCCGCGATGAAGTGTCATGCGTAGAGACCTTTGAATCGTCACTGCATTCAGTACAAAGTAATTAGCAAAATTCGCGAACTGACTGGAATAATTTAATTAGCTATTTTTTGTAACGGTCAATTGTAAAATAAGATTTGAAGTTGAAAGTTGTGTTTTTTTGCGAAGATTGATTTTTACGTTTTTGGAGTTTTATTTGGCGTAAAATTAATTACCAATTGTTTGGGATTTAAAAATAACTCAACGATTTTGAATATTGTTTATTCATCGGATTAATTCCGGATTTGGATTCAACCAAGAATCAAAATTTTATTACAAATTAAAAGCCGCCCGAGAACCAAGGTAAATGCTAGTATTTTGTTATTTCAAATCAATTTCTTTTGTTTGCTAGTCAGGTTGTCCGTTTTAAATGCAGTGGCATTCCGTCTCTATGTATTGTCCTAATTGCGATATTCTTTTTCAGGCTTTTTATTTTTCGTTTATCTTTTACGTATCGTTTATGTTTGGATTTTGTCCAAACAATCTACCTTCACTTGTGCCGTTGTGCGGTAAACGTGTGTGACGTCACGGTGTCGCACGTGGAGTCATTTGCCGATTCATCAGACGGAGCAGCGTGACCGCCATTTTGGAGTGTGCTCGTGAGCTATCTATCTTCGGAGCTGTTCGTACAAACCCGCCTACTTGCCGATCATTCCAGCTGACGCCATTTCAAGTGGATGACGCGGGGAAGCCAACAGCTAAGATAAATCTTTCTGTTTTGTTTATAATTTGTTTATTGACGAGCTACTTTAATTTTATTAATTAATTAATTCTGATTTATTAATCTTAATTGTAAGATCCGGTCAAGCGCTTATTTTGTTTCATTCAATTAGTTTATTTTTGATTTATTTGAACTTCACACTAGTGGTGTGTGGTTTGTGCATCACGGTATCTTGTAGGGCCTGCGTTTTACGTTTAGTTCGGCGTCCGTTCTCACATCCGTTGGTACCAGCGTATAGAGGGCTTCGTTTTGCGCCTTTGTATTATTATTTAGGGATTATTTTTCTCCTACTTCGCAGTCCTAAAGTCTACCCTGAAACACGGGGACCCATGGCTTTACTATTTCATTTAATTTGCAGTTATTCACTTCCTTTCTTGACTGGATTATATTTTATTTTGATACACTTTTTGTTTTACTTAAATACTTAACTATTTATGATAAAAATAACTTAGAATATTTTATTAGTTTTGTAATCTCCATTCAAGTACATCAATATAGCCCGTCAATTATTAATTTAATCGTCTGTCGTTTATTTGTTTACGCCTCCTCGATATATTATTTTGTGCCCTCGCTATCATTTACGTTTGCGAATTATCGGTTCTCCATATCGACCTTTGCAATTAGGTTTGGGTGAGCATTCTGCTCCAATTGCGTGGCACCCTTCCTCTTTCCCCGAGTAATCCACCCTTCTCCACTGAGAAGCCGGCATCTCATTCAAACGGTACGGGGAAAACCGTGTTTTCGTGATAAATTGGCACCCTGTCGTGAGGCATTGTTTTGCGTTGTTTCATATTTTGTTGCAGTTCGTTTTATTTTGTTTTCGTTTTGCATAGTTGTGCATTTGTTTTGAACTTTATTACATTGTTGCGCATTGTGTTGCATTGTTTTGGTTATTTTGATTACAAGAAAGAGTCTTACAGTTTCTTTTTTCCTTTTTTGTAAATTTTTCCTTTTCTTCTTGCTTCTTATTTTGAAATGGATCCGCGCATCGATCCCAATCGATTACTTTCGGATGAGCTATCGTATGAATTACTTTTGCGAGGATGCCCAAATTCCGGCACTGTTGTGGAGAAACGCACAAAGCTTCGAGACCTTTTGCGAAAGAAACGATCAGGCGAAGCAGTAGCGCAGTTGGAATTGCCATTACTTCCAGCATCGGAATTACGAATTTGCGATGAAAAATTGATAGAGTTAGAGAGTATGGTCAGTAAATTTAATGTTGAAAATTACCAGAACGAGTATGAGAGATTAAGCAGTAGACTTATGCATGTGAGCCAGCGACTATCTCGTATTTCTATTGACAAAGACAATAAGGCTTCGTATGACAAACTGCGTACGAAATGTGACGTTCTTTTGCGACAAATTAAATCAGAATTTTCGGCGAAAGCTTCAGCAGTTTTGTTAGCGGAACACGAGACATCGTTGTCAGGAGATAAGCAACCGGAATCAGACGCGTTTGGAGATGGTAATTTTGAGAGTGATGCAGTTCCAGAAGCAACCTCTAGTCCAGGTCGTGTTGTGTCCGATTTCGAAAGACGGTTGACTCGAGCGGTCGAAGATATTTCGGCAAATCTACATGTAACTGGTAGATCCGATCATATTTCAGGTGCCATCCATAAATGTAATCTAAAATATAATGGAGATGCGGGTTTATCAAGTTTTCTTGTGCGTATTGAGGAATTAAGACAGGCGCGAAACGTAAGTAAAGCACAATTATTTTTGTCAGCGGTAGAATTATTCACAGGCCCAGCTTTAACTTGGTTTCGATCTAAAAAGGATACATTTAATTCGTGGGACGATTTAATATCAACATTGCGACGTACTTTTCTTCCATGCGATTACGAATTCGAGTTATGGGACGAAATTCGTCACAGAACCCAAGGTAGCGACGAAAGAGTTGCCGTGTTCGTAGCCAACATGCAAGGACTCTTCAACAGACTATCACATCCACCAAGCAAACAGGAACGAGTAACTTTGGTTCAACGTAACCTCCAATCGTATCTTCAGTTACATCTTGGGAAAGAACTATTGCGCTCTGTGAATGAAGTAGACAAATTATGTTGTCAGTTAGAAGCATTTGACTTACGTACTCAACGTTTTCGAAATCCACCAGCTGCTAATCTCGCATTGGAACCCGATTTGGCGTATCACCGTCCACGATCCACATCACGAGCTTTTACCACACACACCCACTCTGCGAATGTCGATGCTACCGATCCACCTGCAGCAGAATCAGCAACTCGGGACCGATTTAATTGTTGGAATTGTCAGACTCCAGGACATCGTGCAGTCAACTGTACCGCACCTAAACGTATCCATTGCTTCAGATGCGGAAAAAACAGACGTGACGATAAGAAATTGTCCTGCCTGCTCGAATATGGCCCCAGGAGACGTTGAATGGTCGCGTTGCGTCTCCTCGCCAAATTTCATCACTTATTGCGACCACATCAACCTTACCTACTTCGGTTAACCACATAACAAACAAGACCGCCATGTTTCTTCTGTCTCATTTGGGGAATGATGAACGACCTTACTTAGAATTTACGATTTTTGGATATAAATTTTTGGGTTTGTTAGATTCGGGAACATCTCGCTCCATTATTGGCAGTAAAGGTTGGGAAATTATTCGAAAGTTAGGTATTACGTTAAAAGATACTGATAATCCTCAATGTAAAGTTGCGAACGGTAGTTTTTGCTCGAGTATAGGTTCAGTTCTTCTGCCTGTGAGCCCTATGGGTAAAGTTAAATTAATAAATTTCTTGGTAGTGCCCGAAATATCTAGTGTTTTTATTCTCGGAATGGATTTCTGGTGCACTATGGATATTATACTGGATTTTAGAAGAGATGAACGGAAGTTCGCGCCGGAAATGCATATTGGTTTATCGTCAGTTTTATTATCACATAGCGAACTTACATCTTTTGAACAACAAAAGTTAGATTCGTTTTTGAGCAATAATTTTTCACGCATGAAATCGTCATTGGGCTGTACTACGTTAGTAGAGCATGAAATCAAGCTGGTATCGGATGTTCCCATCAAGCAGCGCTACTATCCAATGTCACCAGTCATGCACCAGCATATTGACAAAGAGCTCGACACAATGTTCGCGGATGGAATCATCGAACCTTCTAACAGCCCATGGTCTTCGCCAAATTTAATGGTGTCTAAGAAAGATGGAGGATTTAGATTTTGTGTCGACTTTAGAAAAATTAATCAGGCTACGACAAAGGATGCTTACCCCATTCCTTACGTGTCTGCGATTTTGGATCGTATGCGAGGCGCAAAATATCTTAGCTCACTAGACATTAAGTCTACATATTGGCAAATTCCCATGGCGGAATCTAGTAAGCCGTATACAGCATTTACGATTCCTGGTAGAGGGCTGTATCATTTTCGACGCATGCCTTTTGGTCTTACTAACGCCCCTGCTACTTGGCAGCGCTTGATTGACCGTGTTTTAGGAGCAGATTTAGAGCCACACGTTTTCGTTTACTTGGACGATATTATGGTTGTCTCAGAAACGTTGGCCCAACATCTGGATATCCTGACAAAGATTTTTGATCGTTTAATTTCGGCTGGGTTGACGTTATGTACTGACAAATGCAAGTTTTGTAGGCCAGAACTACAGTACCTTGGATATATTGTCAATAAACAAGTTCTACAGGTGGATCCCGGAAAAATCAAGACAATCTTGAACATTCCCACTCCCAAATCTGTTGCTGATGTTCGTCATTTCCTCGGCATGGCTTCGTGGTATCGGAGATTCGTGCAAAATTTTTCGAGTGTTAGTGCTCCGCTCTCGAACCTGCTGAGAAAACACAATAAATGGATGTGGGATGATTCGTGTCAAAAAGCTTTTGATAACTTAAAGGAGTGTTTAGTATCGTCACCTATCCTTAATTGTCCTGATTTTTCGCGTCCTTTCACTGTGCAAACTGATGCGAGTGCGTATGGGTTGGGTACTGTTTTAACGCACTCACAAAGCAGGAGCGCAATTATAGCACAACCGAGCGGGAGTGTCTTGCGGTCGTTTGGGCTCTTGAAAAGCTTCGGCTATACCTTGAAGGGATGGAATTTGACGTCATTACGGACCACCACTCGCTTATTTAGTTAAATAATTTGAAGGATCCGTCAGGTCGTCTTTGTAGATGGGCTGTGAAACTACAGCAACACAAGTTCAAAATTCTACACAGAAAAGGCAAGGAACATTTCGTGCCTGACTGTCTTTCCAGATCAGTACCTCCTATCGACGGTGTCTTACTTGCTCCTCTCGAGGCATCAGCTGTCCTGGATCCGAGGTATAATAGGATGCGTGACATTGTTATTCTTCAGCCACGCAGGTTTTCTTCCTGGAGAATTCAAGACAACGTACTCTACAAATATCTACGCTCTCCAACTCCAGACCTGAGTGACGACTTAGAGAGGTGGAAGCGCGTCATTCCGCGGGAACAATGACGCGAGGTTTTGCATTCAGCTCACAACACACCTACTTCCGGTCACCCAGGGATCACCAAGACGTACCATCGGTTGCGTGCGCGGCATTATTGGCCGAAGATGAAGGCGGACGTAGTGACGTACGTCAACAAATGCGTGGTATGTGCGGAGCATAAAGTCGTTCAGAAGCGTCCCCCAGGTTTAATGGGTTCCCGTCCTCGCGTTTTTCGACCCTTTCAACTTGTTAGCACCGACATTATTGGTCCACTCCCTGCAACGTAAAAAGGTTTTCGTTAGATACTAGTAGTTTGCGATTATTTTAGCAAGTTTGTGCTTACGTTTCCCTTGTGCAGTGCTAATAGTCAGGCTATCGTCCACAGTATAGAGGACGAGGTGCTACTTCTTTTTGGTGTGCCCCAATACGATAACAGAGTCCAGTTCCGCAGTGGAGACTTCCGGCAGATGTGCGAGAAATATGACGTACGTATGCTGTTCAACGCGCTTTCCATCCGCAAAATAACCCGACCGAAAGAGTGAACAGAGTATTCAAAACCATGTTGTCGTCATACGTGAAGGACAAAAAAAAGAAGTGGGATACGTTTTTACCTTCTGTAAGTTGTACGATACGTACTTTAGTTCATGAAGTCACCGGCTTCACTCCGTATTTTGCAAACTTCGGTAGGGAGCAGATTTTGCTGGGATCTGACTACGTTGTGGATGCTGTAGATCGACCGCAGCGGAGTGACTGATCAAAAACCTGCTCAGTTACTAAAAACTTAGACCAGGCCCAAACGAAGACCAGGGTTCGCTATAATCTGCGACGTAGACCAGTCGACTACACTGTAAGACAGACAGTCTGGCAACGAAATTTTAAATTGTCCAACGCTGCCGAAAACTACGCCAGTAAGCTCGCAACAAAGTTCCATCGAACCATTCAAGGTGCGCAAAAAAGTCTCACATTGTATGGTATACTTTATTTTTATTAATTAATTAATTCTGATTTATTAATCTTCATTGTAAGATCCGGTCATGCGATTATTTTGTTTTATTCAATTAGTTTATTTTTGATTTATTTGAACTTCACACTGGTGGTGTGTGGTTTGTGCATCACGGTATCTTGTAGGGCTTGCGTTTTACGTTTAGTTCGGCGTCCGTTCTCACATCCGTTGGTATCAGCGTATAGAGGGCGTTGTTTTGCGCCTTTGTATTATTATTTAGGGATTATTTTTCTCCTACATCGCAGTCCTAAAGTCTACCCTGAAACACGGGGACCCACGGCTTTACTATTTCATTTAATTTACAGTTATTCACTTCCTTTCTTGATTGGATTATATTTTATTTTGATACACTTTTTATTTTACTTAAATACTTAACTATTTATGATAAAAATAACTTAGAATATTTTATTAGTTTTGTAATCTACATTTAAGTACATCAATATAGCCCGTCAATTATTAATTTAATCGTCTGTCGTTTATTTGTGTACGCCTCCTCGATATATTATTTTGTGCCCTCGCTATCATTTACGTTTGCGAATTATCGGTTCTCCATATCGACCTTCGCAATTAGGTTTGGGTGAGCATTCTGCTCCAATTGCATGGCGCCCTTCCTCTTTCCCCGAGTAATCCACCCTTCACCACTGAGAAGCCGGCATCTCATTCAAACGGTACGGGGAAAACCGTGTGTTCGTGATAACCTTTTTGCAAAGCTGACCTCTTGGCACAAAAAATGAAATTTTCAAAACTTATTTAAGTTAGGTCATCATGGACTAGTTATTTTATTTTATTCAAAAATAAATACTTGTTTTTGAAGGCCATTATAAATAAAAGAATGGAAGTAATTTTATATTCATTTATTTGTATTTTTGAACTGAATACAAAAAATATTAATATTTATATTATAATAATTTTTATAATACAATTTATTAATTACGGTAATTAATATTTATTTATTACTTCTATAATAATACATAATAGTTATTTTTATAACAAGTGCCGAAAAAAGCTTGTTACGTGCAAGTGCGGAAATCTGCACAAGCACGTAACCTTTTTAGGCACGTGTTATAAACAATATTTTTCCTACAATTGTGCGATTTAGAAAATCACTAAAATATTATCAGAATTTATAAAATGTTCATGATACTATTACACGAGAACGATATTTTACGGCGTTGCTATGGTTTGTTTGTTGATTGCTTGCATATAGTTCTACGTTATTTAAAAATATTTCACTAATTTCAAGATAATTTCTTCAAAATCGTCTAGATTGAAATACTACACTGAGTGTTTCTTCTTTATCATAAACACCTCCAAAGATAATTGAAGCCTCAGATCATGCTATATTGGATCTATTCTTGACGGTGACAATCAACCTGCTGCTGGTACTTCTAAATCCTTCGAAATTAATGTCAATAATATTACTGTAAATAATATAAACAGGTACGGAAGAAATCAATGTTTCTTTAGACAGTACAAAAGTTTCCACGTCATTTTATGTCAATATAAGCAACTGTAACAACGTGTTATTAATATACGCAAACAATAAATATTATGTATTTCACATATTCTTTAAATAAAACCTTTTATCGATATATTTTACTTTGTTCGTTTTTTAAATTATTATTTGTGTACGGATTAGATATACTGCAATCTAAGGTTATGTTTATAAACGTCAAAATATACTACTGCATATTTACTAGCGCTGGCTCACCGCATCTTCCTCTTCCATTAGCGTCTGCGGCTAAAATATGAAATTTCGTACTCAGCGCGAAATTTAAATTGCTCTCAATAAATCTTTCTTTTGACAGTTGCGTGAAACACAAATTACTTTCCGCACTAGTGTTTCTTTGCTTACAGAAACGCATTTGGTCTGCATTTGTCTACTTTCCATACGTAACCAAGGCAACATTTTTGATCTCTTATTTCTATAAATAAAATAAAATACTAGTAATATTCACTTTCATAAGTAATAGCTGTTATTACAAAATGTTGAAAAATACATTATTTTCATTTATAAGTGTCACAAACATCGAAAAGTGTATTTCGCACGTGCATGTTTTTGTTTACAACAACAGTTTCAGCATAGAAGGAAACCAGCCTAAAAATAGGGTAATCACTAGGTCACTGATCCAAACTCTATTTTTGAATTAAAAATTGTATCACAAATAACTGGGATATTGTAATGATAAATTTAATATACAGAAATGTTTTTTCCTACAATTGTGTGATTTCTTTGTTATTACGAAATTACTATTGCCATGGTTACGTATGGAAAGTAGACAAATGCAGATCAAGTGCGGTTCTGTAAACAAAAAGCACGAGTGCCAAAAGTAATTTGTGCTTTACATAACTGTCAAAATTAAAATTTAACACATACCACTTTCAATTTCGCGCTGAGCGCGGAATTTCATATTTTAGCCACAGACGCTTATTGAACAAGAAGATATGAAGCGGAATATTTTGACGTTTATAAACATAACCTTTATAAATATTGCACATAATATCATCGGTATTCCTAATCTGTACATATCACAATGAGCAGAGATGTACTTGCAGGTGTATCATTATTAAATATGATAATCAACAAAAAGAAAAATGATTTGATTTAGAGAGTAAGTGAAATACATAATCTTTTTTGTTTGTGTATATTAATAATATAGTTGTTGCAGTTACTTTTATTGACATTTTATTGATTTCTTCCGTACCTATCCATATTAACAACATAACTTTTATCGACAACAATTCGGAGATTTTAGAAGGACCAGCAGCAGGTTGATTGTCACTGCCAAGAATAGATCCAATATAGCTTGATCTGGGCCTGAAATTATCTCCGGAGTTGTATATGATAAAGTAAAACCCACTCATTATAGTATTCAAATCTAGACGATTTTGAAGAAATTATCTTCAAGTTAGTAAAATATTTTTAAATAACGTAGAACAATGCAGAAGCGGATTTAAAATATTTCGGGCCCTAGACAAAATATTTATTTCGGGCCCTTTAAATATATATATATATATATATATATATATATATATATATATATAATGACGCTCGCTAACAGAAATAACAGATTGCTGGGCTGCCACTACGAGCATTGTCTCAGATCAGTTGACCCGAATTTTATTTTTTTCCTCTGATTTTTTATTTTGCAGTTTTATTTCTCGTGTAATATACAAGAAAATTAAATGAAATTTAAATGAGACATAAACTTATATATTGTTAATACACAGGTAGAATTAGAAGTCAAACGATACACACATCTTAGAAAGAAAGCCATTGAAACATGAAGTAAACATTTCTGTAGTAACTAAATATTTTTTCGTTTTATTAAAAAACTGTGTAATAATAAAGTTTGTTTTAAATAATAATTAACTTTGATTTCATAGGTCAAACTGCCTATAAAATAATAATAATTATTGTTTATTTGTGTATTGAATTAGTTTTTTGGTAAAAAAATAATTGCTAGTAATACTGTTTTATAGTTAGTTTTTAAGGAATATTCAATGTTAAATTCAGTTTAAGATGTTGAAAATTAATTATAGAATTTAGTAAATGTGAGATATCTGCGTATTTAGTATTATTTAAATTTTTAACGGAAAAATAAGATTGGTGTCAACTGACGTGAGACAGTGCTTGTATAAATGAAATAAAATTTACTACAACTTATATAAAATATAACATAAAATCATTAAAATAAATAGGTAAAATAAGCATAAACTAAAAGTTTGAATCCCGGCCCTAAAATTTTTGGGTCCTAGGCTATTGCCTCTTTAGTCTAGGCCAAAGTCCGCCTGTGGAACAATGAAGCAATTAACAAACTAACCATAGCAACGCCCTAAAACACCGTGCTCGTTAAACATCATTAAAATTTTATAAATCCTGGTAGTAATATTTTAGTGTTTTTCTAGATTATCACTTGTAGAAAAAATGTTCTCTATAACAAGTGTTGAAAAAGGTTAAAAATAAGTATTGTACAACTAGTGTCGAAAGCAATACTTTTATTCACGAATTTGAAGTTTTATGCATGACGGCGAAGATGGATCAATCAAGGTAGGTATGGGATATATTTATGTGCGTGAAGTGCGGTAACCTTTTATGTTTAATATGCAAAAAATAATTAAATATAAATTTTAACAGTTTTCCAAAAAGTTATAAAATCAAATTAACTTAAAGACTGAAATAAATGTTTAAAACTTGTATATTTTAAATAATTTGTATAAAATTTCTATATATATCTTTACAAAAACAATATTAAAAATATTAGACATTTTTTGACTTCACAAAAATCATTAATATGTTTTTTCCATTGAAAAAATTATGAAACCTTTTCGAATAATACATACATTGTAATACATATACTATTTTAATTATTTATTTAATATTCTGCTTTTACTGCATAGGAAAATAAAGAGAAAAATATAGATTCTGCGTCTACAGATGAACCAAACCAAAATGGTCTGTTTAATTGTTGTTTTACATTATTTTTAACCTGACATCATAGACAAATTATATACAAACGCCTAAACACAACCAAAACATAAACACAGAATGTATTCAAATGGCCACACTTTTTTTTAATGAAATTTATAGTTCTGAACGGATATATATGCAGCGCTAATGATGCTAAATTAGGGCTTATGAATTTACAATTTAATTTTGATCATGATTTTTTTTTCTGTCTTTAACTGATTTAATAATAATAGAATATATGCTTTTATGCACAATTATACGACGGAAGTAATTTTTCTATTTCCAATGCTACTTAGATTATAATTTAGTGATTTTTTAGTAGTGCATATATTTTTTATGTTAACCCGTTTTGCTTTTTTCTTTAGTCACATAAGTTTGACTGTAAAATCGATTAAACATTAATAATAACAGAAACACATACACAAACGCATAGAAAAGATAGGGCATGCGTTTTGTAGCCGCAGGACATTCACTTTGGTCAATGAAGATTGAAATAAACATAACGAGGCCGAATGTAAATTGTCCCTGAAAAAACAAAAAGTGTATATGTACAAATAAACGGACAGAAAAGTTAGGAAAAAGATATTTTGTTCACAACTCTTTCAGAAAGTAACATTTTCTACCCTAATGTGAAAGAAGAATGTAATAATTCTCATTCCTAATATCCAGATAATTATGTTTTCTAGGCCCCGCAAATTCATGCCTATAAATGCTGGACACCGGCGATTTCGACAACCGATAAAATAAACATAATTTTTGCGGTAAAATTTATTTTATAAATCGAATTCATTTTATTATTTCCTGGTCATCAAATTTAAAGTATTTTTTGATTAAGGCTTTCATATTTAAAATAATCGTACATTTACACAATATATAAAATAGCTAATATTTCTTTAACGAAAAGATGCATCGAAAAAATATTCGAACAAAACTTCTAAGTTTTTTATTCCGCCACAATTATTTAAATACTTTTCGATTTAATCCTCGAGTTCAGAGATATACACTCATGTATATAGTTCCCAGAGATGCCAAGAGATGGCGCTAGCAGTCTCGTTTGAAGTTACTGTAAATATATTTCCGATTTCTGGCTATACCATCGCAGGTACAAAAAAAAATTATATGTTCCTTAATTTATTGTCTACTGAAAAATTCTCTTTGTTTTTATTTATTTATTTGTCTTTATATTTCTCATACAAGGTTTCTTTTGGAAAATTTAAGTGAAACATCTCGAGAAATGTAAGACCGAGAACAGTATAGTGGACAAAAATAATTAGGTAAAAAAAGTACATACACTGTAAATTTTATACAAATCGGTTAAGTCGGTCCGGATATAGTAAGCAATTAATCAATTTCAAGATGTCGGCCAGATTTAATTTACAGCCCAATTCTCAAAAGATTTTTAAATAATTCTTAATTTTGGATTAGTCAAATAAAGCTAAACCATGTTTTTAAAAAAATTAAAATAAACTCTAATATAATCTGGTTTCTATTTGAAATTCGTAAAATGCCTTGAATTAACTTTTTAAATTCGAGAAACAGTAATATTAGTTAATCCAAAATTCAGTATTGTCTAAAACTTTTTTGAGAATCTGGTTGTTCCAAGTTTAATAAAAATTTTATACGACTTAGTTAAGATACTAGCGGTCGCCCTGGCTTCGCCAGGCCTCACGCTAGCTCCGCGGACCCTGAAGTAGAATTCACTTTTGTAAGACAGTTGACACAATATAATAATAATTTAAAATAATAATTTATTGAGTTTTACAATAGAAATACAGAATTGTATATAACGTTTGTATTACATAGTTTGACATATCTATGGATAACATATTCAGTCTTCAGTATATCTATCGCCACCCAATGAAAACATAAAGGATTGCAAAAGCGCGTAAGCACTTGTCCGCATCCTAGCTACCTATCCTATAATTTAAAATTACCTCAATTTACTTTAGCTGATAGTTGTGGCTCAAACAAGCTTTATTTTTTACTTTTTTCCTTTTTCTACTTTATAAACTAATAACTATAACTATAAAAGGATTACTTTCAATCTTCTTAAGCCTGGTTAAATATTCTAGCAAGTTCATTTCTTGGTAGGTTCTTCACAGCCGATTGTATCACTTTCTTGCGCGATTTAGAGTCAATTTCTAAAATTAATTCCCGACGTTCTGGTTCAAGCTGATTCATCACCTTAGCCGCGATATAGTTGTAGCATCTTTGGCCTATACTTTTCCTACATTGCGGTAATATCACAGATCGAGTTGCATTACTTCTAGTGTTCCGTCCATGTTCTATAAATAGTAGCTCGTTATTTCTTATGCCTCGCTCAATCGCAGATACTGAGAATTTTTGCCGTAGATCCAGAACTTGAGTCTCGTCGTATAGAAGCTCGGTAGAGTAACGCTTTTCTTTCTTAAGCATGACTTTTAATATGCAATTTTGAATCGTTTGGAGTATTTTCATTACATTATCGCGTGCGCCACCCCATCCTACTATACCATACGAAAGTATTGAGTCCACAAGGGCGTAATAGATCGTGCACAGTTGTTCAACATTTAAAACTAATCGAAGTTTATAGAAAATACAAGTCATGTATCTTAATTTATGAGCAACATGCTCTATTTGGCTGTCCCATTTGAGATGGCAATCAATAACTATCCCGAGCTATTTTGCCGAATTTGCCTTTCCAAGGGCAGGGCAGTCACATCCATTTACATTGAGACAGTCTCTTTCATGGATCTTTAAATCTTCTAATTCTGAGATGCTGGCGACATAACAGCTGAATGGAAGAAAAAGAGTTTTCCCCATATTTACAGTGAGATAGTTATCTCGGAACCAGTCTCTAAGGGCAGCGAAATCCGATTGCGCGCATCTCATCACGTCTTTCCACGATTCACTTTTTATTAGCAACGCAGTATCATCCGCGTAACTAAGTATCTGGCCCCGAACTTGAATGTTAAAAATGTCATTTATGTACAAAATAAAGAGAATTGGGCCCAACACCGATCCTTGTGGGACACCAAAATTTATTTGCAACGGCTCACTGCATTGGCCATTTACTTTAACAGTTTGTGATCTTCCTGATAAGTAGTTCCTTAATAGATTATTTACTTTGCCACGGAAGCCGTACCGCTCGAGTTTCTTCACTAGAATTTCGTGATGTAACGTATCAAAAGCTTTCGCAAGATCAACAAATATCACTAGACCACGCTCACCCGCGTCAAGCATATGATATATTCGTTCAGTTAACGTTGCAATAGCAGAATTAGTGGATACACCTTTCTGAAAACCGAATTCCGCCTTATTAAGGGCTCCTATATGCTTCAAATAACTCATGATTCGTTTCGCAAGACACTTTTCAAATAGTTTAGATATACTGGGAAGTAGAGAAATTGGTCGATAATTTGAGATAATAGATTCTTTGCCTGACTTGAAAATCGGAACTACTGAGGCTCTTTTAAAATGGTTAGGGCATGCACCCGTCTCAAAACACATGTTTACGATTTTTGCAATAGGCTCCGCTATATAGGCTCCACAAGTCTTGAGCATTCTTGTTGTTAGGCCATCCAGACCAGGCGCTTTATTGGTTTTAAGTTTGTTTACGAGATTCAGTATTTCTGTACTATCTACCTCGGTAAGAAACATGGAATTTACAACACGTGGAATATTTGCATAATCATCAGTCGGCCTACCATTAATTTGAGCTGCAAGATTAGCGCCTATATTCACAAAATACTCATTGAAAGTTGTGGCTATCTCAAGCGAGTCTGTTATGAATCTACCGTCCTTTGTTATTTTATTTATCGCATTTCGTTTGGTTTGTGGGTTCAAAAGCTCGTTCACAGCTCCCCATAATTTTTTTGGATCTTTATCTGAATTAATAACTTTAGATTGATGATATGCGGTTTTTGCTTTCTTAATTAGAGACACTAGTGTATTACGGTAAGTTTTGAACTTTTGACTTAAACGGATCTTTTTTGAGTCAATGGTGTAAAGAGTTTCTAACTTTTATCGCAGTAATTAAAGTTCTTGTGATTCAAGGTTTTTTTGTCGCAAATACCTTGAGAGTCTTCTTTGTTGTTGCATTCTCGACATGTTTACTGAACGTTTCCACGAAGCACTCGGTCGCGGTATCGACATTCGTTGCGTCCAGGACACCCATCCAGGTTTCAGTAGATATCGTGTTGAGTAGTTGATTGTTATCAAGGAAGGTTCGTTCGATTTGCTGACTATTCGTCTTTGCTACCGATGATCTCGGAAGTTGAATGATGATAGGGTAATGATCCGTCATACTCGATTCAAGCACCCCGGCCATTATACTTTGAGTTGGAGCTACAGATCGGACAAATGCATGATCTATGCACGTTCGCATATTGTTCTGTTCGCGGGTGTACGAGTTTATTAATGCGTAGAGACCCCGCTCGCCGTAGTTATTCAAGTATTCGTGTACAACGTTGTTATTCTCCAGGATGTTGATGTTGATATCTCCTAAGACTAGAAGCTCCCTAGTTCCCACGGTAGACAGATACAGATATAGATCCTCAACAAAAGACGACACCTCAACGGTGTGAGGCCTGTATATCGCTATAACTGTTTGATGGCCACTATCTGATGACGTTATGTTTATGCGCAGGGCATTTACATGCCCGACGCTCTCGATCATATGTTCGAAAGAAATTGAGTTTCGAATAAACGCAACAACTCCATTGTTTTGGTTTAAGCTACCATTATTATATAAATTAGTGTATCCCTCCATGTGATATTGTCGGATATCCTTGACTTTCCACGTTTCGGAGCAAATAATAACATCAAATCTTTGGCGATACATCTCCAAGAACACAACGAGCTCCTCGAAGTGTTTTTTGAGGCTTCTAATATTGAAGTGTATAATCG
Source organism: Pterostichus madidus (assembly GCA_911728475.2). Lineage (NCBI taxonomy): Eukaryota > Metazoa > Arthropoda > Insecta > Coleoptera > Carabidae > Pterostichus > Pterostichus madidus. Next base: position 12,807,757 of record OU452318.1, read on the forward strand.
TTAATTTATCATTCGCCGTAATCTCGTTCAAGCATTCCTCATGACTTTTAAAACGTAGGGTACTTACATTGAGACCATCAAATTCCGTAACGAAGTCGAAAGAAACTCCGTTTATCCTGAGATTAGAATGCCTGACGGATAACACGTTCTAGAAATTATGTATTCTCTCCTCGATTTGTAGGACATACAAACATCTTCTGCATTTGCAGCGTGACGTGTGTCCCGGTTGCACTTAAACCTCTTGTTATCACTTTCACAGTTTATGCACTTATGTTCTTCACGGTTGTCTTTCTTCGCGCAATTTTTCGTTTCGTGATTTCCTGCGCAATACTGACAAGCAGCTTCCGCAGTGCATTTCTTTATTCCATGTCCATAACCACAACACTTGAGGCATCTCTTCGCACTTATGGCATCGTAAACCGCGCAACTTTGCCATCCGATAAACACACGTTTCGTTAAACCTATTTTTGCGTAGACGCTCGCATTTACCTCGACAAACGCAGAGTAAGTGCCTTTTTTCTCGATCGAAATGATGTTGTTTACTTTCACCAAGGGGTCTGCGATTCCATTGCAGTTTTTTCGTAGTAAGATTACCTCGAGCTCTTTGAGCTCATACTCTTCGTTGATCCCCACTATCTTTAGACAAGGATTCGATAATCTTTCCTCTTCGATCTCGTATTTTGATCCTAAGCGCTGAGTTATTTGTTGTGTCATTCGATCCACATCCTGTTGACTATTGCAGTTTATCCTCAGTCCTCCGTTGTACATTTCCTTGACCTTGATGATGTTGACGTCTATTTTGTTGTTGTCAATGGTTTTTTTAACTTCTTTGAAAGTCAGTTCGGATTTTTGGGTTTTCTTCGGTTTAATGCTGACTGATTGCGCTCGCGTAGCTTGGCATGTAACCCCAAGGCTCGGTACTTAACTTTTCACTTAAGTTGGTATTTTTTCCTCGAGAAGCACATTTTTATCCTTAATTTCCTTTATAAAGTCCTTGAGAAGATTGTTTTCTGTTGTAAGCCTGTTGCACTCATCGCATTCTTTATCGAGACACGTGTAGCTACTTGATCTGCTAGAGATACCGTTTGGTACGTTTAGGTTATCTTGTTCTTTTTGACGTTCTTCGACCTTCCCGTCTAGAGATTTCCCTTCCACATTTTCCAGATCGACGATTTTTGATTTTAGAGACACTATGACTTTACGAAGAACGAGTACATCGTCGCTCGTCTCGTCGTCTTCGGTTAGAGGGTTAGATTTGAGGTTAGGTTCGGCAGGCAGCACACCACGAAGAAATTGTCAACGATTTGAAGCGACTTCACGCGTTTCGCACAGCTGTTGTGATAAAGAGCGTTGCAAATAATGCATACGCATACTCTGGCTGGTTTTTGTTGTGGGCAACATTTAAAACGTGTCTCACTAAGAGCTCTCCCTTTACTTTCACCGTCTACGTCCTCCGCCATCTTTTTTTTATATATTTGCTTATTTATTGTTGATTGTACGCTATGCCTTTATTTGAATATATCTAAACTTATATTATGTTTATTCGCCTTCTCTCACTTCCACCTACTCTCCTTCCAAGCGTGCCCGATTGCCTGTCCATCCGGCGTTGGCGTAGGTTCTACTTGCTTGTCCGGTTTGACCTCCACGCTATCAATTTCTTTTAAGACTTTGCAACTTCTTAAAGGATACTTCCTTGTATTTCTAATTGAATCCTTCCTTAATAATTTTTTATTTGTTTCTCTTCCTTCCTCTCGAAACCGTTTTGGGATGTTTTATGCAAAGTAAAGTTTGAGATTAATTTCTGTTAAGTAGAGAAATATTATTTCCTACCGTAATAAATTCCCAGTTAAACTGTTCTCTGGGTAAATAATCATTTATTAATTGTCGTCTGTATTCCTCTGGTGTATATATCCGTTTATCTTCTTTATTTCTTTCACTGTTTATGACAGCATACAACTTCACAACTTCACATCAGTAAAAAATGATGAAATATAAATGCAATTATTACAAATCTAAAACATTTCTGCATATCGTTCCATCCAAAGTCCTTTTAATTGATACTAAACACAATAGGTTTCGAAGATCTTTCACTAAAACAACTGACGATTGAAAAAAATCCAATTATGCACGCGAGCTCTTCAAAAGACCTTTCATTTGATACTAATCACGACGAATTTTGATACATTTTCACTAAAACAATTGAAGATCCATAAGTATTAAATTTTGTACGCGAACCCTTCAAAAAATCTTTCTTTTTGATACAAACGCGATAGGTTTTAAACACTTTCACGAAAACAATTGTACATTTTGCTAAACTATTAAAATTCTTTTGGACGTCATTTTTTATAATGTTCTACATTTATATTTAATATGTACATGAAATCAATTGAAATTTTTCTCTAAACTTTTTTGAAAAACTGTTGGAAATCGCTGAAATATACTTTTTTGCATTGTAGAATGCTGCTGTCAATTTTCTTTTTCTTTAATGTATATTATTACCGCACACAAATTTTGCTTTGTTTTATTACATACTAATTATGTACCTTGAACCTGTTTGTTTCATTACATTAGTCATAACAACATCTGACATAAGTTGACTCATTAGAAGATAAGAGAAATGTATAAATAGGTTAGTTTAGTGAATAAGCACGCTCTTGTATCGTAGACTCTGCACAGTCAAGTACTGTGACACATATGTAACTATATACGAAATATAATAAAGTTATAATATTATTAAAGATTTTAGTATTCTTTTTAAAAACTTAAAATCGAATACTCAAAATTTAATTGGCGCAGTCGGTAGGATCAATAGCTTCGAAACACAACTAAAAAATTGTGTGGTGGATTTTTATCCTTTGCCAAGCAAAAAAACCTACAAAAATCTACGAAAACCGGTCGAACAGGACCCATCAGGCCGCAAAGGCACAACGTTCGTCTACAAGATTCACGTACTTCAGAGTGCTGTTCCGAGATCACGTCAACCAATCAACTAGGAAGACTTGCTGTTCCGAAACACGTCACTCATCAGAAGCACTTGCTGTATCTACTGGACAACACGAGAACTACGAACAAGACGCCGCAACAGAAGATGATCTTCACAAGAATCATCACAATCACAATCATCATACAGATGTAAGAATTTATTTAAAAAGTTTGTAAAACTTTTATATCATAATACACAGGGGTATTTCTAGCTACGACTAGTAATAAAAATACCGAGACCCGGCACAGGTCAATCACACACATAATACAACTTATGTCAGAGAGCGATAGCTCTGAATCAATAGAATCAGACGATTCTTTAACACCGTTACCAATAAATAAATATATTAAAATTAAATTGAAACCTAGTAGATTAAATCGCATAACAATGGCTACCACATCTGTACAAGAAATAGAAATGTACCTCAAAACAATCCCATGTTACAATGGAAATATTAAAACATTAAATAATTTCATAAAACAAGCCACAAAGATTATGGACATTTTTAACTCACTAGATCTCACTGCAAATCAGCGAATGTTTGCATTCAGCATGATAAAATTAAAACTAACTGAACAAGCAATTGAAATTACAAGTAATAATGAATTCACAGAATGGGAAGATTTAAAACTATATCTGACCACAAACTTTGTAGACAAGAGCACATCAGAAACACTGATGATAGAACTCATGGATACTAAATTTTCCAAATCAATAGAACAAACGTTAAAAATAATGCTTGAAAAATTTTCACTTTACAAGTCAAAAATACATTTAACAAATTACTCACAAGATCAGAAGAATGCAATAATTCATGAAAATCAAAAATTTATAGTAAAAAGATTTATATCTTTATTACCAAATCATGTTAGAGGATCATTCCTTATTAAAAATCCCACAACTTTGGAACAAATAGAATTAATGATTAAAAATGAATTTAGCTTTATTAATACGTATAACCAATCACCTATGTTGAGAAACAATGTAGAAAGACCAAAATTTGGCAATGGGCAACCTCCACAGAAGTTCCCATCACAAACATTCCCATCAACATCATTTAATCCCAGACAACCACCTCAATACCAGAGAGCTAACCCAAATTTTGCACCTAGACAAAATATAAAAAATTATTATGAGACGAAACGATTTAATCCAAAACCTATGACACAACAAACACGAATCACACAACCAATGTCTACACAAACAATCAGACAAAATAATAACATAGAAGAAGTAGACTTAGACGAAATAGATTTCGATACGGAACAAGCATTTTATAAACAAATAGACGAAGAGTTAAACAACGAAAGATTAGAGAAAGAAAGACAAAAGAAAATCTATGAAGATTCTTTTTTAGATTTAGAGACACCGATAGAAGAGATACAGTAGTAATGTCTTCTATAACAACGAATTTACCAGCACTAAAAATTGATCCATATGTCATACTGTTTGATACAGGCTCTTCAATAAACTTTATACACCCGGACTTAGTAAAACAATTTAAAGTAAAAACATATAACGAAAAATTAACTTTTAAAACAGTAAACGGAAAATCTAATTGCGATAAATATACAATAATAAAAATTCATAAAAAACCTTTAAAATGTTATGTTTATAAATTTCACAAAACATATAATATATTACTCGGAATAGAAGCATTTAAAATATTAAATATACAACTAAACTTTAAAGATAATAAAGTAAAATTAGACGACAAAATATATAAATTAGAAGAATTAACAAATTTAAAAGCAGAAACAAATAATATACAAATTAGAAATAATCACTTAAACAATATAGAAAAAAGAGAATTAGATAAACTCATAAACACATACACAGATCTGTTTCCAAATGAAAACGAAAATCTAACCTGCACTACCACCATAGCACACAAAATTCATGTAACAAATGAAACGCCGGTATATACAAAGAATTACCGACTTCCACAAATTTACGAAAAAGACATCGAAGAACATGTAAAAAAATTATTAGATAATAAAATAATACAAAAATCATTTTCACCCTGGTCATCCCCTATTTGGATCGTACCAAAAAAATTAGACGCTTCAGGAAAACAAAAAACTAGAATGGTAATAGATTTCAGAAAATTAAATTCAGTAACGAAAGACGATAAATACCCAATACCCAACATTGACACGATATTCGATCACATCGGACCTTCCGAATACTTTACAACCTTAGATTTACATTCAGGATTCCACCAAATAAAAATGAATAAAAATGATAGAGAAAAAACAGCTTTTTCCACAAGTTCTGGACACTACGAATACATTAGAATGCCGTTTGGACTTAAAAACGCACCTGCCACATTTCAACGAATGATTAATGAAGCATTAGGCGAATTAATAAATAAAATTTGTTTAGTATATATGGACGACATTATAATATTTGGCAAAAACTTAGAAGAACATTTAAAAAACATAAGACTAGTATTCGAAAAACTACGTCAAGCAAATTTAAAAATACAAATAGATAAGTCAGAATTTTTACAACAAGAAGTTAAATTTTTAGGATATAAAATTAATCAAACCGGACTAACAACAGACGAAAAGAAAATAGAGACAATAAAAAATTTAAATTTACCAAAAACACAAAAAGAAATAAAACAATTCTTAGGAACTTTAGGATGGTACAGACGATTCATACCTAATTACGCAAACTTGACAAAACCTTTCACACAATGTTTACGAAAAAATGTTAAAATAGATATAGATGACGAAAATTATAAGAATGCATTTGAACAATGTAAAAATACATTAATAAAATCCCCAATATTACAAAACCCAGACTTTAATAAAGAATTTATATTAACTACAGACGCAAGCGACTTTGCAATAGGCGCTATACTCGCACAAAAAACAGACGATAAAGAATTACCTATATGTTATGCCTCTAAAACTTTAAATAAAGCAGAACAGAATTACAGCACAATAGAAAAGGAATTAAAAGCAATAGTATGGGCAGTTAGAAATTTTAGACCATATATTTACGGACGGAAGTTTACCATAAAAACAGATCATAAACCTTTAATCTGGTTATTCAATATGAAAAACCCGAATCAAAAACTAATTAGATGGAAAATAGAATTGAGTGAATACAACTTTGAGATAAATTATTTACAAGGTAAAGAGAATGTTGTTGCAGACCTACTATCCAGACAGAAACCAAAATTTAAATTAAATAATTTAATAGGAGATGTATTAGAACAAAACCCCATCGCACATTGTATATCAAAAGACTCTGAAATGTCACGAGGTCTGGCCGAACAAATAAATTTAAAATATGATTGTAAAGACTTCTGCAAAGAACGAAATAATAAAAATATCATTATTCAAAAAATAAGTAATAAAATAATATTTCACTTGATTACAAAAATAAATCATTTTGATAAACCATTACTAAAAAATTTAGACAAACCCTTAAAAGAACTAAGAGATTATATGATTATAAATGAACTACCTATAATAAATATCCCAAAATTAGGATGTGGTTTAGACATATTAGAATGGGAAAAAGTAAGAGAAAAGATAAATAAAATATTTGAAGATACTAATATAGAAATAAACGTTTTCACATTACCCGACGTTAACCATAACGAAACAGAAAACAGTAGCGAACAAAATAATATAGATCAAGAAGAAGATAATCAAACAGTACACAGCGCAAATGAGAATCCCATAGCAGGAATAAAATATTTAGATGAGAGAATTAATATAGCTGACAATCAAATAATAATTTATAAAGTAGACAGGGACACTGAAATAAATAAATAAAAATAAATAAATATATCATCACGCCTTCTACCCATTACTGGGTGTGGCACTCTGCTAAAGCAGATCTCGGTAAGTGATATATTTTTGCGCGTGAAGTGCGGTTACCAGTCGTCAAATCACGGCCCCCAAACATGTTAGTGGTGGAGGAGCCACAGGGATAGCTTTTTCAAATTATGAAAATTTGTCGCGTGTGGGAATCGAACCAGGGACCTCAGGATCCACAGGCCGACTTCATACCACTGTGCTAGCCGTCCCATATACAGAAAATAGAAAAATATTTTGATAATAAAAAACAAAGACTTATTTGTAAATTTAATAAAGTAACTTTTAAACAAGATGTTATAGATTTTATAAAAACTTATCTCACCCCAAAAATTAGATATTTAGCCTTATTTCAAAAAGATTTAGATAAGGAAGTTTCAAAAATATTACAAGAAAATTTCCAACCAAATTCTATAAATATCATAGCGTGTACAAAATTAGTAAACAACGTAGAAAATAACGAAGAACAATTAGAAATTATACATGACTTTCACACAGGCCTTACAAATCATAGAGGAATTTTAGCTACCATAAGAGAATTAAAAGAAAAATATTATTGGCCAAACATGAACAAAGACATTCAAGAATATATAAATAACTGTGAAACGTGCCGATGTAATAAATATGAAAGAAAACCTATAAAAACAACTGACAATCTTACAATAACACCAAGCACACCATTTGAAATGATAAACATAGACTTGTTATCACTAAATAAAGAACCTTACTTGACGATATTAGATCAGTTCTCCAAGCACGCACAGATTATCAAGGTCGAAAATAAGAGCGCAAAACAAATAACAGATAAATTAAGAATATATTTCGAAACATACAAAATACCGAAAGAAATAATAATGGACAATGGTACGGAATTTAATAACACATTAATGAAAGACCTCTTAAGTAAAAAGAAAATTAAATTACATATAACTTGCGTTAATAACCCAAAAAGTAATGCAGTGGAAAGACTTCACTCAACATTAATAGAACAATTGAGAATACTACACTCAAGACCAGACACTAAAAACATAGCAATGTCAGAAAAAATACGAATGGCTACACTAGCATATAATAATACAAAACATAGTACAACACAACTAAGCCCAGTTGAAATACTTTTCGGAATATCAAATGAAAACATTTTTATAAAAACAGACCAATCCAAATTAAGAGAAAATTATGAAGAACAACAAAGGAAAATTAAGCATATTATAAAAGATAGAATAGAAAGAGAAAAATTAAAGCGAAATATAGAAAATGACAATCCTTTAGAATTAAAAGATAAAGTATACGTTAAACAAAATCCTAGAATTATTCATAAAATAAAGAAACCAATATACAGAAAATATTCAGTTAAAAATTATAACCCTTTATTAGGAAAAATTAAAATATTAGATAAAAAGAATAGAAGTAAAAATATAAAAATAAATCAATTAAAAATTAAATAAAATTTCAGATGTCAAGGACAAATTCAAGATATATCGAACAATAATGGATTCCACCTTGCCGAATTAGGTGAATGCAAAATCAAGACTGGCGAACAACTAATATACTATAACTACAATATAAATCCCATTTATGAAGAATTCCTAAAAATAAGAACAAATAGAGATAATCTATTAAAGAATATAAAACCCCATAATGAAACATTCCAAACATACATTAATATTTTAAATTACAATTATTTAGACTTAAATAATCAAATTCAAAAACTATTTAATAAAAGACAAAAACGCGGACTTATAAACGGATTAGGCTCCATTGTTAAATCAATAACAGGAAATTTAGATTCTACGGATAGTCAAAGATATGAAGAAATGTTTAATAAATTAAAAACAAATCAAGAAATATTACAAGAACAGAATGATGAAGTCATTAAACATAATAAAGATATGACAAATAAATTTAATACACAGTTAGAAAATGTCAGACATAATGAAAAAGAATTAACACGTCAAATTGAGAGCATAATTCATGCCTTAAAAGGAAATTTAGATTGGAAATTACAAATAGATATGGAAAGTAAATTTCAGAAATTAATATTAATAATAATGAATTTAAATGAATTAACAAAACAGATAGAAACAAGTTTAACCTTTTGCTCACTACACAAATTAGATGTTAGTATAATATCTTACGAAAATTTAAAACAAACTACACAAAATAACGACATTTGGAATTTAATCGAACTAATAGAAACCCATTGTAAATACTATAACGGAGAAATATACTTCATAATATCAATACCAACCTTCTCCCAAGAATCCTTCAAATTAAACCAGTTTACCCCATTACCCATGATTCAGAATGATAGATTTATAATAATGAGTGAACCTCAACAATTATATTTTATACAAGATAAGACTTATAAAATAAGTGAATGTAGTTATATTAAGAATAAATACTTGTGTATTACACAGTTTATAGAAATAAGTAAATGTATGGGAAATATATTAAATAAACAGAAGGATGATGATTGCAAATACCATAATATTGAGAAAAAGAATACTTTTGAATTAATTCAAAATACAAATGAACTAATTATGATTAGTCCAAATAAACAAGAAATTCAAATGAACTGCAATGAAATAAAAATAAAAAGAAATATTCAAGGAATCTATAAGATAAAAATTAACCAAGAATGTCAAATAAATAATTTCACATTTAAAAGAATTTTACAAAAATATAAAGAAATTGAATTTAAAACATTTGAGAAGGAATTAATAAGTTCAAAATTTAATGATACTAAATTACAGAATATCTCAGATATTATATTAAATGAACCAAAAATTACAAGAATAAAAGAAATCAAAATTGAAAATAGCAGTCATCACTCTTATATAATATATGTTATAATATTTATATTAATAAGTTGTTATATTTTAAGAAAATATGTATTACCTAGAATAAATATATATAGAAATGAAAGAAAGTTAAAAAGGGTAAAAACGGTAAGGAAAAAGCTAAGTGAATTAGCTATGCAAGAACAAATATAATGAACAAACTAAAAGGGGAGGAATTATGTACCTTGAACCTGTTTGTTTCATTACATTAGTCATAACAACATCTGACATAAGTTGACTCATTAGAAGATAAGAGAAATGTATAAATAGGTTAGTTTAGTGAATAAGCACGCTCTTGTATCGTAGACTCTGCACAGTCAAGTACTGTGACACATATGTAACTATATACGAAATATAATAAAGTTATAATATTATTAAAGATTTTAGTATTCTTTTTAAAAACTTAAAATCGAATACTCAAAATTTAATTTACTTTTAAAAATTATTTGTCAAGTTGACGTTTTGTCTTAAAAATTTTTACGCTAGCCCTTCAAAAAACGTTCCATTTGAGTCCAAACACGATATGTTTTTAAGCACTTTCACTAAAACAATTGACGATCGAAAAGTAATAAATTTTGTTTGCAAGTCCTTCAAAATACCTTTCATTTAATACCAAACACGATAAGTTTAGAAGCACTTTCACTAAAACAATTGCCAATCGTAAAATATTTAATTTTGTACGCGAGCTCTTCAAAATACCTTTCATTAGAAACCAAACACGATAGATTGTTAAGCACTTTCACTGAAACAATTGCCGATCAAAATTAAATTAAATACTGCACGAAAACACTTCAAAAGACATTTCATTCGATATCAAACACGATAAGTTCCAAAGCAATATCACTTAAACAATTGCGGATCGAAAAAAATAATAATTTTGCACGCGATCCATTTAAAAGATTTTTTATTTGATACCAAAAACGGCATCGTTCGAAATATTTTATGTTTAAAACAATTGATATTCTTAATTTTTTTTTTATTTCATATAAAATTTCTTCCAAATTTTCATATGACATTAAACACGGCATTAATCCGAATATTTGAAATTTGGAACAATTGACAATCGTAAAGTCTTAATTTTTTATTTCGTCTGAAAGTTCGTCTAATGCCCTGTCATATGATATCAAACACGATTTGATTCGGAACACTTTAAGCTTAGAACAATTGACGGTCGTAAAATTTCAATCAAATACGTGTTTTATTTCCGAAAACATTTTGCTAAAATAACTTTTTTTTATTTCATCTGAAAGTTCTTCTGACGCTATTTCATATGCTTTAGCATTTCTTCAACTAAAGGTTGCACGAAAGGCATGAGTATTCGCCGAATGTTTGTAGTTCAATTGGTTAAAGCAGTCACGATGCGAGTGAAAGTTTCTGGGTTCAAAATCCGGCGAACGCTCATTGCTTTTTCAAAAACTAACTTTTTAATTATTTTATCTAAAGGTTCGTCTAAAGCCCTTTCATATGATACCAAACATGGCATAATTCGGAATACTTTAAGTTTGAAATAATTGACAGTCGTAAAATTTCAATCAAATATTTACGTGTTTTATTTCCGAAAAGATTTTGCTAATCTATTAAAAATCCGTTGGATGTAATTTTTGATAGTTCCACATTTTTTTATAGAATTTATTAAGTTTCAAACAATTACCTACGTAAAATTTCAACTTTTTATATTTCATCTGAAAGTTCTTTTAAAGCCCTTCAATATGACACTAAACACGGTACGATTCGGAATACTTTAAGTTTGAAACATTTGCTTATTATAAAATTTCAACTTTTTTCATTTATCTGAAAGTTCTTCTAAAGCCCTTTAATATGACACCAAACACGATAGGTTTTGTTGCAATTTCACTAAAATAATTACCGATTGAAAATATTATAATTTTGCCCACATGCCCTTTAAAATAACTTTCGTATTACCGATAGAAAATTTAAGTGCTCAAATGATTCCAATTCGAGTTTTCTGGTTTTTGTTTTAATTGTACTCTGCCGTGGATAAAATTTGCTTGGTTTTACTGTATATTATTACTGGAGACAAATTTTGTTGAGTTTACCTGTATACTTTATATAACTTGTCAATTTGAAGTTTTGTTTTAGAGGACTGTCAAAAATTTTCTTTTTAAATACATATATTTAAAATTCGGAATTATAATTAAAATGTTCCCTCATTCCCAAATATGTGTAATATATTTCAAAAGTTGTCTAAAATATTTCATACTTAAATAATTTTTAATTAAAAATGCGATATGCCTCCACACTCTTAGTTGAAAATGCATGTTTTTTCAAGTTTTCTCGCACATCATGTGCACGAAAAATCAGAGACTATCAAAAGGCACTCCCCATAAGTAATCCCTATCAAATAAAAAAAGTTGTAAATAAATCTAATAAACCGTGTTGGCTGTAAAATTGTCAGACTGATCGTGATGAAACTATATATAGGGAATTAAGCCGTTTAGTATATAAGACTAGCGGTCGCCCTGGCTTCGCCAGGCCTCACGCTAGTTCCGCGGACCCTGAAGTAGAATTCACTTTTGTAGGACAGTTGACACAATATAAATTCAATTATTACAAATCTAAAACATTTCTGCATATCTTTCCAACCTAAGACCTTTTAATTGATACTAAACGCAACAAAATTTCGAAGATCTTTCACTGAAACAACTAACGATTGAAAAATATTCAATTCTGCTCGCGAGCTTATCAAAAGACCTTTTACTAGATACCAAACACAATAGGTTTTGAAGAACTTTCATTAAAACGATTGATGACAGGAAAAATTCAATTATGCACACGAGCTCTTCAAAAGACCTTTCATTTGATACTAAACACGAAGAATTTTGAAGAATTTTCACTAAAACAATTGAGGATCTAAAAATATTAAGTTTTGTACACGAACCCTTCAAAAAATCTTTCTTTTTGATACAAACGCGATAGGTCAAATTTAAACTTTTTTATTTCATTACAATCTTCTTCTAAAGCCTTCTTATCCGACACCAATACTTTAAGTTTGAAACAGTTGACGGTTGTTAAATAATATTTTTTTTTTATTTCATTTGAACTTTCTTTCAAAACTCTTTTATATCACACCAAACTCGGCATGACCCGGAATACTTTGAATTTGAAACAATTAACAGTTGTGATATTGAATTTTTTTCTTTATTCCATCTACAAGTTCTTTCAAAACTCTTTTGTATGACATTAAACACGGCATGATTCCGAATACTTTAAATTTAAAACAATTGACGGTCGAAATATATTTATTTTTTATTTCGTCTGAAAGTTCTTCTAAATCCCTTTCATATGATATCAAACACGACATTTTGCTAAACTAACTTTTTATAAGAATTTGTTTATTGACACAATTGTTTGTTTGTAGATATTATAAATAATTTTTGAAAAAGCAATGAGCGTTCGCCGGGATTTGAATCCAGAACCTTTCACTCGCATGGTGACTGCTCTAGCATTTCTTCAATTAAAAGTTGCACGAAAGGCATGAGTATTCGCCGAGTGTTTGTAGCTCAATTGGTTAGAGCGAGTGAATTTTTTTATAGAATTTATTAAGTTTGAAACAATTACCTATCGTAAAATTTCAACTTTCTATATTTCATCTGAAAGTTCTTTTGAAGGCCTTCAATATGACACTAAATACGGTACGATACGGAATACTTTAAGTTTGAAACTATTGACAGTCGTAAAATTTCAACTTTTTTTTTTATTTCATATGAAAATTCTTCTAAAGCCCTTTCATATGACACCCAACACAATATGATTCGAAATACTTTATGTTAGAAACAATTGCTTATTGTAAAATTTCAACTATTTTAATTTTTCTGAAAGTTCTTCTAAAGCCCTTTAATATGACATCAAACACGATAGGTTTTCATGAGGCGCCGTTTGCGACAATATACAGACTCGTAAATATACAATTCTTTTCACAATATATACTAAATTTTTGACAATATCACATAAAATATTGTATATATATTAAATTTATTACAATATCACAAATAATATTGTATATATACAAATTTTGTGTACTGTATTAAGAAAATCGGGTATATTATAAACCTGTATATTGTGATATTTTTGTCGCGTTAAAAATATATACAGAATAGGATTGTGCCACTTATTCAGAGATGGCGCTGAATTTCAGGTAGTTCACGCTGCATTTTGGAGAGATAGTGCAACATTCGAACGAAATGGCGCTATGAAATGTACACCCAAGGGGTGTACAAAATATTATTTTTAATCTTTTTCTCCAGATTTAAAATAACTATCTTAGGTTTAGTTTAAGTAACATTAACAAAACTGGAATTTCTTTATAGCTAACGGAAATGAGATTACAATTTTTAAGTAACCTAAAAATAAATACTTCTAAATTTGAATGTTATGGAAAATTATATCATTGTTATGATAAATTCATATTACATAGAGATATTATAAATAGTTATTTGTTAAACTAGCGAAGAAAGTGTCTCTTTTTTCCACTCGCTCATGAGGCAATTCGAGCGAGAGTGGAAAAAACTGTTTCTTCTCGTGTTAGACACCATATTTTTTTCACGACATGTTTCTAAAAACGATTGTCTCGAACCTTCAATACATTTTAAGAAAAGATTAGTAGAATAAGGGCCAGGTTTTTAATCGCCGGTTTACGCTCGATTAATGTTAACCATGATTAAATAATAATAGAAACCATAGTTTCCATTATTATTTAATCATGGTTAACATTAATCGGTGATTGAAAGGGTAATATTTTGTTTATTTGAATCAAAATTGTTTATATTGACATGACTAATAGAATGAGGGTAATATTTTATTTATTGGAATCAAAATAGTTTATATTGACATTACAGTTAGTGCAATATCTGTTCTTGGATTTATCGGGTAACAGATTGTCATTAATACACGGGATGTGTATTTGGTTGTCTAATGTAGATAGATATTTCCTATATATATTTTTTAAAGTAATGAAAAAAATGTTCTCTTCATTTCTTTTACAAATATTTTTTGCTTTCGTTGTTAGTTATAATCATAGTTACATCCCCAAATATATTTATTATTTATGTTTTATTTAATATTTGAGCCATTTAAAGTAAATTTATAATTTCTCCGATTTTTTATTCTGTTTTTTCTGAACATTTGACCATTATTTATTAAGGACTACTTATCAACTTATGGCACAATGGTAGCTAGCCGGGTTGTGGAAATTAGAACCCGAGTTCAAATCCCATAACCGGCAACTGATTTTCACCACATTTAAAATTATCCCTGTGGCTCCCTCACCACTTACATCTCTGGAAGACTGTAATTTTATGGCTGGTAACCGCACTTCACGCGTATAAATAAGTCACTTATCAAGATCTGTCCCGGCGGACTGCCACACATGGAAATGGGTAAAAGGTGTGATGATTATTTATTTAACTAGGGAATAAAGAGTAAATAAAAAAAATTGTTGATCTCTAAGGTAACCAATAATTATTGCAAAGCAATTGTTCCAAATATTTAAATAAAGTATTAGTCTTGTGAATAACAACAAAATATTCCGAAAATAAAAAAAACCAAAAAGTAAACATAAATTTATAATACATGTTTCAAAAATGACGCCATTACAAAAAAAAAAACAATAATTTTAGTTGAGACCAAAGATACTTTGCATTAATAATAATTATTATTTGTGTACAAAGACAGAAGTTAAACTTTGTGTTTGTAATCAATCGAGGCAAATAAATCACATAAGTACTCATAAAAAGGAGTACCGGTGTGCAGATGAGATAACTTATGCAAATCTATTGTTTACCTACGTTGTTTATTAATCGGTGTTATTCATTGACATCTTCTACATTTAAAAATTTTATTTGTTCGCATTTCGATCATCTTCCATCAGTCAATTTTAATCTAGTTTTACAGTAACTAATCAAGTAAAACAAGAAATGTTAACTAAACATATGCAATATTGAAATATCTACAATTTTTATTTGAATATTTTCTCTTTAAATTTTATTGGATCACAACGGCTGCGCAAAAAATTATTTTTAAATTTAAAGCTGATGGTGGAGCTGCTTAATACCTTGAATATTCAAGATATAGTACATAAAACTTATTTGGCTGAGTTGTGAAATAAAAAGTAATAATTTATTTGTAAAAGTTTTGACATTTATTAGTCAAATATTTGTTTTCTCTTGTCTTGGGACAACAGAATAGAAAACTATAGGGGAGACTGGGTACGGTTGTGCCAGGTTACGGTAGTGACAGTCGTCATAACAGCAAAACTATACGGAATGCGGAAAGGGTGCAAGGGGAGGGAGAAGCGGCATGCATGTCTAAATGCGTTTCCCAGGTTACGTCAGGCAGCGCGCGACGCTAACGTAAGCATGAGTCTACATTGCTTTTTAACAGTCAAAAATAAGTTTTTTTGTTTAATTTGTTTTAATATTTACTGTTATTTGTATACAGATAGATTATATCATATATTTTTTTGTTATAAGTTGAATATTAGTAGTTAATTACGAGTGATTAGTTTTTACGTAGATTACTTGGCCCAGTCATGGCGATTGTTTGTTTTCGAAATTATGCGTTGGGTACGGTTGTGACAAATGTTGTGGGTACGGTTGTGACATATATTATAACGTATATAATAAAAAAAAATATTCATTTATGTTTAAATTATTAAATTTAATTTATTTTGATTTAAATCAATGATTAAAAAAAAATCTCTTGATTTCAATCAATTTGATTTAAATCTCTCAACCCTGGTCATAAACATTAGATGCAGTGCATTATTAATTGTAAGAATAGAAGTGATCGTAGATTTAAGTTCATTTGCTTTAATTATGAATGTTAACTTTTTATAGAAGACAGTTATGTTGCATTATGTTACATATTTCTAACAATAAAAGTATTTATTATGTCTGTCACTACTGACCCCAACCACTGTCACAACCGTCCTTGGGGTGTGGTTGGTTGTGACACTTTCTCTTTTTTCTTTTAATTTTGATGCTATAACTAATACAGCGTATTTAGGCACAACATTTTGGTATTTTTACGTAGACAAAAGTACAAATTAAGATTTAAATTACTTTTCTCGCAGCTAACTAGTAAATTAACAAAATTATTGGCGATCAAACCAAAATTGTCACATTCGTACCCAGTCTCCCCTACCTATTTATTGTTTAATTAAAAATATTTGTTGGCGTCAATAAAATAGGTAACCATTTACTCACTAAAACTTTGGTCATCCTTGATTTTTACACTATTGGTAAAGTAGGAAATTAATTTAAATTGCTACAGAACACTGCAATAAGCAGTGCCATCTTGCGGCAAATGTTGTAATCCTAGTCTGTATTCGTGGAATTATGTCTGATATATGCATTTGAAGTAAGACAAAATGCAAAAGGTAATATTTTACACAGTTGCTATTTTTCAATTTATTTAGTATATTTCCTTAAAATGTGTAATATTTTACGACATAAATCTTGTATATACGTTTAATCATAGAATATATTGTTTTAATTTACATGAAATATTCAAAACATTTTGTCGCAAACGGCGCCTCATAGGTTTTGTTGCCATTTCATTAAAACAATTGCCGATTGAAAATATTATAATTTTGCCCACATGCTCTTTAAAATAACTTTCGTATTACCGATAGAAAATTTAAGTGCTCAAATGATTCCAATTTAAGTGCTCAAATGATTCCAATTCGAGTTATCTGGTTTTTCTAAATGGTACTCTGACGTGGATAAAATTTGCTTGGTTTTACTGTATATTATTACTGAAGACAAATTTGGTTGGGTTTACCTATATACTTTATATAACTTGTCAATTTGACGTTTTGAATTAAAACCAACTTCATAGTGGACTGTTAAAAATTTTCTTTTTAAACACATATTTGAAATTTGTAATTATAATAGAAACGTCCCCTCAGTCCCCCAATGTGCGTAAAATATTTCAAAACTACTCTAAAACATATAATATTTAAATAATTTATAATTAAATATGCGACATGTCCACAGACAAATGTCAAAATTACAGTAGATGTTCTTCTTAAAAATGTCAAAGCCTCCACACTCTTAGTTGAAAATGCATGTTTTTTCTCGCACATCATGTGCACGAAAAATCTGAGACTATCAAAAGGCACTGCCCATAAGTAATCCCTATCAAATAAAAAAAGTTTCAATTAAATCGGATAAACCGTCTAGGCTGTAAAATTGTCAGACTGATCGTGATGAAACTATATATAGGGAATTAAGCCGTTTAGTATATAAGAATTCCGGATATAGTAAATAACAATTTTTCTGTCCAAACTCTCCCAATAAAGTAGCTCTATTTTTTATCGTACTCACCAACTGAAAAGTTGTAAGGTACTTTTTCCACCAAAGGTATTTCTGCCACTGAGGTCCCAGACCAGACAGCATGTAGTAGGTGTACATAACGACGTGAACAGACGCGTTTAGTCCAGATCCTAGGGCACAACTGCCTCCGGGGCAGATCTTCGCGATCATCCATGCATTAAACGGCATCGAAGCGTGGTGGAACACGTGAAGTAACGTTACTTGATTGGATTTCTTTCTCAGTATGAAGAAAATCTGCAAAAGACCAACACCTATGTTAATAGTTTTTGTTTTTGTGCCATAAACCAGCGAAACCTACGTTTTTTAACCATTATTATAACAAATTAAAATGTTAGTAAACTTTCACATCTAGACACATTTTTTGAATTCGGATTAGTGGGAAATGCAAACGTGAAGGTAGGGTATAGAATTTATTGTACAATTTCCGTAACCTCAGCATCACGGGAAAGGTCGCTCAGTAAATTAAAGCTCGTAAAGAATTATTTACGATCTTCAAAAACTCATGAACGGCTCACGAATTTATTGCCAATTTTGATAAGAATAGCAATAGCAAAATGCTTAAATTTAAAGATGTCATTAAAAATTTGCTCAGTTGAATGCTAGAAATGTGATATTTCCGTAGGTAGATACCTGCATAGTTTACATTGTTTGTGTGTGTGTTTTTTTTTTTGTTACGATAAGTGAATGTCTAATAAAATATTTGTATTTTTATTTATTTTTTTGTTAGAGAGGCACAAATTATAACTTTGGCTCCAGTCGCAAGTTATCCTTACTGCAACCCTGACACATAATAAAAATAATGAGAAAAATTGGAATCAAATCAGATTTGAATATCAGGGCTACCGTAACTTACAGCATAAGACCGAAGTTCATCATCATGGCGTTATTACAAAATTTTTAGTTAAAAAATAATAAATTAATAAATTTTGGTTTACTTGTGTCAAAAGAACGAATATTATTCAAAATAATTTTTGTAGCTCTTGAGGGTCCATGAATCCCTGATTTAGAGTATTTGTGATTACACAATTATTTCATACTCATAATTTCATGAAGTTGAATATTTTAATTTTGTAATATTAAAAACGAATAAATTCTGCGAAAGATGAACCCTTATTTTATTAGTTTACTTTTTATGCCTTAAACCGGCGGTACTAAATGATTTTACATTAAAACATTAATATGAAATGTCGCTTATAATTTGTCAATTGAAAATACGAAGAATTTGTATTTTAAATTAATAAATTTTGAATAACTAAATTAAAGAAACAAATATTATGAAATAGCTAATTGTGTATTAGGAGCACAAAATGGTATATTGTCGATTGAGAGGTCGTTGACATTCTCTCGAAATCGACAATGTACATTTTAGCTCGAAACACACACAAGATTTTACCTATAGCCACCACAAGAGATTTAATATTTTAAGATTTAAATTTTACAAGTTAAGCGTTACAGAAAATTCAAATTGTTTATATTCTGTCACTTTTTGCTTGTCGCGCATAAGCGCAAATGTTTACTTTGTATATTGACTGTATAAAATAGTAATTTTTATAACAAGTGTCGAAAAAGGCTTGTTACGTGCACGAGCACCTAACGTTTTTCGACACGTGTTATAAACAACATTTTTCCTACAGTTATGCGATTTAGAAAATTACTAAAATATTATCATAATTTACAAAAATTTTATGATATTATACGAAAACGATGTTTTAAGACGTTGCTATGGGTTTTTTGTTGACTGCTTGCACACTATTCTACGTATTTAAAAATATTTCACTAAGTTCAAGATAATTTCTTCAAAATCGTCTAAATTGAAATACTACACTGACTGATTCTCGATACATCTCCAAAGATAATAGCAGCCTTAGATCAAGCTATGTTGAATCTGTTCTAGGCAATGACAATCAACCTGCTGCTGGTACTTCTAAAACCTCCGAAATTGTTGTCAATAACATTACTGTTAATAATATGAACAGGTACGGAATAAATCAATATTTCTTTAGACAGTACAAAAGTTTCCACTTCATATTATGTCAAGTAACTGTAGCAACTGTGTTAATAATATACACAAACAATAAATATTATATATTTCACATACTCTTTAAATATAATCATTTATCGATATATTTTACTCTGTTTGGTTGTTTTTATTAATTATCATATTTAATAATGATGTACTAGAATTCTTGTCTGCTCAATGTGATGTGTACTGATTAGATATACTGCAGTTTAAGGTTATGTTTTTAAACGTCAAAATATACCACTATATACACATATACATACATACACATATACCGTTCGTTTGTTCGCGTACCTTCTTTCATAAGCGAGCAAAAGAATGCAACTATTGTATGGTCTGTCACTAAAATATGAACTTCCGTGCTCGGCGCGAAATTTAAATCGCTCTCAATTAAATTTTATTTTGACAGTTGCGTAAAACACAAATTTCTTTCGGATCTAGTGCTTCTTTGCTTACAGAAACGCACTTGGTATGCATTTGTATCCTTTCCACCCGTAACCAAGGCAATAATAGTTAGGTAATAACAAAGAAATCGCACAGTTGTAGGAAAAATAATTTATGTAGCCCTTAGGGTTCTATGGACCTTTGGTTTAAGGCATTTAAGATCTCAACATTATGTCGAATTTGTTAATAATTTCATTGAGCCGAAAATTTTATTTTTGTTATAAGGAAAATAAAAATAACATTAATATTAAATATAGATAAGTGTAAAAGTGTTTATTGACGTCGCGGAAAAAATTTATATATCTTCAAACCGAATGTACAATTAAATATCATAATTTAGGTATTATTATAGTTCAGAAACCAATATTTAAAGATAATATGAAATTAGAAAATTATTTTATTTATATTATTTGAACTTACCGTATCAAAAAATTCTGTAAACTTCGATAAGAAGAATAAATATACAGCAGATAGGGCCTGCAAAAATAATATTTACAGTATGAGGGATTGCCTGTGACTTACATCATCAGTCATAAAATAACTTATTTAATCTAATTTTAAGATGCTTTGACTAACTGATATTTGGATAGTTGTAACAGCAGTTTAATATTAGGCAGTACTCACTAGTAGAGCGTCTGGATCTGTGGTACTTTGGTCCAAATCACGACATTTAAACAAGCTGAACCTTCGAATGTACCCTGAGCCATAACTCTAAAAGAAAATATATTCTAGGAAGCTATACACAAGGTATTTCATGAAAACTATGCCATTATAAGGGTAAGGTGAAAAGTTCTCGGCCTCACACAGAGATGGCGTTCCAATTAGCAAAAATTTGTCCATGTCAACTGATAAAAAGTGGGCAACTAAAAATGACCCACATAGCGGCCAAAAACTGCCACCACACCGGAAATCATGGAAAAAGTACATGATATCGTGTAAGTAGACGTCTTGCGTGTTTTTCGTTAATGTGGATAAACTTGAAAATCGTGCGGTCATAAAATTCTTCGTTTTGGATAGATTAACCCCTAAGGAAATTCATTCGAAGTTGACAAAAGTTTACGGGGACTCTGCTTCTTCCATGTCAACCGTTAAAAAGTGGACAGTTGAATTTAAACGTGGTCGCACGTTCCTCAAAGATGATCCGCGTGAAGGACGGCCAATAATCGCCACAACACGATCTTCGCAGCAATGTTTGGACCGATTCAATAGGGATCCGACCGATTTAGTGCGACGATTTGTCACCATGGATAAGACATGGGTTCACCACTATACGCCAGAAACGAAACAGCAGTCCAAGCAGCGTGTGGTAGCCAGTGGTTCAGCGCCAAAGAAAGCGAAGTCGCTCGCATCTGCCGGAAGGATCATGGCCAGCGCGTTTTGGGATGCGAAAGAGATCCTGTTAATTGATTACCTTGAAAAAGGCAGATTACAGGCGAATATTACTCCAACCTTCTCGATCAGGTGGATACCAAAATTCGCGAGAAGAGGCCTGGCTTGCAGAAGAAAAAAAATCATCTTTCATCAGGACAACGCGCCTGCACACAAGAATGCGTTGGCGATGGGAAAACTGCGTGATTTCGGGTACGATTTGCTCGGCCATCCCCTAAATTCTCCTGATTTGGCACCCTCAGACTTCTATCTGTTCCCAAACCTGAAGAAATTTGTTTCTGGGAAACACTTCGCGTCCAATGAAGAAGTTGAGAGGGCCGTAGATGAACATTTTTACAGCCTTCCCGACTCTCACTTCCGGGAAGCAATATTAATGTTGGAGAAACGCTGGATTAAGTGTGTTGAAGTCAAGGCAGAGTACGTAGAATAATAAAAACATTTTTTAACTGAAAATCGCAGACTTCCATTGTCAGGTCGAGAACTTTTCACCCTCGTAATAATTAACAAGGAAATCAGTCTTTTCTTGCAAATTGGTCATGTAAATCGTTCTTATTAATTGAAAGATCGTGTAGAAAATGGCACATTTTTCAACTACCTACCTGATATACAATTATTGCACTCAAAATAATTTGGAACCAGTTGTAGTAAAATAATATTGATTGTACGGTATAAGCAGGTCGATTTTTCATATATTTAGGTAAAATAAATTGAATTAAAGTTAGGTAAATGGCTGTTATTCCCAGTGTAGGAAGTGGTGAGGCCATTAAAAATTTATTTTCCATTCTTGGATCTGAAAAAAAATATTCATTAGTATTTTCAATACCTTCAATTTCTCAAAAGTGAAAGTAATAATAATAATGATATTTATTTATTATTCGGGTTTATTGATCACTTAGCGTCAAGTGCGAGGTTCAGCCAAGGTCTATTCTATCACCTAATCCTTACAAATGCATCAGAAACATCCATACTCCGGGCGGAATACGAACCCGCGACCTACAGCGTACTAATATCAAGTAACTGCTATGCTAGCCGCTCGACTATCATGGACCGTGACCGGTAGTTTTATTTTATAAATGACATAATGTTCAACCCAGTATATGCACTATAAATTTAATATAAAAATAAATAAGATTTTTCATAATTCAGTTATATAGGTACCTACTTCTTCAACGTTTCAGCATTTTATTAGAAATAGATTTATCTTCCAAAATATTTTGACTAATTTTATCATGAACAATTTTCATATATTTTTTTTCAATTGTATTTTAATCCGGTGAGTTCAGTAAAAACACTTTCCTGACGTATTATGTATACTATTTTTTTCTGAAACCGTTTACGTTAATCAATAATTAATCAAAAATGTTAAATTTCTTTGATATTAATTGTATTAACAGCAAACTATATACCGTCAGGTAAAATCTGTTATTTTTGTTGGAGTCTTTGATACTAACTGAATTAATGTTTTGGTAAAAATCTACTTTCCATACTAAAATTGGTAAGGAAAGTAGGCACTTTTTTGCTGGTTTTAGGAAAATAATGTTATATGATTTATTTGTAAGTATTTTGTAAATATACATATAATTTTTGTTGTTAATATTATTATTGTATTTATATAGTGTCCGGATGAAGACTGAAGTGTTAGCCGAAATGTTGACGTATTAAAAAATAGGAATTCCGAAAAATCTGATTTATTTTGATATTATAAAAACAGTCAAATAAAAATCTATATCCTTTTATAAACTTAATGTTCTAATGATGCTTCAAAAGCAGTGGCGTACCAAGACAAATTGCTGGGGGGGAGGGCATTTATACTCTTCCTTACATGTCATTTTATAGAATTAATATAGTATTCAACGAGCGTGTAATGAAAGCTATTACATATAAGAATAAAACATAAATTAATTGGACAAGATTACCATACTTGTGATATTTATGTAATAATAACTATCTTTCATAAGGATTAAATTATTAATAAAATGTACTTTAGTAGGGCAACTATACTTGTGATATTTATTAATAAAACTCATATATAAGTCAACAAGCATGTAATGGCAGCCATTATAATATTATAATTAAAATATAAATTAAAAGGACATTACATAGAATAAAACAATATATTTTTCAACGAGCACACACTAATAACTATTATTCATGAAGATAAATTTATTGTATATAGTAACAGCTATTACTCATGAGGAAGAAATTAGTATTAAAATTTAAGTTAATAGAGCAACAATGCCATATTTGTAACATTTCTAAAAGATAATATTATATTATTTAAGGATCGTGTAATGTTCAATTAACAATGAAATTTATTTTTGTGCTACATCTTAGTTATTTAAAAAAAAATAATTAAATAAAATTAGATTTTAACAGTAACTAAATAAATACAATGTAATATCTAGACCGATTTAGAAACAAAATTTAATGTCCTAAACATTCATTTTAATATTTTTCTTGTAATCAGGGAGGTAATGGGTCTTACCAGCTAGTTCAGTCATAAAGTAATTGTAATTGTCGGTTAATATGTCCATGGTGAAATATCTGCAACTAACAAAAAGAAAATTAGATTTAAGAAAAGTTATTCGTTTAACGAAAAAAGCATATTGTCACGATTACAACAGCTTTACGTGATGTTTTTATGTAATATGTGTAAAAACTCAACATAAAGGTCTATCAGAAAGTAAAAAAGAAAAAAACCACTAACATCCATCAACTAAAATTAACATTAAATGTGACAAAATATGATACTAATTTGATGGAGAAAGGAACTAAATTATGTAATCTGTTTGTGAATTTCTGATCTTTTGGAGTTTGCGTGTTGGTATTTATCGCCATTATATTCTGTGTAGGATTGTCTCCGTTTCTGCTTCAGAACTGTACCAATCTCCAGATGGAGAATTTAATCATTTTCGTTGTTTACATTTTGTTGTTTTTTGGCTGGTAATATATTTAGTTTTCACTCATATTACATAACATCACATAGAGCTTTTGAATGTATATAATTTTTTGGTGATTTTCTGTCATTTGAATTGTTTCGTTATTTTTAAATTTGTAATAGAAGTGTAATTTTAATCACAGCTGATAATGATCTGATTTTCGGGTCAAAACGTTCTAATATATGATTACATGAAATAAATACGTTTATTCATTCCCCATCTACATACAAGGATCCCTAAGGCCAACGACTTAAACTTTAACTGACTCTTGGATCCATCTTAAGCTCAAATCAGATGTATAGAAAATTTAAATCCCACCTTCACCCTACAATTTTATATTTAAAAAAAAACATGTTAAAGTAACCACGAATGTGGGGTTTCATTGACAAGGTATTGATATGTAACTTGTGTCAAAAATAGAAAGCATAAGAGTTGCTTTGACATCATTTTAATAAAAAAAATTATAATATTTATGCGCTATAATAATTATTTTTGAAGGAATTAAATCAAATTGTCATCTTTATTAGATAAATATTTTACTTATAATCAGCTGTACCGAGGGTAATATCATAGGCATATAATCAGTCTTATAATTGTCATTAGAGATCAAATTCAACTTGCAATATAACAACTAACTTTGGAACCATTATACCAATAAGAGGGGCATCTTCAGCTTCATCGGTAGAAGACTGATATTTCGATGACGATACACCAGAAGTTAAAGGAACTGATAAACAAGCCAAGTCATCCTCGATAGCTGAGACAGCCTCTTCGATTTCTGGGACATCAATAGTTGTGAAATCTTCTTGGAGTGTTATTTGTACCATCTGTGTTCCTGGTGTATTAACAACTTTCGTGCCACTTCTGTATCGAATCCTTTCAGAGTTATAACCCCTTATTTCTATTAGAAACTGTTATCAAAGAAACGTTCAGTTTCTTCTGAACGAACTGCTGGAAGCTTTTTCAAAACAGCTTTTGAGTCGAAAGGGTGAAGGCCCGTAGTTCTAAAAGAGCTTTCAAGATTTCTGATATATTAAGAGCCAATTCATCCACTAATCGTTTTAGAAACATGGGAAAATGTGGCTTTGGAATGGCGCCCCTTATTCTTGATTCTTATCTCCAATCGTCCAGAACTTTTCTCCATTGTTTCTTTAAAAGACCATATAAACCCACCCAGAGGTTGCATCATGTGGCGCACATTTAAATAGATTTTGACACTCTGATAAAATAGCCCCCAGAACTGTCAAAGTTACCCTTAAAGTCAATTTAATCCCGTTTTACGGTACTACTTTTGTGTCCGCGGAAACAGCCAGGCCGGGCCGCTCTTTCCATATAGTAATCAGTTAAATTCATTTCTTATAGATTAGCCAATCATACAGTGTTTGGCAACCACATACTATTCAGCTTGAATTTCCTCCGCCTAGCAGACAAACTTTAGCAACGGCTACCGCTTAAACGGTTTGAGCGCTTGGGTTTCTTTTTCTAGGATTAAACAATGTTTGAGATCAGTGGCTTTTTGCGAACTTCAGATTTTTTATAGGTATAGTCCACGTGAAATTAATGAAAAACTTTGGAAATTTTCAAGGATCACAGGTTGTGCGCTTTGCTATGCATTTGAAATTGACACATTTAAGATGAATAACGTTCAAAGCTGTCACTTTTGACGTTTAAGAAAGAAACGTTTTCTACAATTATTTAAAAAGCTGGACAAGTTAGATATAAATAAATAAATAAATATATCATCACGCCTTCTACCCATTACTGGGTGTGGCACTCTGCTGAAGCAGATCTCGGTAAGTGATATATTTTGCGCGTGAAGTGCGGTTACCAGTCGTCAAATCACGGCCCCCAAACATGTTACTGGTGGAGGAGCCACAGGGATAGCTTTTTCAAATTATGAAAATTTGTCGCCTGTGGGAATCGAACCAGGGACTTCAGGATCCACAGGCCGACTTCATACCACTGAGCTAGCCATCCCATAGATAGATAGATTTTGTAAATTGATTTAGGTATTAGAGAATTAAAAATATATGTTCTAAATAAAATATATAAACACTATAAAATTGTAAAAGTATGCACTCGCGACACAATCTTCTAATTACGTTTCACTTGATAAAATAAATCACACACTTTGTCATGCATAAAATAATGCCCAGAATAGAAACTTGTCACTTTTGGAATTATATGCACATATACTTGTTAAAAATATACTCAATCTATACAGTCTAAATCGTACATTTAATACTGATGTTAGAGTCACTCGTTTGACAGTTACGGAGCACATTTAAATTTGATGGTCTAAAATAAAACCAAAAAAAAATTTGATTGCGGATATATACAATGAAATATGACGTGCTATCCAAAAGTTCCCGAACTCTGTGTGTAACTCTTCTAACTACTATACTGCACCGATTTGCCGCTAGATTTCAGCACTAGTACATCTCCCAAATCTTTTCTTTCGTTTTCACATCATTTTGCTTTCTTTTAATGTAGCAGTATGATGATATCTGTGTTACTGTTTGTTGTGTTCTACAATAATGTGATGAGCGATTTGAAAGAGCAACGCATTTGCATCAAATTTTGTTTCAAGCTCGGGAAAACGCCGACCGAAACTTGCCAAATGTTTCTCGAAGCATTTGGTGAAGAATTCACGGGAAAAACTTAAGCCTTTCAATGGTTTAAGAGGTTTAAGAATATAGCTCTGCGCTCTGGACGTCCTTCAAATGGAATCAATGATCAAAACATCCAAATTGTGCGTAAAACAATTCTCCGAGACCGTCAATAATCAATTCATAAGATCTGTAATAAATTTGGAATGTTCTGTGGTACAGTCCAAAGAATTTTGACGGAGGAACTTGGGATGCACAGAATTGCTGCAAAATTTGTTCCCCGTTTGTTGACACATGATCAAAAGCAAAATCACGTTCTCATTTGCCAGGAACTGAAAACACGTGCCGAAAATGACGAAAATTTCCTTGCGACTTTTTCGTCTTCCCAAAAATGAAAACCAAGCTAAAAGGTAAGAGATTTGAGACTTTGAGGACATTCAAACTATAGCGCTGGAGGTCCTACGCGCTATTGAAAAAAATTACTACAAGTATATAACTGTAGGTGGGGATTATTTTGAAAGAGATATTTTGTTGGTCTGAAGTTTTAATAAATACAGCTTTTTTTAAAAAAATTAGTTCGGGAACTTTTGGGTAGCAACTCTTATGTCAAGCGGAACTGTCGGAAAATATGTTTGTAGGATTTTTGATAGCTTAGCAAAATGTTTTCGGAAATAGAACACGTATTTTTGCATTCTCACTATGATAATGAGATATTGACGGATGAAATGAATTAATGTGCTCTACCTGTTTTAAAGGTGCATTGGCAATTTTATTTTTTCGTTTATGTCGCCCTCGGCGATCTTTAACAGATTCCAATTATTCAATGCCAGTATTTTTCAAAACGGTTCGTAAAATTTTATCATTCCGTCGTTTGAATCATAATGCTGATATATAGAAAACCTTGCAAATCTCCTTAAATTACATTCTGGAATTTTGAAAAAATATCGAATGCTATTTTGCTACGTGAATTTTTATGCATAGTGGTATTTCGCTTAGAACTGTTATTGTAGTATTAAACACGAAAGTTTTTCTCTATTTCAATGTCAAAACATATGACTAATTTCGGCTCACTTCTCAAGAAGAATTTTTTAATTGCAGTTTCACTTACATTTTGCAGTGCAATGTGTTTTAAAAGAATTCGGTGCAATAATATCATTAGTTTTTTACGTTTTCTTTCTTCAACTGTTATTTCATTGTTTCATACCTCTTGTTTATTCTCTTTTCTCCATGAATAATAAAATTAAATATATATCCGTGTTTTCGTTATTCCCAAAAAATTTTTACCTTTACAATTAAAACCAAACCGCGCGCCAGCGGCAAAACAATAGACTAACGCTATCACTAATGAATTACTGTCAACAAATAATTTGACAAAAACTAAAAAAAAGCAAAATAGTTAAATATAAGAACAAATAAAGTTTTTTTAATGAAACGATAAAAAATAAAAATCTACGTACAGAATAAATTATATTTTAGGTTAAAGGGATAAGGAATAAGACAAAAAGGTCTAAAGGAGCAAATTGGAAATTCAACACTTAATAAATGACACTAGTCTAAAACAAATTCAAATTAAACTCATTAATTATTGACAAAATCTGGTTATCTACGATTATGCGGACAGTATTCATTTTCAGTGCAAAAAGCTTTTTCTTGTGCAAAAAACGGTAATAGTTCCATCTAAACAAATTTACTCTACCAAATAAAAGTTTTTGACATTAGAAATGTAATAAGTAAAATTAGTAAAATTGTTAAAAATCAGTTGGAGAAAAAAAAGTAAAAATAGTGTATGCAACTCGTATATAATAGCTATTAATACACTTCATACTCGTGCATTAAATACTACCATTGTACTATCATTTGTATTTATTTTCAAATTTAATTATTATGAATTATACCGTATGATCAATATTTTATTATCTGTACTCTTTACCGTATATGAAATTAACAAAAACGGTTAAAATAAAAATACTACTATTTGTTCATTTTGTTTGATGTGATAATCTAATAATAGAATTCTAAACATATTATCAAGGATCCTATATTGTAACCGTACCGACTTTGATGATGTATAAATTAATCTTAAAATAATGGCACGTGATATTGTGATCGTCTAGTATAATCAATTATTATTTATGGACCTACGTTGTGTTTACCTACGTTGTGTTTAAAGATCGACGAATGTAACCCTCAAAATGTTCGTAATACGAAGTAGCTGTCAATGGTGGGGGAATTCGGGAAAGGTTGATTTGAGTAAAAGATTTAGATTCCTTCCAAAAGACATTACTGTGACGTCATACCTTGTGCATTTATTGAAAATCAAGTAATTAAAGAAATATCATTTATTCTGTGAATTTAGAACGAACAGAGTGATTTGAACATAAAGTTCTGTCGTGAAATAATCATATTATAGCTCTCTGGTATCTACCTTGTGCAAGAGGGAAAACACGACAAAAACCCCAAGCAGAGAGACAAAGCCAATAATCAAATATTATCAAAACCAATTAGAATGTTTCTTGTACAATTATATTACATATTTTTATGTCATTTTAAAATAGACGGAATCTATACTTCAGACTCGTCACATTAATTTGTTAATGCATCAATATCTTTGAATGATTGTTAAATCGGTGGGCCAACCTTTGTTACTAATCTTATCAGTTTTGAATATGATTAAATATAAGTAAATTATTATAAACTATATGGAGGGTTTCCTCATTAAGTAACCAATGTCCATTGGGGAGTTTCCTTTGTAGGTAACCAGTCATAATTTATTGTTATGTGAGTTTTATCTTAAGAATTAATAACAAATACTTGATCAGTGTATAATTGTGATAATCCAGATTTATATCATTGCGACTGTCTTTCAGTATTCCAATTTATATTAAACATTTACATTGAATAGTTTTATAATCAGAGAATGATAATTAATTGAATTTAGTATCGTAGTGTCGATTTGGTTGCTACTCTTGTGAGAAAGTAACAATCCCTTAAAACTGACGTATGACATTAAATCAGAGATTCAATTAAAGGTATTTGGTGACAGAAAGTAGAACCAGCAGCCATGGCCGAGCCAGAGCGCTTGGATATGAGGTAGATGTCCAGCAGCCATGGCCGAGCCAGAGCACTTGGAGATGAGGAAGGTGACCAAAAGCCATGACCGAGCCAGAGCGCTTGGATATGAGGAAGGTGTCCAGCAGCCATGGCCGAGCCAGAGCGCTTGGTTATGAGGAAGATGGAGGGTACGGATAATTTAACCTCTTGTTCAATAGGCATAGACCCAGAGTAGAGTCTCGTTAGAGTCTCCTGGAGTCTCGTGAGAGCCTCCTCGATTACAACAAATCATGCATTTTATATACAGTGGTTGTCCTCTCGTTCCTCCACCCCGAGGATCTATGATGAGTGCGTCCCCTTCACCTCTTCTCCGAAGATGGCGTGGGTTCTCTTCTGCACCCCGTCTCCGAAGATAGCGTGGGTTCTCTTCTCACCCCGTCTCCGAGATGTCATAATGTAGCATCATGTACTGTTTAATATCTTTCACACCTTTCTGAAACAAAGAAGGACCACACATCTCCATATCGCACAGATTTCCAAATACCGTAACCCTAGATTCCAATGACTGTGATTCCGTATCAGTGGCGTACCTAATATTCTTACTCAAACCCTTTTTACAACCCAACTATAATCTAATTGCGAATATTCTCATTGGCGCATTTTCAATAACCTCCATGGTTAGATCACATAGTTTTATAATAGTCCGACTTAGTTACCAACGCAAGAATAGAATAACGTCTTCATTGTAACTTCATTTACGCCACTGCCAAGGCAGTTTTTAGATTTGAGAACATCCCTTAAAACAATAAACAGAGCACGCGCTCCGAAGTGTCGGCTGGCCGGCCCGCCAGATGTTGTAAACTCAAGTACCTAGGAATTCTTTGCAGACGTACAAAACATTTAAAGAGATAATATTTATACATACATATTATGTTATAACGATTTCAAATCAACAATATAGTTCTGGCCAGAACGTTGTATAACAATAAGTAAATAAAATAAATTTGATATAGATGCGTGCCGTTACAATATAACCTCAAAAAGAATTCTAAAAATCACATAATTATCACTCCAGAATTCAAATGGTAATCCTATAATAAATTAAACTTTCAAATAAACGTATAATATAAAAGTGGATAACAGTCTATTAAAATAATCTAGACTCGCAAGAGTCTCCACGAGAGTCTCGGCGAGGCTCTGTACTGATCTCGTATCGGTGTCGACTATGACCTTAAGACTCAACTATGGTCTTGTATCGACTTTTCGAGACAGGCAATCATAGCTCAGTGGATAAAAGCGAGGTAAAACTTGCGTTTCTTAATTAGCAAGCAAGAGGTCGTGCGTTCAAATCTCATTGACTTCTAGTTATATAAAAAAAATACGATTGTGTCTGAGTGGTTCGGATTTCATTATAAGCTGTAGGTCCCCTGTACTGTAATTGGGATTTACTTCCTGTTGTGCAGAGTAACAAATAAATAAATAAATAAAAAGACGTGACCGAGACTGGTCCCGTGTCTCGCGGTAACGCTATTTAAAATTTTTATATTATTCATAAGAGTAAGTATACGTTTTAGATACTGTGGTAGTGGAAAATAGTGTATACGCCTTGTGAGAAAAGTACACAATTGAACAGTGGCGGCTCGTCATAATTACCAGGGCTAGACCCCGGTTATAATTTATCAATCAAATATTTTTATTGCATTATAAATTAAATTAGAAAATAATCCTGAATAAATACATGAACAGTTATTTTTTTATAAGATTGTAGTTGTAACAATTTATTTGTAAATTTGTATGATTTAATTTCGCTTGCAATATTACTCTCCGTTCCGTTGGGGCTAAAGGTACGCTAGTCTCAACCACGCTTTACGAGTAAGGCTATGAGTCATGCTAGCCAATCAGAGCATGTGTGATTACGTCATAAGCGGGGCTTGATGAGTTTACCCCAGAGTGATAGCATGTATATACAGACTCTGTGCATTTAAATTAATATGCGCTGTGAATTTGTATTATGTCTTTTATTATCAAATGGAATTTTAAAAAGTAAGAATATTTATAAAAGCCATTTTTTTACAAATAAGTAATGTAAGGAAGTTTAGTAGGTAGCGAGTAATTAAATAAAAGATTTGATGTTCTGCATAACAAACTTTATATTACGATAATTAAATGTATGATTATAATAATAACTTCAGCACGGGTGTGGCAGGCAGCTGTGCGGCGGGTTCAGTTGGAGAAGGGAGAAGGGGTGTTACATCCTCCCCCTTTGGATAACACTATCGTCTCTGAGTGTTGTCCAATTACTGGGTTGTGTTCTGCTTCTTTGGTCTCCCTCTCTTCCGTATTGGCTTGATCGGCTCTGGTGTAGACTAGCCTTGTTTGGATCTGTAAGGAGTAAGAGCAGAAGAGTGGTATACTCCAAGAGGAGTAGTTAGATCATCCGGTAAAGCAATTTGATAAGTAGTAGGAGAAACAACTTTGACAATTGAATATGGACCATCACGTCTCGGAGCGAATTTGGTAGTATATGATTTTGAGGACTTGCTTATTGCATGAACATCTACTAGGACAAGGTCTCCGATAGAATAATTGGATGCAGGACGCCGTTTGGAATCTGTTGTTTCCTTGGTTTGGTCTTGCATCTGCTCACATTTCTCTCGGGCTTCTAATAGTGCTTCACTAAACGTACTCAAGTAGGGCGTTATTTGTTCTACAAAGGGTGCGTTTTGGATGATGGCCCGCAGATCACGTTCTGCGTCTTCGGGTGTTCTGAGTTCTCTTCCAAAGGTGAGATATGCTGGGCTGCATCCGGTAGCAATACTTCGGGAAGAATTCATCGCAAAGCGAATGCTTGGTAAGTATACAGACCTTTGATCATGGCACCGACAGGTTAATATAGCGAGCTGAGTCTTAATATCCCTATTTTTCCGCTCTACAGGGTTGGCTTCTGGGTGATAGGATGGTGTTAGATTTTGTTTGAATCCTAAAGAATATGCAACAACTTGCATGACATCTCCCACGAATTGCACACCATTATCACTGATGACTCTCCTCGGTGTACCGTATCGCAGTAGCACTTCATCTATCAAACATCTGGCACATGCTTCTGCAGTTGCTTGTTTAAGAGGGAATAGTTCAATCCATCTGGTACTAGTATCTTCTACTACGAAGATCCATTGTTCACCATTAGCGGTTTCTGGAAGCAGTCCGACGAGGTCGATAGCTAAAACTTCGAATCGTCTGTTCTGAACTGGTGTTTGAAGTAAACCGGCAGTTTTCTGATTGGTTGGTTTAAATTTCTGACATTCAGAGCATTCTTTGACGTGTGTAAATATCGCTCGGCGCATTCCAGGCCAATAGTAACGGGATTTTATTTTCTGGTAAGTTTTGTCACAGCCATAGTGACCTGCCAGAGGCGAATCGTGGTACTCAAAGAGAATTTTAGGAATTTTTGAAGCAGGAATTACCTGAACAGGCTCTTCGGGTTCATCGTCGTCGTCTGATAAGTATCGGTAGAGTACTCCGTTAGAAAGTAAGTAGCCTCGTTCCAACCAGTGCTTGGCATTCACAGGATTCTGGACATCTTCCAAATCTCTGATAATTTTCCTCACATCTGAATCCTCCATTTGAAGCATTCTTGTTTTCTCGTATGTCTCCGAAGTCAGATCTACTGTAACTTCGAATACATCTGTATCTTCTTCCACCGGTAACCGAGATAGTGTGTCGGCCAAAGCATTGCATTTCCCGGGGGTATACTCTATCTGTATATCATAAGCTTGTAGCTTTAGTGCCCACCGTGCAAGTCTTCCACTTGGGGACTTGATGGACATCAGCCAACGTAATGGTTGATGATCACTGATTATTTTTATTGGGACTGAATCTAAATAACCTTTGAATTTTTCGACGGCCCATACGACTGCAAGGGCTTCCCTCTCCGTCGTGCTGTAGTTGCGCTCCGCACTTGTTAAAAGTCTACTTGCATATTCCACAGGTAATTCTTTTTGAGGCTCCCCCTGGAGTAAGGCAGCACCTATAGCGTAGGCGCTAGCATCAGTGCGTAGAACAAAGGATTTGGAATAGTCAGCTTGCTGCAATATTGGAGGTGAAGTCAATAATTCTTTTATCTTTTCAAACGCCTCATCTTGTTCTTCTTTCCACTTCCACTCAGCATTTTTTCTTGTTAGTGTTGTCAAGGGTCTCATAATTTCCGCACATCCTGGAATGAATTTACGAAACCAAGAAACAGTCTGGATAAAGGTGAGTAACTCACGTGTGTTTCTAGGTGGCGGTATTTTCTTGACGGCTGTAATCTTTTCTGGATTAGGTTTTATTCCATCAGGAGTCAGAATATGACCTAGGTATTTAACTTCTGGGCATACAAAAATACTTGTTTTAGATCCGATATATGGTCTTCAAATGTTGAAGATAAGACAATGATGTCATCCAAATAAGCTAAAATTGTGACATTTCGTAGTCCTGACTTCACTTTGTCGATTAAACGTTGGAAAGTTGATGGGGCATTCCGCAAACCAAATGGCATTCGTTTAAATCGATAATTTCCGAATGGCGTGATGAATCCCGTTTTGTCGCGATCGGCTAAACGGACAGGTACTTGCCAATACCCGCTCCTTAAGTCCAGAGTTGTCATGAATGCTGTCTTCTTAGCCTCATGGAGTAAGTCATCCAGCCTTGGGATAGCGATCAGGCACTGTGATGGAATTTATGCCACGGTAATCGATGCATACTCGATATTCATCCTTTTTACCTCCTTTTGGGACTAATACAACGGGCGCTGCGTAAGAAGATTCACATTCCTCAATGATATTGTTCTTAAGCATGTGGTCAATTTCTTTTTCTAGAAATTTTCTTTTCCGTTCACTTAACCGATATGGAGGAAAAGCTATCGGTTCGTCGCTAGTTAAATTTATTGCATGTTCTGCAAATGGCGTGTGTTCTTTTCCTTCGGCTAATACATCAGCGTAAGTGTGGAGCAATGAATTCAATTGCTGCCTCTGCGTAGATGATAATTGAGTTGACTCCTTTTGGCTCAATGTAGCTTCTTGGGCATGTACATTGGATATTGATATTTCAAAATCTTCTTTCTTCTTAAAAGGATGTCGTGTTTCCGGATCATCAGAAAAATACCACTGTTGGTTAGGTATATCTATGATCATTCCAGCTGATTTTATGAAATCTATGCCTAAAAGCATATTACTGTTGTGGTGATCGGGTATCGCAATTAATGAAATTGGAATTTTTCTTTGTTCCAGTCCCACGTTTACTTCAAAGATTTTGGCGTACACTATTTCTTCTTTACCATCTGCAAATTTCATCTTCAAATGTTGCTCTTGAAAAGGAAACTTCTTTGCATTGAGTAATCGATACAGTTTAACACCAGCTAAACTTGCTTTAGCTCCTGTGTCAATACATGCGATGCCATTATGATCTGCGATATTTATCTTAACAATTGGACGTTCATCATCTGAAGATATCACCGACGCAAGACTAAATTCTACAGTTTCCACTGGCTTGGCATTACAATTTGGGCAATTGCTCTTTATGTAACCCGGGGTACCACATCCAAAACATGTAAAAACATTCGTAGAAGTGTTTGTATTTGTAGGTTTACTGAGAGTGATCGAAGAGGCATTCGGGACTGCTTCCTTATCTTTCTTCTTCATTGCCTTCCGGCATTCTGTCTCAGTGTGGCCAAAATGTTTGCAATGGTTGCATTTAGGTCGAAACTTTTTCTCATTTTTGTCTGAAAGTGATTTCTGATCTTCAGTTTTATTTATTGCTGTCTTTAACTCTTTAATTGATTGTTCAATCTCACGAGCTCGAGCTAATAAATTCTCGTATGTTTTTATCTCTGATCGTAGAAGTCGCTGTCGTATACTTTTATTTAATAAACCGTATATGATGTCTATCTGCATTTCCTCTTGCATATCATAAGGTAATTGTGCAATTAGAGAACGTATGTTGCATATAAACTGTTCAGTTGGTTCATTGTTATGTTCGTGTGCAAAGATTTGCCTAAATATCAAATATGGAGGCAACTTGCGCGAATAAGTATTCTTCAACGCTGTGACGGCTGATTCCCAATCTTTTATTGTAGCCTTCACTACTTTCCACCACGTAGCAGCCAATCCATTCAATAACATTGTCACTCCACGATATGCATTATCGTCGCTGACGTTGGCACATTCTTTATATGTGATAACTGCGTCTAGAAATGCTTCTACGTCATCATCTGGAGCACCACTGAATCTTGAAGTACAATTTACGAAATTCCCCGAAAGTACTGCTGTTTGCACGGGCAACGGATTAACACTCGCGATATCAGCATTTGATCTGGTCGCAGAGAATTGTTGTAGTAATTGTTGAAATTGTTCCTGCGTAAACATTATATTATTTGGTACACTGTCTGTGTTTGCTTTATCTACTTTAGGCGGCATATTCAATATGTAAACACTCGTAATGTTTAATACGCAAAGTTTTATTTAGTCTAACGCAACAATGTTGTGAGCGAACGTCGAACGGAGAGCGCGGCAGTGATAACACAGCTTTAGGATGCGTCATGCAACTGGCATGCGAGACGCGGAGACGCACGGGGTACGCGCACTGCACAGAGAAACCGAACGACAACAATACCGTTCACAGTGACGCGTGACGCAGCTTACTTGTGAAGCGAGGTGACGTACGGGGTACGCGCACTACACAGAGAAACCGAAATCTATCACGATTTTGTCCCAGTTCGTTATTACAAAATGTTTATTTGCATGTACACAAAACTCTATTTTACACTCGGCCTATAGTTGGGCGCCAATTTGTAAGGAAGTTTAGTGGGTAGCGAGTAATTAAATAAAAGATTTGATGTTCTGCATAACAAACTTTATATTACGATAATTAAATGTATGATTATAATAATAATAACAAAAGAATCTGGTATAGCGTAGCACAGTGTCGCACTTGATTTCTCAATCTCGACTGACTCGGCTGATGCTAGGGAACTTCCCACTCCAGCACGGGTGTGGCAGGCAGCTGTGCGGCGGGTTCAGTTGGAGAAGGGAGAAGGGGTGTTACAGTAATTAATTTTATCTCTTATCAAACATGGCTTCAACCATAATTTAAATGCAGTTGACAACATATCTTGTATTAGTAAAAGAATTAATTTATTTTATTGCCCTATTTTTTTTATTAAAATGTCATATATATGCTTTTTACTTTTGTCCCTAGTTATTACAAAGGTCAGGAGCCGCCACAGCAATTGAGGAATATGAATTTTAACTTTATGTTATCTTTTCAGGATTACAGTGAAAACTAAAACAACTATGACGCAAGAAAGTTATTATGTAAATATTGCAAATAGTCATATTGGAGTTTACAATGTTGGTACTGGAAATGTTAATTCACGAGATATACACTGTTCTAAAATCACAAACGAGGAATTAGAATCTTTTGCTTTGCCGCGTCTCATCGACACGTTCGAAGGTCGGGAAATTTAAATAGAATCGATCAATTCTTTATTTCTAAGAAGAAACAAGCTAGTAATCTGTTGACTTCCCGGTCACGGAAAGTCTGAACTTGCGAAACAGTTCGCAACACGTTGTAGAACAAACCTAAACATCGAGCAAGTATTTTGGATTAATTCTGAAAATAAAGATGTACTTGCCAGGTTGTCAAATAGTCTTAAAAAAATTTACGAAAAAAATGAAGGAACACGTTGCATGTATATTTTCGATAACGGCTTGCCTAGACAAGATCTCAGCGAATACGAACCTCCAGATAATAATAACAACTTCTTGCTCATAACAAGCCACGAGAGCGATTGGGGAGATGATGTTGAGTCTTTCAAGTTGGATTCACTGCCTCTTCATTTAGCTCTTGATGCTCTCAAGTCAATTTTAAAAACTAACTACAAAATTAAAGACCAGGAATTATATGAAACACTTGCGGGAATTGTCGGAAATGTTCCATTGGGCTTACAAATAATTGGCGGGTATATTAGACAACAAACGAGCATTTTAAAGGAAGATTTTCAACTTGACGAATATATTGAATTGTTGAATGAGTCAGAAGAAGACATTTTTGAAGAACCCATTCC
Source organism: Pterostichus madidus (assembly GCA_911728475.2). Classification (NCBI taxonomy): domain Eukaryota; kingdom Metazoa; phylum Arthropoda; class Insecta; order Coleoptera; family Carabidae; genus Pterostichus; species Pterostichus madidus. The sequence continues at coordinate 12,846,326 of OU452318.1, forward strand.
TTCAGGTATTCCAAATTTCTATAGAAACACCTTGTACGGAGCCATCAAGGTCGCACTGAATAAAATACAAACTGTGCGTCAGCGAGATCTTGTTCTGAAAATACTTTACGTGTGTTCATATCTATATCCAAATTGTATAGAATTGGAAGTTTTGCTAAAGATGCCAAATATTAAATATATATTGGGTGAAACTAAACTTGGCGAATTTAAATTGAAAAAAGCTTTAACTCTACTTAAAAATTATTCATTTGTCAATTATAATTCTGATGATTCGTATGTAATGTTACACAAATTAACCCAGTGTATTGTGCGGTTCCATCTTGATAAATATCATCCGGAGGAACAATCCAGCTGTTACACGGCTTGTTTACAGTACGTAATTGACACTAATAATTCACCTTTATCTAAATACATACATCATGATATTACTATACTGCAGCTCGCAGATCAAAATGTAGATTTTTTTTTTTATCTAAATCATGCGTCTAAAATGAATGAGAAATTAAGCGAATTTTTTGATAAAATGATAGCAAGTAATAGTATAAAATGCATAGAAAAAGTAATTGAAAATTCTGGTGATGAGAAAAACGAATTTTAATAAATACAATTTAATACATAAAGCGGCATATTATAACAGAATTAATATTTTAAAATTTGTGTTAAATTTTGATGCAAATTTAAATGCTAGAGATTGTAACGGAGAAACGGCTCTATTTTATTATATTCGAGGCGCATGTGAACGTGAACATTTGAACATGGACGAAGTAAATGAGATTTTAGAATTGTTAGATTTTGAGAATAATATAAATGCTACAAACAAAGAAGATCAAAATTTGCTGCACATAACTGCTGCTAACTGTCACAATATAGAACTCTTAAACCTACTGCTACAACGTGGCTTTGACGTAAAGAGTACAGATGCAAGCTTGATTACACCGTTATATTTTGCGGCCTTTTTCGGAAATTGTGTTACAATAACGTGGTTCATTAACCATAATTCAGATTCAAATACTACAAATTGTGATGGAGAAACGGCTCTATTTTATTATATTCGAAGTGCAAGTGAACGTGAATATTTAAACATGGATGAAATTAATAAGGTCTTTGAATTATTAGAATTTGAAAAAAATATAAATGTTACAAACAACCAAGGACAAAATTTGCTGCACCTAACTGCTGCTCTGTGCTATAACACAGAACTGTTAAATCTGCTAATACAACGTGGCTTGGACATAAATAGTACACAAGAAAACCTGGCTACACCGTTACATTTAGCGGTCTTTCACGAAAATATATTTCAATAAAGTGGCTAATTAACCACAATGCTGATTTAAATTCTAAAGATTGTATTGGAGAAACGGCTTTATTTATTTTAATTCGAGGTGCATGTAAATGTGAACATTTAAACATGGATAAAGTAAATGAGATTTTAGAATGATTAGATTTTGAAAATAATATAAATACTACAACCAACGCAAGAAACAACTTGGTACACATAACTGCTGTTTGCTGTCACAACACAGAACTGTTAAACTTGCTACTAGAACGTGGCTTTGACGTAAATAGTACAAATTAAATCCTGGCTACACCGTTACATGTGGCGGCCATTCTCGGAAATTTAGTTGCAATAAAGTGGTTACTTAACCACAATGTAGATTCAAATGCTAGAAATTGTGATGGAGGAACGGCTCTATTTTGTTATATTCGAGGTGTATGTGAACATGAACATTTAAACATGGATAATGTACTCGTAACTAAAATTTTTAAATTATTAGAAATAGAAAAAAATATAAATACTACAAACAATGAAGGAAACAATTTGCTGCACATAACTGCTCCTAACTGTCACAACACAGAATTGTTAAATCTGTTATTACAACGTGGCTTTCATGTGAACTGTACAAACGCAAACCTGGCTACACCGTTACATTTTGCGGCCTTTCAAGTATATTTTGCTAACATAAAGTGGTTAATTGACAATCATGCAGATTCAAATGCTACAAATTATAATGGAGAAACGGCTCTATTTTACTATATTTGAGGTGCACATTAACGTGAAAATTTGAACACGGATGAAGTAAATGAGATTTTTGAATTATTAGAAATAAAAAAATATATAAATACTACGAACAAAATAGGACAGAATTTGTTGCACGTAACTGCTGCTAACTGTCACAATATAGAACTCTTAAACCTACTGCTACAACATGGCTTCGACGTAAATAGTACAGATGCAAGCTTGATTACACCGTTACATTTTGCGGCCTTTTTCGGAAATTGTGTTACAATAGAGTGGTTCATTAGCCATAATGCAGATCCAAATGCTAGAGATTGTGATGGAGAAACGGCTCTATTTAAACGTAAACGTAAAAATTTGGACATGAATGAGGTAAATGAGATTTGTGAATTGTTAGAATTAGAAAAAAATATAAATGTTATAAACAGCAAAGGACAAAATTTGCTATATATATAATAATATAATATAATATAATAATTTATTTGCATAGAGAAAATACTCATACAAAGGATTGGTACAATTAAATATTTAACTACATAGTGTAATATATAAAACTTTTTAACAATTAATAGTTTGTTATTCGTTTAGAATGAATGCACGCACTTTGAGGGCAGTATTTATAAAATTATAAATGTTAAATATTTTTTCTTCAAAAAGGTCGGACAATAATGTAGAGTTGAGATCAGCTTGGGACATTTTGGTGATATATTTTTCTAAGAATTCTTTTCTTGGAGAACTGAACATCGGACATTGGAAAAGTAGATGGTTGACATCATCTGGTTGATGACAGTTGCATAGGGAGCATATATCATCCTGGCAAAATCTATCAAAATTGTGAGCCCTACATTTTTTAAGGTTGGCTTTTATTGACTTTTTCAAGGATTTACATTCATTAGTGAACCAGGGTTTCTTGTTGCGTACAGTAATAGGATAATTGATTGTAATTACTTTTCTCATATCTAATTTCACACATACTTGATTAATTATTCTTAAAAAGTTTTCATATAACTCTTCAGCATTATTTGAAATAGTTATATTATTTACAGCAATCTTCATTTCATCATAATAGTCTTGTTGTTTATTGCAGTTCCATTTTGTGCTTATCAGTTGAGTTATTTGCTCCGTATGGACTATATTGTCACCGACTTGAGGAGCTTTAGTTATGGTCAATTCGCAGACAAAGTGGTCGGAAATAGTAATGTTGTCAACAACCATAAAATTTTCTACTAAATGGATTGCATCTGTATCAGCCCAAACGAAATCTATAACACTTTTTCCTCTAGCCCCTAATGTAAAATATAAATGTTATAAACAGCAAAGGACAAAATTTGCTATATATAAGTGCTGCTTCATGTCGCAACACAGAATTGTTAAACCTACTAATACAATATGGTTTTAATGTCAACAGTACAACTGTTAATCTGACAACACCATTACATTTTGCGGCCTATCACGGAAATTGTGTTACAATGAAGTGGTTAATTTACCAAAATGCAGATTTAAATGCTAGAAATTGTGATGGAGAAACGGCTTTATTTTATTTTATTACTGGCGCATATCAACGTGAAAATTTGAATATGGATGAAGTAAATGAGATTTGTGAATTATTAGAATTAGAAAAAAATATAAATATTACAAATAACAAAGGATTCAATTTACTACACGTAACTACTATTTTCGGTAACAACATAGAATTGTTAAACCTGCTACTACAATATGGCTTGGACATAAATAGTACAGATGCACACTTCACTCCACCCGTACATTATACAGCCTTTCACGGAAATTTTAAGTCAATAATGTGGTTCATTAATCAAAATGCAGATATAAATGCTAAAGATTGTAATAGAGAAACGGTTCTATTTCATTTTATTCACGGCGCATGTGTACGTGAAAATTTGAACATAGATGAAGTAAAAGAAATTTTAAATGTATTAGAATGCAGAAGAAACAGTAATCTTTCAAATTACAACAACAATATTTTACTGTACACTGCTGCAGAATGGTGCTGTAAAGAACTGGTGACTTTACTCTTAACTGATTATGAAATGAACGTGAACCACCAAAATTTACAAGGCGACATCCCGTTACATAAACTTATTCTCAGTCTTGATAAATTAGTTTCTCGAAGTCAAGAAGATGTAATTCGAACTGTAGAGACATTAAAGAGCCATGGTGCTAGTTTAAACATTCAAAATAAAGATGGTAAGACACCCTTACGAATCGCTCAAGAAAAAGGAGCGGCATTTTTGATCCCACATCTTCAAACTAAAATTATGGCAGAAAATTTAATGTTTGTTGAAGACCATTTCGTCTAGGGTAGCGATTCTAATCCAAATAGCAAAAATTTACTACTAAATAACACTTACTATTCTGGTAATAAGAAGCAAAAATTTTGAATAACGTTTGTCGTTAGTTGATAGAAGATGCATGTATATATAAATAAAATTATTATTATTATTAAACTGGAAAATCTTGCCGGTAATATCATTACTACTTTTTATGTTGTATTTAATATAAATATTCAATTTTTTAAATTTCAACTGCAAAAAAATCGAAATAAAATTTAGGGATATATTTGACAAGTACGAGGGTAGATTGAAAAATTTCCAGAATAGGCCACAGGGGCTACTTTTTTAAAAATATTTTTATATCCTTATCTTAGTAACACATTCATACAAATTGACAATAAATCTCAAATCAATCTGTCAAATAGTCTGATTTTTGTGAGCATTTAATTTGAATAATATTGTGCGTTTTCAATAATAGATAAAAAACAAATTCGAACAGTTATCAATTTTTTTCAGTTGGAGAGAAAATCCACAACGGGAGTCAAATTCAGGTTTAATACTGTTCTTAGGTATTCATTGTCTTCATTTTCCACTGAGAGTTTTTGGGTTTCGAAATTCAAGCATGGCAGCACGCACACAAATGATGGGCCATGTTCAGGACGTCCAAAAAAGGCTACCACGCCAGAAATTAATGTTAAAAATCTTAATAACAGATCGCAAAATGTAAGTTAGTGCAATTGTGCAAGTCGTGAGCATCTTTTATTAACGAGTAGTTTATATTTTACATAAAGAATTGAGGATAAAAGAGTCTGCAAAATGGGTGCCGCATTTGCTCAATTCTCAGCCGATAAGCTAGACTTATTTAAAAGTAATTCAATAAATTTCAAGGGACGATTCGTGACCTGGATCTAAACTAAACACAAGAAACAAAAATCAAAACAGTGAACTGGACGTATCGATTCAGTTCCGAAGAAGGAAAAGACCATTCAATCGACTGGAAGGATGATTTTTGGGACGCCAAAGTTGTTTTGTTACCTGATTTTCTTGAAAAATTAAAAACTATTACTAGACAATACTACACACTTTTCGATAAGCTGAGAAATGTAATTCAGGAAAAACGCCCGGAAATAATTAAAAAAAGAGTGTTGTTTTACCACGACAATGCGTCCGATCATTCAAGTGCAGTCGATCAACAAAAATTAATCGAACTAAAGTTCGAAATCTTTCCGCATCCATCGTATTCATCTAATTTGACACCCTCGGAATTCGATCAGTTTTCAAAAATTAAAACATCGTGATTGGAAAACGAAGACTTGATCTAAGCCGTAGAAAGTTATTTTCGTGACGTTTAACGTGTGGCTGCGTAGTAGTATCAATCAAACAAAATTGTTAAACTATTTTCAGTATAATAATGGATCGATTAAGCTTAACTCATTGATAATAGATAATGATCGAGTTATATAAATACCGGGGGAATATTGATAATGATAACGTTGATGTTTCTTTTGTTCTGAATCGTGGAGTAGGCCTACTGGGGAAACCACGTTTAAAAAAACGCACTATTGTACTCTACCTCAATGGTAGTGTGGAAACGAGTACACTCTCTATAATAACAAATAACTAAGACATGCCATTATATTAACGTTATATTGGGCTTCCAAATTATCAAGACACGGCGGTGATCTCCGCGCAATAAAGATATGTATCACATGTCAGATTCATTTCTTGCTGGTCTCTTATGGCGGATACATGTTGTAATTTCAGTATATATATATATATATATATATATATATATATATATATATATATATATATATATATATATATATATATATAAATTATTTGTTTAAACAACACAAGTAAATTTTTAAAAACTATTTATTTGGTTAATACAATAAGAAGTTGTTAATAGCGTTACATCTGAATCTAGACTAACTAAAACTACATGATACATTTGGTTTTGTATTCTTGAAACATGACGTATCCGCGAGACGTGCTTCTACGTAAATTTATTATTTGTCACGTTTATTGTTGTAGCTGGGATTATAACTCCTCTCTTCTTAGAAGGAAGCACCCTCTGGAAGTTGAAATTTGATTTCTTCTTTCTTCAGGGTTGTAGTATTTAATGCCTGCCTTAATTTCCTATTTCGGAACCACTTAACAGAAAAGTAGATGATTATTAACATTATTCCGAGATATAATAGAATTGTCCAAATGCTCGGGATGTGAAAGTTCGTATCCGATTCTTGAATTGGTGTGAATAAATTAGTTTTTATTTCACTAAGTTTAGAGATTTTAGATTTATTGTAAAATTGGACATTTTATTAAGTTTTAATTTAATGTTGAGTTTTGGAAGCATTAAAGGAGTTCTTTGAGTTTTGTCCCAAAATATTAATTTTTGTTGTTTAAAAACTATGTCACAGTTATTTTCCATTTTAATGAGAAAAATTCCAATTAATGATTCTACGTTAATTCCTTCTGGGCAGTTTATAGTAATTTTTTCTTCTCGGGGTAAAATAGCCAGGTATTGGTTTATATCGGGCACTAATTCAAAGTGATTTTCCTTTATTTCTAATTTTGTATAATGGCACTGGTTGCCTTGCTGTTCGTTGAAGATTTCTTTTTCGCATGTGCGATTGTAATGCGTGTGGAATTTATTTGGGCATTGGTATGTTTTGCTTGGAATACATATGTCGCTTAATAGAATAATTTACTGACTTTAAAAAATATCTTGAATTAGGTATTATAGTTACAGAATCTGAATCATATCTTGTTGGGATAGGATGCAAGTAGTAGAGATCGAAATTTGTTTCATAACTAATTGGGATTGATATTAAGTAAATGATTTGAAGAGATTCAATCTTACAGTTAACTTTTAATGGTGATTAAAACACTCAACAATATCGTCCCAGACCGAACCCGTCTTACCAGAGACAAAATCAATTCGGACAAAACCCCTTCGGACGAAATCTACACAACTACAATTTCACAACAGAAGAATTATTTAATATTGAAGACACAGAATCAGTTAATAATTTGGAAACTTATAATTTTAACGAACAAGAACAAGTCACAGATCAAAATTTAGTAAATGACGACAATAACATTCCTGATCAAACCGATAACTGTTTTTTAGAAGAAACAGCCTCGAGTCTCGATCCTGCCCTACATTCGAATTATTAAATCTGACTAACCACCAAAGTAAACTTCCCTTCATCATTACCCCCGAGAATAATCTAAAAATTCTCATTGACACTGGAAGTACTAAATCTTTTATCAAACCAGACATAGCATACAAATATTACAAGAATTTCATCCGTCACGACCCGTTTCAAATTACTACCGCTCACGGCACGTCTACTGAGGTTCATAGCACAAGAGTTCCTATTTCAAAAATATTTAATAACAAAGATAAGAAATTGTCACATCTTAAATACCATCTCTTTAATTTCCACGAACAATTCGATTTACTTTTAGGCATGGACAACTTAAAAATCTTAAAAATTTTGATTGATACTCATAATGATTTAATTATAACACCAAATGCAACAATTAAAATACAATATCATGAATCTTTAAATAATTTGAATACAAATAATATAACAACTATAAATAAAAACATTATAGAACCAAATTCTGAAAAGATTATTAAAATTAAAGTAGATATTAAACAAGGAACTGTATTAATACCCCAAATTAAAACTGAACATTTGAGAATACCGGAGTACATTACAGTCGCAGATAACTATCACGCATTATGTTCAATTGTAAACATATCTGACCAGGAAATATATTATAATCTTTTAAAACCAATTATAGCGGAAAAAATTTATAATTATGAAACTTACAGCAGCCCAAATCTAAATATTACACAAGTTGAGAAAACTCACTTCGATTTTGCTAAAATAAGAACCGCTCATATGAACTCCGAAGAACAAAATGCATTGTTAAATTTACTCAAAGATTATCCCGATATTTTTTATTCTGACGATCAAAAATTGACATTCACTAACCAAATTAAACACACCATTAAAACTCAAGATGAAATTCCTGTTTATACCAAGTCATATAGATACCCCAATGTACATAGGGAAGAAGTTAGATTTCAAGTAAATAAAATGTTAGAACAACACATTATTAAGCCTTCCAACTCCCCATGGTCCTCCCCAATTTGGGTTGTACCGAAAAAGATTGATGCATCCGGCAAGAGAAAATGGCGCATAGTCATAGACTATCGCAAATTAAACGAAAAGACCGTCGGTGACAAATACCCATTACCCAACATTACTGACCTCTTAGACAAACTCGGACGTTGTCAATATTTCACTACTCTCGATTTGGCATCGGGATTCCATCAGATAGAAATGGACAGCCAAGACATACCCAAGACCGCATTTAATACTGAAGACGGGCACTACGAATTTCTACGTATGCCATTTGGTCTTAAAACCGCACCAGCGACATTCCAACGAGTTATGGACAATATTTTATGCGGACTAACACACGACAAATGTCTCGTTTACCTCGATGACATAATTATCTTCAGCACTAGCCTTCAAGAACATTTGCATAATTTAAAATTAGTATTTGACAGACTGAGAAAATCTAATTTCAAAATTCAAGTTGATAAATCGGAATTTTTAAAGAAGGAAGTAGCTTACCTCGGACACATCGTAACACCCGAAGGCGTGAAACAGAATCCGGATAAAATATCAGCAATTTTAAATTACCCTATTTCGAAAACTAGTAAACAAATTAAAGGCTTTTTAGGACTCCTAGGCTACTATCGCAAATTTATTAAAGACTTTGCAAAATTGACCAAACCCCTTACTAAGTGCTTAAAGAAGGACGCCATCATTGACATAAACAACCCTGAGTACAGACAATGTTATAAACTTTGTAAAAATTTACTGACTAATGAACCGTTACTTCAATACCCAAATTTTGACAAGGAATTTATCCTGACGTGTGACGTAAGCAACGTAGCGATAGGTACCGTGTTATCACAAGGCAGCCTTGGCAATGACCTGACCGTAGCTTACGCTAGCAGAACACTAAACGAGACCGAGACAAACTATTCAACAATCGAAAAAGAACTGTTGGCCATCGTATGGGCCACCCAATACGTCAGACCGTACCTTTTCGGACGCAAATTTAAAATTTATACTGACCACAGACCATTACAGTGGTTAATGTCACTTAAACAATGTAGCCAAAAACTAATTCGCTGGCGACTAAGACTAGAAGAATACGACTATGAAATAATATACAAAAAACGCAAATTAAACACCAACGCCGATGCACTTAGCCGTATCCCACCAAAAGACGATAATAAAACCCAAAATTCACTCAAAAATTTGGATAATGAATCACCTTTAATTATATATCAAGATTATTTAAATAACAAAAATCAAAATTCTAAAAACATCATTATAGAAGTCACAGGCGATTTATTCAATGCACCACTAGATTCTAGCTTAGCTCATTGTGTGAGCAAAGATTTAGAAATGTCATCTGGTATAGCAGAAAAATTCAAAATTAAATTTAATAACTTTCATAAACTCAAAGCACAAAACCCGCAACTTTATAACCTAGTTTATCTAAAATATCAAGGCAGATATTTAATTTACCTAATTACAAAAAAAAGATACTTTTACAAACCTACTAAACAAGGGTTATTTTACACTTTATTAAAATTTAAAGAATTTTGCTTAAATCAAAAAATAAATAATTTGAGTATACCTAAAATAGCTTGCGGTACGGACAATTTAAATTGGAATGAAGTTAAAACAATGCTAGGATACATTTTTCAAAACACTGACATAATAATAACAGTTTTCAATCTCCCTGAAACTTCTCAAATTGAATTAAATATAAATGAGTCAGATAATCTTGAACATTTGAATAAATATATGGAGAATTTTTATAAAAAATTAGAAAAGAATAAAGATAACAATAACGATGACGACACACAATCCCTTGCCGTTGAAGTAGGCGACGTACAATCCAGTATGATAAACGACGATGACTCACCGAGCGAGAGTGATATCACAGTACACTCGAACAGAGAAAACCCTGTTATCGGAATGCCGATTGTAGAGTGCCCGGTTAATTACGGAAAGAATCAAATTATAGTATCAGAAATAGAATATAATCCTAAATCCCCTAAAATAATTAAATTATATAATCAAACAAAACAAAGAATTTTGGTTGAATTTTCAAAAAATAATTATAAAAATGAAATGATAACGTTCCTTAAAGAATATATTGTTCCTAGAGTAAAATATCATATCTATTTTAAAGATGAATTATATGAAAAATTAAGTTTAATACTCCAGAAATATTTTTAAAATTCTGAAATAAATATTGTCAAATGCACACGGTACTTAACCGATGTCATCGAAGAAGAAGAAATCATACAAATAATAACTAACCACCATCATAGTAAAACTAATCATCGCGGAATTGATGAAACGGAAACACGCATAAAGCAACAATATTACTGGCCGAAATTAAGAAAGTCTATTCAAACATTTATTAACAGCTGTGAAATATGTCAATTAACTAAGTATGATAGACAACCACTAAAATTAAAATTTAACATCACACCCACAGCTATTAAACCTTTCCAAATTTTACACATCGACAGTATTACCCTAGAATATGCAAAATTTCTAACTATCGTAGATTCATTTTCGAAATATGCTCAAGCGTACAAATTAAATTCCGGTCAAGGAGTAGAAGTGGTTAATAACCTTATAAAATATTTTACACATCATTGTATACCAAAACAAATCATTTCGGACAACGGATTAGAATTTAAAAATTCTGTTGTAAAAGAACTATTACAATTACACAAAATCGACATTCATTTCATTAGTTCTCAGCACCCAGATTCCAACGGTATAATTGAACGTTTCCATTCTACCCTCATTGAACACATTAGATTATTTAATAATCAAAATGAATATAAAAATGAACCCATAGAATCCAAAGTAAACTACATTACAGTCCATAAATACTATCCACAACTTCCTACATAAACCCAAACCCGCTGACCCTTTTGTAACTACTATTAACACCGCAGTGCAAGCTGCTAAATCTTTTATCAAAGAGAATAAAGACATATTAGTCACGAGAGCTGACAAGGGCCAAGCCACGGTTATCATGAATAGATCAGACTACCACACAAAAATCACCACCCTCATCAACGTTCCCAATACGTATAAACCTTTTAAAAAAGATCCTACCCTAGTATATCAAACCAAAATCAATAATTTCATTACAATAATCCAGAAAAAAATATATATATCTGACATCACTGCCAAATCCCTAAAATCAAACAATTCCATCCCTCCACGCATATACGGCCTACCTAAGATCCACAAACCAAACCACCCCCTTCGTCCCGTAACTTCTTCTATACAAGCTCAAAATTATAATTTATCCAAATTTTTAAGCAAAATTCTCAAGAATATAACCGGTAACCACCTAGACCACACAAAAGACTCCTTTACTTTCGCCACCGTCATTAACAATGTCACAATTCCTCCCAATTATACTTTAATCTCCCTTGATGTCACTTCACTATACACCAACATTCCGCTTGACCTCATTATCAAAATCATAACCGAAAACTGGAATAAAATAGAAACTTTTATCACCATTCCTTTTCATTACTTTATTCAAGCTATTGAACTTTGTTTCCAGACAACTTTCTTTAAATACAATGACAAATTTTATGCCAAAATTTTCGGTACTCCCATGGGTTCCCCCTTGTCAGCCTCCCTGGCTGATATCGTCATGGAGCACCTCGAGAACGCCACTCTTCCTAACATCCCCTTCACTTTCCCCTTCTTCAAGCGCTACGTTGATGACATAATCACGTGCATCCCCATTAATCAAATCGACAACACTGTCAAGGCATTCAATGATTTCCACCCCCGATTACAATTTACCTTCGAACTAGAAAAAAATAAACAGATCAGCTTTCTCGACCTAACCCTTATCCATCATCCCTCCGGCCACGTCACTCTGGATTGGTTCCACAAACCCACTCACACTGGCAGATACATCAATTTTTATTCTTCGCACCCGCTTAAACATAAAATCAACCTAATTAAAAATTAAAAATTTCGAGCCCTAACCTTAAGCCACCACTCGTTCCACCAAAAAAACCTCAGTTACATATTTAATGAGCTATCGAATAATGGCTATCCCTATTCCCTTCTCCGTAAACATTTATTCAGTTCTCAACAATCCAACCCTAACACACGCACACACAACACTCACTACGCATCACTGACCTATATTCCACACCTCTCAGAAAAACTCAAAACTACACTTAAATCAGATAATATTATCATTGCAGACAAACTCAATCACACCCTCAATTCTTTATTTACACAAACAAAAGTTAAGATACCTAAAGAACAAAAATCTAATCTCATTTATTCTATCAATTGTAATAACTGTAACGCCACATATATAGGTCAGACATCATAACATTTAAAAAAACGTTTATTACAACATAAAGCCACCACTAATAGATACAGTACTAATCCACAACTCCAGAATCTACAACACCAAACAGCCCTCACACAACACGCCATCAACAACTCACACACATTCAATTTCAACGACACCCTCATTTTACACACTTGTGCTGCATACAGATCTCGTATGTTCCTAGAAATGATTTACATTAGTGCTAACACCAATTCCATCAATTTACGTACTGACACCAATAACCTACATCCACAATACAAACTTATCATAGATAAATTTATTACCGACGGCATAACCTGATGCAGACGCCACCTATTGAGAAACAGCGGTACCTGCTTGTTTTAGTTCGTTTTGCTCACGAGTTCTTCTCATTTCACTTTGTTTACACCACCATCTTTTCGTTTCACCCGCTCAGTCATCATTCGCCTCCATCCACATATCATCTATCATCAACTTATGTAAGTATTTTGTTATTGTGAAACTTATTATTTGTATTTAGTAGTTTATATAGATTATTCACATCTTTGTATTTTTGTTTTACTTTATAGCTGAAGATGGCATTATTCAATGCCGAAATATAAACCAAACTTTCCAAGATTAATTATGTAATAAATTCTTTCCTGTTATCCCCACTTATCCGGCCCTGTACTGTGACTTTCAAACAACATTAAAATTCACGTTTGATACTTCTATAAGTCAAGAATCCCCATATTATACTAAAACACTTTCATCACTTGTACCAATCGAAAAATAGTCCAAATAAACACCACCATCGTCTTATGTTTATTTTATAACGCACAAAACTAGAATAAAATTGAAGTTTATACCTCGTATCTCGTTCTTTCTTGTGGTTATTTGTGCATGTCAAATTTGGTTTGAATTTCTTCTTGTAGTACTGCTTATGTCGTCTAAATATCGAATCTCGTTCGCTCGTACTTCTTTTCTTCTTTCGGCCATCTGTTGTGAGTTCTTCTTTTGATGTGGATTCTTCCTATTGTACTTTTTTCTTTGTTCTTCTGACTTCTACGTGTATGTCCCAAAGAGAAACAAAAATATTAAGTATCCAAAAGCACTTCAATAAACAGAATTAAATACAAACACTTTCTTTCTTTGAGTTGCATTGCTACGCATGTCAGGTACTCGCATTAAATTGTAGACCACGCGAACGATGTCGTGAGTAATAGCTAGTAATAAATAAATAAACAATATTTTAATAATTTTGTACGCTATATTACTTTTGCAATTTTTAAAAAAAAAATTAAATTCTTATTATTAAAAAAAAATAAATTCCAATTTTTTTTTTTAGAAAAGGAATGTGATATAACTCAAAAAAATTCAGTACAACTGAAAAGTTCAGGGCAAGTACAAAAGCATCCTCCAACATTTGCCCTTACAAGCCCTAATGTTTCCCGCGTTGTAAGGTTCTGATATAAAAGGTGGGCTCAAGTACATTCTTAGAAACTGAGAAACGTAAGATATATAAATTTGGAATATTAAGGGTTTCTTTAAGAAGGAGAACCGAAAAGCCCTAATTACATCTTAGTTCGGAAAACTTCGTGAAGAGTTCTGGTTCACCTCTAAGTGTAATTTCTGTAGTTACAAAACGCCGCCAAGTACTTTTTTTTTAGTTTTTTTTATATTGATATTTTGAACATTTGTGTCGTTTACATTTTTGTTACGAGGTTAGACACTTCTGTAATTCAGATTTATGTATGAAAAGACATGTTTTAATGTTGAATATAACAATGTGCTTGAGCCCATATGTTACATCAGAAACTTTTGACTAAGATGTAATTAGGGCTTTTCGGTTCTCCTTCTTAAAGAAACCCTTAATGTTCCAAATTTATATATCTTACGTTTCTCAGTTTCTAAGAATGTACTTGAGCCCACCTTTTATATCAGAACCTTACAACGCGGGACATATTAGGGCTTGTAAGGGCAAATGTTGGAGGATGTTTTTGTACTTGGCCTGAACTTTTCAGTTGTACTGAATTTTTTTGAGTTATTATTATTATATAACCTAGACAACAGAATAAATAGAACTCACCCGTCAAGTGCGAAATTTATTTGGGTTTTTGACTGGGTTTTTGGAGTTGGATTAAAATATACTGTTTGTCACTGGACTTCTCGAGTGTCGTTTTATTAAGATAAGTGTTATCTTTCATTTTTATAGTAGTTTAGTTTTTTATATATATATTTTCTTTCATATCGTTATTTGTTTATATTGGTTACGTGTATAGAAACGCTGAGTTATGTTTGGTTTTCAGGTGTGATTGACGTTTGACAGTTGTGTAAATGTAACTGTTTTCTTTTTCTATTTATAGTTAAGGACAAGCCTGGTAAGCTACCTTAACTTCTACTCTTCTACCGAGAGAACCCTTCTTTTATTTCTTTTGGATAAATGAAAAATAAATGCGTGAAATTTGATGAATGTAAGTTTGGTACGTGGAATGTTAGGGGTACAACTGGTAAAGAAAATGAATTGATGAATGTAATGCGTGTGTATAATATAGATGTTTTGTGTGTCAGTGAGACTAAAAGAAAAGGATGTAGTAAGGAAGAAGTGGATGGATTGTTTTGCTTGTGGTCGATTGAGAAGTTTAGTTATAGATACGCGTGTGAAGCGTGGTGCTGAATTGGGTACGAATGACCATTATTTGGTGGTATCGCGGATACGTCTGGATAAATGTTGGCGGATGAGGGTGAAAAGTACCGAAAAAATGTTTCGTGTGAAATCCAGTGTACTGCAGAATGAGGATGTTAGAGATAGGTTTGTTGAGAAAATTAATGAATCTTTGCCTGTATGTGAGCTTAATTTTGAATGCAGCATAAATGATGTTTGGTTGAAATTTAAGGATACAGTTCTTAATTGTGCAAAAGAAGTTTGTGGTGAATGTAGATTAGGCTCTTGTCCAAAGAATGCATGGTGGAATGATGAAGTAAAAGAAGCGATTGAGGAGAAAAAGAGAGCATATTTGTGTTTTCTAAATGTGAAAGATGTACCTGGAAGTTTACGAGATGAATGCTTACTAGAATACAAGAGGTTAAATAAAGAGAGTTGTGAGAGAGAGTAAGGCGCGCTTTGATGACTTGATGAATGAAAAATTTACAAATGATTTTAGTATGAATAAAAGAATGTTTTGGTTTGAAGAATGGTAAGGCTCCCGGTTTGGATGGTATATCGAATGAGATGATGAAATATGGAGGTGAGAGGTTATTTGACTGGTTAGTTTATTTGTTTAGATTTTGTTTAAAACTGTGTGTGGCTCCTGATGATTGGAAACGTGCCGTCATTTGTCCTTTATTTAAAGGCAAAGGTAGTTCGAGTGAATGTACTAATTTCCGTGCGATAAGTTTGCTGAGTGTAGTAGGGAAGTTGTACGGGAAAATTTATCACATACCGCTCGGGGGTTAAAATAATAACAAACGGTAAACGTGATTATATCACGGTTTTTCCTTACCGTGAGGATGAGGTGCCGGCTCTCAGTGGAGACGGGGTGGTTCTAACTCGGAAAATAAGGGCGCCACACAATTGGGAAAGCTCTCTCACCCAAATACCTAATTGTGAAGGCGGACAGGAAAAACGATAGTTCTCGACGTGGTACGACTGTACGGAAAAGGATGTGTTCGCAGGTAAGTTGGAAATAATTAAAAGAAATGCTAATTTGTTGCAGAAAACGGAAATTGACGGACTATATTGCATGTAAGAAAATACAAAATAAAGCAAACAATAGCGTTGCAGCTACGTAAATGATAAATAAAGCTAAAGCGGTAAATCCAATTAAGAATCAGGAAGGAAAATTAAACAAAGTACTGAACGCAAGACAAATGAAAATAAAGGCGGGGCGCTGTGTCCCACAATAGAGACTAGGATCACGATAATGGTCAAAATACCTAGAGTACCTAAAACAATACACGTAGTTCGACGTATTACGAGTCGTTGGCCAACGATGCACGATACGCGACTCGATAGACTGACGTAAAACAAATCGTAGATCCTACTGGCTACTCGTCACATCAGCAACACACCTTAAGTGTGACAGACAACGTCCAAAACAAATAAATAAACGAAATCCAAAATCTAACGCTTAGTTGGATTTGTACAAAAATAAGGTAAGTACTTAAAATTCACATAAACTACTGTAAAACTGTTTTAACGATAATTGTCCGTAATTTCAGATATGTATGAAATTTAACAAAAAGAAAAATAAATCAAAGTAATAAATCATAAGTATCTGGCCTGTAGGTGGCGTCTAGGCGTTGGCAGGATGCGAAATCGGCAGCACCGGCTCTATTCCACAATATGGATGTCACTTGACCGCACCCAAAATGGCGGCGTCTCTCGTAGCCTCGTGACGTCACACAGATCCTCGTAAATCGAAGTTGGGGTCAGTTCCTCGTCAACAAAAATGCCTCGGACAAGAGGAAAACTCAACCCGTCAAATAAAACACTGGATAACCCAGTTAAAGTTCAAAACAACAAGCCTAAAACAAAGGGAAGTCAAGATTAGGTTCACGTAGGACGGTGGAACAGCACTGATTCGCGCAAAACTCAACAAACGAATAACCGAATCACGCGAAACACTATCCAAAGTTTAATTTACGGTATTGAGAAAACAGTAATATTTACCTTGGTTCGTATGCGGCTTGAGAGTGAGAAGAAAAATATTTGAATCTTCGGCGATATTTATCCGGACTACGTCCGACGAATAAAACACTATTCTGGGTAGCTGAACTACTTTAAATCCCCAACCGGGTAATAATTTTACAACAAAATTCACACTTCAAAATTTGCAAAATCACAATTTCAATAGTACAACCTTTCGCTTCAGATGCTGATTTCTCAATCGCCGTTTAAGAAAAACTAAGCAAAAATCATCCAGTCATTTCGCGTCTCATCAGTCATTACTTTAATTGATTCTATTTAAATTCGTACTATTCCAAGAAACCGTCCCACATAGCACCTACTCTTGACGTCCACAAAAGCATCCACGTAGTTAGGGTGGCCTACCGAGAAGTAAATAAGAAATAGAGAAAGAATGAGAAAAGAATAGCAGAACGAGAAAGAAAGAAAATATTGCGCGCCATGAAAATACGACATGAAAGATTTGTTTCCGAACGCAATCTGGGATAATTAAACAAGGGGGTAAGGAGTCTGGAAATTTTCAATGCATTAATTTATTGTGGAACTACCTACTGACGATTGCCTGACGCTGCGCTGGTGAACCAGCCTTTACATTTAAAACCAAACCGCGCGGCAGCGGCAAAACAATAGACTAATCGCTATCACTAATGAATTAGTGTCAACAACGGATTGGACAAAACTAAATAAAAAAAGGAAATTAGTTAAATATACGAACAAATGAAGTTTTACTTAATGAAACGATGAAAAATTTAAATCTGCGTAAGTATCTATTAACTGAAATATTTACTAAACAAAATTACAACCGACTAAATTATATTTTAGGTTAAAAGGACAAGGAATATGACTGAAAGGACTAAAGGATCAAATTGGAACGTAACAAATCCCTCCCTAACTTCCTTGAGGTTTAATTACGAAGAAATTAAAACTCACAATAGAAGAAAATAAACTAGCGATTTAACAAAGACTAATAAGAACAAAAAAAAAGAAGTGAAAGAAGAAAAAAAAGAAAACTCAAATACATAATTAACTCAACTCGACATCATCCATAGAACCATCAGCAGCATCCTCAACATCGCTCAAGTCTCTATCTGGTCCAGCCTTCAAGTCTTTCACGTGCCATGTTCCACGTAAGTTTCCAGCTTTATCCTCCAGCTCGTAAACGCAATGTGAGACTTTTTTGCGCACCTTGAATGGTCCGATGAACTTTGCTGCGAGTTTACTAGCATAGTTTTCGGCGGCGTTGGACAGTTTAAAATTTCGTCGCCACACAGTCTGTCCTACAGTGTAGTTGACCGGTCTACGTCGCAGATTATAGCGAACCCTGGTCTTCGTTTGGGCCTGGTCTAAGCGCTGTCGTACTTCGGCGTAAATTTTCAGTAACTGCGCAGGTTTTTGATCAGTCACTCCGCTGCGGTCGACCTCAATGGCGCCATCCTGAGCTACAGCATCCACAACGTAGTCAGATCCCAACAAAATTTGCTCCCTACCGAAGTTTGCAAAATACGGAGTGAAGCCGGTGACTTCATGAACTAAAGTACGTATCGCACAACTTACAGAAGGTAAAAATGTATCCCACTTCTTTTGATTGTCCTTCACGTAGGACGACAACATGGTTTTGATTACTCTGTTCACTCTTTCGGTCGGGTTATTCTGCGGGTGGTACAGCGCGTTGAACAGGATACGCACGCCATATTTCTCGCACATCTGCCGGAAGTCTCCACTGCGGAACTGGACTCCGTTATCGCAGATAATGTATTGGGGCACACCAAAAAGAAGTAGCACCTCGTTCTCAATACTGTGAACGACAGCCTGACTCGTAGCACTGCGCAAAGGAAACGTAAGCACAAACTTGCTAAAATAATCGCAAACTACTAATATATAACGAAAACCTTTTGACGTTGCAGGGAGTGGACCAATAATGTCGGTGCTAACGAGTTGAAAGGGTCGAAAAACGCGAGGACGGGAACCCATCAAACCTGGGGGACGCTTCTGAACAACTTTATGCTCCGCACATACCACGCATTTGTTGACGTACGTCACCACGTCTGCCTTCATCTTCGGCCAATAATGCCGCGCACGCAACCGATGGTACGTCTTGGTGATCCCTGGGTGACCGGAAGTAGGTGTGTCGTGAGCTGAGTGCAAAACCTCGCGTCGTTGTTCTCGCGGAATGACGCGCTTCCACCTCTCTAAGTCGTCACTCAGGTCTGGAGTGGGAGAGCGTACATATTTGTAGAGTACGTTGTCTCGAATTCTCCAGGAAGAAAACCTGCGTGGCTGAAGAACAACACGGTCACGCATCCTATTATACCACGGATCCAGGACAGCTGATGCCTCGAGAGGAGCAAGTAAGACACCGTCGATAGGAGGTACTGATCTGGAAAGACAGTCAGGCACCAAATGTTCCTTGCCTTTCCTGTGTAGAATTTTGAACTTATGCTGTTGTAGTTTCACAGCCCATCTACAAAGACGACACGACGGATCCTTCAAATTATTCAACCAAATAAGCGAGTTTTGGTCCGTAATGACGTCAAATTCCGTCCCTTCAAGATATGGCCGAAGCTTTTCCAAAGCCCAAACAACCGCAAGACACTCTCGCTCGGTCGTGCTATAATTACGTTCCTGCTTAGTGAGTGAACGACTCAAAAAGCAAACTACTTTCTCACCTTCAGGATATACTTGCGTTAAAACAGCACCAAGCCCATACGCACTCGCATCAGTTTGCACAGTGAAAGGACGCGAAAAATCAGGACAATTAAGGATAGGTGACGATACCAAACACTCCTTTAAGTTATCAAACGCTTTTTGACACGAATCATCCCACATCCATTTCTTGTGTTTTCTCAGCAGGTTCGAGAGCGGAGCACTAACACTCGAAAAATTTTGCACGAACCTCCGATACCAGGAAGCCATGCCGAGGAAACGACGAACATCAGCAACAGATTTGGGAGTGGGAATGTCCAAGATTGCCTTAATTTTTCCGGGATCTACCTGTAGACCTTGTTTATTGACGATATATCCAAGGTACTGTAGTTCTGGCCTACAAAACTTGCATTTGTCGGTACTTAACGTCAACCCAGCCGAAATTAACCGATCAAAAATCTTTTTCAGGATATCCAGATGTTGGGCCAACGTTTCTGAGACCACGATGATATCGTCCAAGTAAACGAAGACGTGTGGCTCCAAATCTGCACCTAAAACACGGTCAATCAAGCGCTGCCAAGTAGCAGGGGCGTTAGTAAGACCAAAAGGCATGCGTCGAAAATGATACAGCCCTCTACCAGGAATCGTAAATGCTGTATATGGCTTACTGGATTCCGCCATGGGAATTTGCCAATATGCAGACTTAATGTCTAGTGAACTAAGATATTTTGCGCCTCGCAAACGATCCAAAATCGCAGACACGTAAGGAATGGGGTAAGCATCCTTTGTTGTAGCCTGATTAACTTTTCTAAAGTCAACACAAAATCTAAATCCTCCATCTTTCTTAGCCACCATTAAAATTGGCGATGACCATGGGCTGTTGGAAGGTTCGATGATTCCATCCGCGAGCATTGTGTCGAGCTCTTTGTCAATATGCTGCTGCATGACTGGTGACACTGGATAGTAGCGCTGCTTGATGGGAACATCCGATACCAGCTTGATTTCATGCTCTACTAACGTAGTACAACCCAATGACGATTTCATGCGCGAAAAATTATTGCTCAAAAACGAATCTAACTTTTGTTGTTCAAAAGATGTAAGTTCGCTGTGTGACAATAAAACTGACGATAAACCAATATGCATTTCCGGCGCAAACTTCCATTCATCTCTTCTAAAATCAGGTATAATATCCATAGTGCACCAGAAATCCATCCCGAGAATAAAAACACTAGATATATCGGGCACGACTAAGAAATTTATTAATTTGACTTTACTCATAAGGCTCACAGGCAAAAGAACTGAACCTATACTCGAGCAAAAACTACCATTCGCAACTTTACATTGAGGATTATCAGTATCTTTTAACGTAATACCTAACTTCCGAATGATTTCCCAACCTTTACTGCCAATAATGGAGCGAGATGCTCCCGAATCTAACAAACCCAAAAATTTATATCCAAAAATCGCAAATTCTAAGTAAGGTCGTTCATCATTCCCCAAATGAGACAGAAGATAGTCCAACATGGCGGTCTTGTTTGTCATGTGGTTAACGGAAGTATGTGAGGTTGATGTGGTCGCAATAAATGATGAAATTGGGCGAGGAGACGCAACGCGACAATTTAACGTCTCCTGGGACCGTTTCCCGAACACGCAGGACAATTCCTTATCGTCACGTCTGGTTTCCCGCATCTGAAGCAATGGATACGTTTAGGAGCGGTACAGTTGGCTGCACGATGTCCTGGAGTCTGACAATTCCAACAATTAAATCGGTTCCTAGTTGCTGATTCTGCTGCATGTGAATCGGTAGCCTCGACACTCGCAGAGTGGGTGTGTGTTGTGAAAGCTCGTGATGTGGATTGTGGACGGTGATACGCTAAATCGGGTTCCAATGCGAGATTAGCAGCTGGTGGATTTCTAAAACGTTGAGTACGTAAGTGAATAGCTTCCAACTGACAACATAATTCGTCTACTTCATTTACAGAGCGCAACAGTTCTTTCCCAAGATGTAACTGAAGATACGGTTGGAGGTTACGTCGAATCAAAGTTACTCTTTCCTGTTCGCTTGGTGGATGTGATAGTCTGTTGAAGAGTCCTTGCATGTTGGCTATGAACACGGCAACTCTTTCGTCGCTACCTTGGGTTCTGTGGCGAATTTCGTCCCATAACTCAAAT
Organism: Pterostichus madidus; assembly: GCA_911728475.2. Lineage (NCBI taxonomy): Eukaryota > Metazoa > Arthropoda > Insecta > Coleoptera > Carabidae > Pterostichus > Pterostichus madidus. Next base: position 12,868,602 of record OU452318.1, read on the forward strand.
TCGTAATCGCATGGCAGAAAAGTACATCGCAATGCTGATATTAAATCGTCCCACGATGTAAATGAATCCTTTTTAGATCGAAACCAAGTTAAAGCTGGGCCTGTAAATAATTCTACTGCTGACAAAAATAATTGTGCTTTACTTACATTTCGCGCCTGTCTTAATTCCTCAATACGCACAAGAAAACTTGATAAACCTGCATCTCCATTATATTTTAGATTCCATTTATGGATGGCACCTGAAATATGATCGGATCTACCAGTTACATGTAGATTTGCCGAAATATCTTCTACCGCTAGAGTCAACCGTCTTTCGAAATCTGATACAACACGACCTGGACTAGAGGTTGCTTCTGGAACTGCATCACTCTCAAAATTACCATCTCCAAACTCGTCTGATTCCGGTTGCTTATCTTCTGACAACGATGTCTCGTGTTCCGCTAACAAAACTGCTGAAGCTTTAGCCGAAAATTCTGATTTAATTTGTCTCAAAAGAACATCACATTTCGTACGCAGGATGTCGTACGAAGCCTTACTGTCTTTGTCAGTACTAATACGAGATAGTCGCTGGCTCACATGCATAAGTCTACTGCCTAATCTCTCATACTCGTTCTGGTAATTTTCAACATTAAATTTACTGACCATATTCTCTAACTCTAACAATTTTTCATTGCAAATTCGTAACTCAGATGCTGGAAGTAATGGCAACTCTAACTGCGCAATTGCTTCGCCTGAACGTTCCTTCCGCAAAAGGTCTCGAAGCTTTGTGCGTTTCTCCACAACTGTGCCGGAATGTGGGCAGCCTCGCAAAAGTAATTCATACGATAACTCGTCGGAAAGTAATCGATTGGGATCGATGCGCGGATCCATCTCGAAATAAGAAGTAAGAAGAAAAGAAAAAGTTTACAAAACAGGAGAAAGAGACTGTAAGACTCTTTCTTGTAATCAAAATAAACAAAACAATGCAACGCAATGCGCAACAATGTAATAATGTGCAAAACAAATGCACAACTATGTACAACAAAACAAAACAAAACGAACTGCAACAAAATATGAAACAACGCAAAACAATGCCCCACGACAGGGTGTCAATTTATCACATACCGCTCGGGGGTTAAAATAATAACAAACGGTAAACGTGATTATATCACGGTTTTTCCTTACCGTGAGGATGAGGTGCCGGCTCTCAGTGGAGACGGGGTGGTTCTAACTCGGAAAATAAGGGCGCCACACAATTGGGAAAGCTCTCTCACCCAAATACCTAATTGTGAAGGCGGACAGGAAAAACGATAGTTCTCGACGTGGTACGACTGTACGGAAAAGGATGTGTTCGCAGGTAAGTTGGAAATAATTAAAAGAAATGCTAATTTGTTGCAGAAAACGGAAATTGACGGACTATATTGCATGTAAGAAAATACAAAATAAAGCAAACAATAGCGTTGCAGCTACGTAAATGATAAATAAAGCTAAAGCGGTAAATCCAATTAAGAATCAGGAAGGAAAATTAAACAAAGTACTGAACGCAAGACAAATGAAAATAAAGGCGGGGCGCTGTGTCCCACAATAGAGACTAGGATCACGATAATGGTCAAAATACCTAGAGTACCTAAAACAATACACGTAGTTCGACGTATTACGAGTCGTTGGCCAACGATGCACGATACGCGACTCGATAGACTGACGTAAAACAAATCGTAGATCCTACTGGCTACTCGTCACATCAGCAACACACCTTAAGTGTGACAGACAACGTCCAAAACAAATAAATAAACGAAATCCAAAATCTAACGCTTAGTTGGATTTGTACAAAAATAAGGTAAGTACTTAAAATTCACATAAACTACTGTAAAACTGTTTTAACGATAATTGTCCGTAATTTCAGATATGTATGAAATTTAACAAAAAGAAAAATAAATCAAAGTAATAAATCATAAGTATCTGGCCTGTAGGTGGCGTCTAGGCGTTGGCAGGATGCGAAATCGGCAGCACCGGCTCTATTCCACAATATGGATGTCACTTGACCGCACCCAAAATGGCGGCGTCTCTCGTAGCCTCGTGACGTCACACAGATCCTCGTAAATCGAAGTTGGGGTCAGTTCCTCGTCAACAAAAATGCCTCGGACAAGAGGAAAACTCAACCCGTCAAATAAAACACTGGATAACCCAGTTAAAGTTCAAAACAACAAGCCTAAAACAAAGGGAAGTCAAGATTAGGTTCACGTAGGACGGTGGAACAGCACTGATTCGCGCAAAACTCAACAAACGAATAACCGAATCACGCGAAACACTATCCAAAGTTTAATTTACGGTATTGAGAAAACAGTAATATTTACCTTGGTTCGTATGCGGCTTGAGAGTGAGAAGAAAAATATTTGAATCTTCGGCGATATTTATCCGGACTACGTCCGACGAATAAAACACTATTCTGGGTAGCTGAACTACTTTAAATCCCCAACCGGGTAATAATTTTACAACAAAATTCACACTTCAAAATTTGCAAAATCACAATTTCAATAGTACAACCTTTCGCTTCAGATGCTGATTTCTCAATCGCCGTTTAAGAAAAACTAAGCAAAAATCATCCAGTCATTTCGCGTCTCATCAGTCATTACTTTAATTGATTCTATTTAAATTCGTACTATTCCAAGAAACCGTCCCACATAGCACCTACTCTTGACGTCCACAAAAGCATCCACGTAGTTAGGGTGGCCTACCGAGAAGTAAATAAGAAATAGAGAAAGAATGAGAAAAGAATAGCAGAACGAGAAAGAAAGAAAATATTGCGCGCCATGAAAATACGACATGAAAGATTTGTTTCCGAACGCAATCTGGGATAATTAAACAAGGGGGTAAGGAGTCTGGAAATTTTCAATGCATTAATTTATTGTGGAACTACCTACTGACGATTGCCTGACGCTGCGCTGGTGAACCAGCCTTTACATTTAAAACCAAACCGCGCGGCAGCGGCAAAACAATAGACTAATCGCTATCACTAATGAATTAGTGTCAACAACGGATTGGACAAAACTAAATAAAAAAAGGAAATTAGTTAAATATACGAACAAATGAAGTTTTACTTAATGAAACGATGAAAAATTTAAATCTGCGTAAGTATCTATTAACTGAAATATTTACTAAACAAAATTACAACCGACTAAATTATATTTTAGGTTAAAAGGACAAGGAATATGACTGAAAGGACTAAAGGATCAAATTGGAACGTAACAAATTCTTATTCATAAGGTACGAACCTTAACCATTTCCAAGATAAGCGATATGCAAGGTGGTTTTTTGCCCGAGAGAGGGTGTGTGGATCAATTATTTTCTCTTCGTATGATTGTTGAGAAGTCACTTGCTAAGAACAAGAAGGTGTTCTGTGGCTTTCTTGATCTTAAAAAAGCATATGATAGTGTTCATCGCGAGACATTATGGAATGTACTGTTACAGTACGGTATAAATGGTAATTTATTGGGGGCAATTCGTGCGCTGTATGAAGGTAGTGAGGCTGCGGTGAGAGTTTATGGTAGATTGAGTGATTGGTTTTGTATGGACATTGGCGTGAAACAAGGTTGTGGGATGTCTCCGTGGCTCTTCAATTTGTACATGGATGTATTGTTACGAACGGCGTTGAATGGGGTGGATGGTGTACATATTGGTGGTAGTGTTGTGCCTGCGTTAGCGTATGTGGATGATGTGGTTGTTATGGGTGAATCTGAAGAGCAATTGAGACGAATGATTCTAAATATAAATGAAGTAGGAAAAGATTTAAATTTATTATTAAATGTCGATAAATGTAAAGTGTTAGTGTTTGAAAAGAGCGATTTGGTGACTGATTGTAATGTTTCGGTGAATGGTGTGAGATTGGGTCAAGTGAATGAGTTTTTATATTTGGGTAGTATGTTTTCAAGGGATGGACGTATTAATTGTGAGATTGAAAGAAGAGTATCTGCGGGACGCAAGGTATTGGGTGCTCTGGGAACCTTTGCTCGAAATGTGAATGTATCCAGAGATGTTCGATTGAGTGTGTATAATGGTGTTTTAGTGCCTACATTGATGTATGGTAGTGAATGTTGGGTGTGGATGAAGAAACATGAACGTCGTATAACTACTGTGGAAATGAGGTATTTGCGGGGTGTGTGTGGTTATACTAGAAGAGATCGTGTCCGGAATACATTGGTGTATGATGAGTGTAAAATTGAGAAGAATGTAGTTAGAAAAGTAGGTATAAGTCAGTTGAGATGGTTTGGGCATGTTGAACGTATGTCGAATGAGAGATTAGTGAAACAGGTATATGTTGGTGAAATTGAGGGTGAAAGATTGCGTGGGCGACCTATAAATGGATGAATATGATAGAAGGATTGTTGCGTGAACGAAAGTTTCCGAGTACGAGGAACAGACGTCCTTGTATGAAAGGAATTATGAATGTGGATGAAGCAAAAGTGGTGTGTCAGGATAGGAACGTTTGGCGAAAATTAATTGCGGAATGAATCTGATGATTTCAGAAAAGCGCAGGGTTTTAGATTTTAGTTTCGTTGTTTAATAATTTCATTAGAGTGTTTACCTGTAATTGTGTGAAATTCACTTTCAAAAACAAGCGCAGGGACGACACTCCCTTCGTTTCTTATCTTTTTTATTCTTTTCTGATCTTACATTGAGTGTTTAACTGCAATTGTGTGGAATTCGCTTCCAAAACCAAGCGTAGAGCGACACTCCCTTCCTTTCTTATCTTTTAATTTGTTTTCAGTTATTACGTAGTGTTTAACTGCAATTGTGTGAAATTCACTTTCAAAAACAAGCGCAGGGCGACGCTCCCTCCCTTTTTTATCTTTTTGTTTCATTTTCAGTTACTGCATTGTGTGGTCTTTTCTTTCATATATAAGTGCAGACTATCGCTTTCATCTTTTCTAATCTTGTAGATTCGTTGTTATTTTCGTTATTAGATTCGTTGTTAGGAGTAAACGTGAGTAATTTGAGATTTTTTATGCATATGTTATGTACGTTGAAGAAAGAAAATGAATGGTAAGTGAAAAGGAATGATGTGATTGAAGGTTTGTTGTGTGATAATAATTTCGAGTGTAATAAATGAATGAGTTTATATGGAGTGATCTATGAAAGTGGTTGAAGTGAGGGTGGTATGTTTGGATGAAAATGTTTGGCGATGACTGGTTGTTTGATGGGTGTGATGAGTGAATGTTTTATGAGTGATTTTAGGATTCGTGCTACCCCATTTGTTGGGATATAGCGTGAAGATATGTATGTATGTATGTATTATTATATGGAGACATTATAAATAGTTATTTGTTAAACTTAAGAAGAAAATGCCTCTTTTTCCCACTCGCTCATGAGGCAATTCGAGCGAGAGTGGAAAAAGCTCTTTCTTCTCGTGTTAGACACCACATTTTTTCACGACATGTTTCTAAAAACGATTGTCTCGAACCTTCAATACATTTTAAGAAAAGATTAGTAGAATAAGGGTAATATTTTGTTCATTTGAATCAAAATAGATTATATTAACATGACTAGTAGAATGAGGGTAATATTTTATTTATTTGAATCTAAATAGTTTATATTGACATTACAGTTAGTGCAATATCTGTTCTTGGATTTATCGGGTAACAGATTGTCATTAGTACCTTCTGCAATTTGTCTTATTTCGGGAGGTGTATTTGGTTGTCTAATGTAAATAGGTACTTCCTACATTTTTTTTAAAATTTAATAAAAAAATTGTTCGCTTCATTCTCTTTTTCTTTTACAAATATTTTTTGCTTTCGTTGTTCGTAGTTACATCCTCATATATATTTATTATTTATGTTTTATTTAATATTTCAGCCATTTAGAGTAAATTTATAATTTTTCTGATTTTTTGTTCTGTTTTTTTCTGAACATTTGACTATTATTTATTAAGGGCTACTTATCAACTTATGGCACAATGGTAGCTAGCCGAGTTGTGGAAATTAGATCCCGAGATCAATTCCCATAGCCTGCAACTAATTTTCACCACGCGTATAAATAAATCACTTTTCAAGATCTGCCTCGGCAGACTGCCACACCTAGAAATTGGTAAAAGCCATAATGATATATTTATTTATTTAACTAGGACATAAAGAGCTAATAAAAATATTTTTTGCAAGGCAATTGTTTCAAATATTTAAATAAAGTAGTAGACTTGCGAATAACAGCAAAATATTCCGAAAATAAAAAAACCAAAAAGTAAACATAAATTTATAATACATGATTCTAAAATAACACCATTACCAAAAAAAGTACAATAATTTTAGTTGAGACCAAAGATACTTTGCATTAATAATAGTTATTTGTGTACATAGACAAAGAAGTTAAACTTTGTGTTTGTAATCAATCGAAGCAAATAAATCACGTAAGCGCTAATAAAAAGGAGTACCCAGGTGCAGATGAGATAACTTTATTGATAAGTGTTGTTTATTGACATCCCCTACATTTAAAAATTTTATGTGTTCACATTTCGATCATCTTGCATATACTTAGTCAATTTTAATCTAGTTTTTACAGTAACTAATCAAGTAAAACAAGAAATGTTAACTAAACATATGCAATATTTAAATATTTACAATTTGTATTTCAATATTTTCTCTTTAAATTTTATTGGGACACAACGGCTGCGCAAAAACTTATTTTTAAATTTATAGCTGGTGAAGCTGCTTAATACCGTGAATATTCAAGAAATAGTACATAAAACTTATTTGACTGAGTTGTAAAATAAAAAGTAATAATTTATTTGTAAAAGTTTTGTCATTTATTAGTCAAATATTTGTTTTCTCTTGTCTTGGGTCAGTAGAATAGAAAACTATACCTATTTATTGTTTAATTAAAAATATTTGTTGGCGTCAATGAAATAGGCAACCATTTACTCACTAAAACTTTGGTCATCCTTGATTTTTACACTATTGGTAAAGTAGGAAATTAATTTAAATTGCTACAGAACACTGTAATAAGCAGAGCCATTTTGCGGCAAATGTTGTAATCCTAGTCTGTATTGGTAGAATTATGTCTGATATACGAATACGAAGTAAGACAAAATGCGAGCGCGTCTATGGTTAAAGCTGAACTGACCAGCCGTTTGTTGATGACCTGAGAAGTTGATGCAAACGTGCTGTAAAACCTCTGTGGAATTATGAGACAAGTGATGGAAAATTTTTTCCTATTTTTTCTTATTTATTAGCGAGAGCTAATATTTTACACAGTTGCTATTTTTCAATTTATCGAGTATATTTCCTTAAAATGTGTAATATTTTACGATATAAATCTTGTATATATGTTTAATCATAGAATATATTGTTTTAATTTACATGAAATATTCATAACGTTTTGTCGCAAATGGCGCCTCAAAAAAATTCCCAGTGCTGGATTCAACGAAAATGATACAAATCCCATTATAGTGCATTCAGAGATAAATGGATTAAAGTATCCCGTTATCGCCCCTTTGATATAAATGGGTACACCTTAATTGATTTAGGAAGTTGTACTTCTATTCCCGTGTTATCTAGTAGATATATTTATTTTCTTTAATCATTTGGCAGATCTGAGGTAGATAAAATTACGTCGGAGCTATGGAAGAATTTCAATAAATCATACATAGAAAAATGAAGCTTTTTAGTAGTAGAACCACGATTCCTTTATAATACACGTAAATGACAATAAGTCAAATATTGAATCAGATTAAGTAACTGTGTGAATATTATAAAAAATATTTAAATATATAATACAAATTATCTAAATATTGATATTTGATTTGTTTTTTTTTACAGATGGAGACAGAAAGTTATGAAACAATGACCGAGTTTAAAATTTTATTTATTTTGGTTTTACTTGTAAGCTAATTGAGAGGCGTTTTATCGTTTTATACCGATCCGTCGAAGTGTATCTATATCAAGATTTATCTGTATTTTGTAATATTTTTGTTTTTTGAATGGGGTTTTTGTGTTTTGGCTAGTGTAGCAATTTGTACAATTTTTTGTTTTTTGTGTAACAAGCTAGCTAAAAAACGAAATACAAATCTTAATAGTAAAAGTGCAATATCAATTCTATAAACCTAATCATCTGTTTAATAAAGACCTGGATATTATATGTGAGTAAAATTTATTAATACTCCTCTCTTATTACTAATTTATATATCATTTTAATACTATCGTATAACTATTAATTAGTTAACCTTGAATATTATTAATTAATCCGCTCAACACTTGGCTTGCCAGTCAGGGTCACAATTTATAATAATCATATAATTTTATTCTTCGCTCAGTGTTGCCAAACATAGTAGCACTAAATAAATCACAAATAAAACATTTCGTTAAACCATTCCATAACTATAAAATTAAATTTCTAAATCAATTTTAAATTCATATCTACTCAAACGCAACAACTAAAAAACTGATAACTATAAGCTACAAACAAAACAACAATAATAATGTCAGACACTACAGACTTAATTTTAAAAACCATTGATCAACGAAATGCTGAAACTATGAAAGCAATTAATGAGTCTAACGCCGAAAAACTTGACACCATCCAGCAAACAAACCAAAGAGTTAAAGCAATAGAATTAGACGTAATAAACATCAAAGAAGAAAATAAAGCACTAAAACTCGACATTGAAGAAAAAGACAGAAGATTAGAGAAACTATAAATATTATTAAGAGCTAAAAATTTAGTTATATATGGAATTTCAGAACCCGAAAATGAGTCCAGATATACTCTGTGTAAAACTATTCTTGAATTAATTAATAACAAACTAAAAATAAATATTAAAACGGAAGATATCGAAAATATCTACAGAATAAGCACACGGAAAACCAATAGAAGCAGATCAATAATCATTTGACTGTGGCATTTAAATACGAAATTTGAGATTCTAAAACAACGCGGTTTGTTAAAAGATACAAAAATTTTCGTGGAAGAAGATCTCACGAAAATCCAGTTAGAAAACAAAAATAAACTACTACCATACTTAAAGGAAGCAAGAAAAGGAGGAAACAAAGCATACATTAAAGGATCACATCTTTTAGTTAATGGTGAAAAATTCCTCCTCAACCAGCTACAAAGTTACACAGCTGATCCAGTACAAAACTTAGAATTGTTACCGAGAAGACTATCGCTATCAACCCCTACCCTGACGTCAGTAGAAATAAATGAGGACGCTAAAGAGAACGATAACACGGATATTAATGTAAATAAATATTTGCACTTAACAACAACTGTAATTTTAGATAAAACAAGAAGCTGCACCTAAACACGCTCTGACAAAAAATACTGATATGAATAAAAGTTCTGAAGACGCTCCTAGGCCTGCTCATTCTTCAACAAACACTAATTTTAGTACAACTGGAAAGAGAACTACCAACAGTAATAAAGAAGAATCAAATACTAACAGCGAAACTGAACTGCAGAAAAATGAAAAAGCAAAAAAGCAACAGGAAAAAATTGAAAGACCAATGGATCGTCTTCTGCGGCCTCGGCTCAAAACGACCCCAAGCAAAAATTCAAAAAAACTGTTAAAGAGTAAGCCTTGCAAAATATTACAACAACACAAAGAAACTACTTCGTAAAAAGCTCTTACTCATGAACCCGAACCGTTACCCAAAATTATACTATGCCAAACTGCTACAATTAGACAATAGTAGACATAATAATCAAAAATACAATTGGGTTACTCAGGTCAAAAATAAATTCGAGAAAATTGACGGATTACATATCTGGAACCAACAAAGCTTTATCACTCGTCGTTCAATAAGTCCTTAGAAAATCCAAGAGATGGTGCTCTTAGTATCGAAAATGATTTTTTTCCAGTAAGCAGCACTCCTAACTAGTCAACTGTTAGAGTTTTAGCTTTAGCCGGCACGTAGTTTCATTGTTGTTGTCAATTGTAGTAAAAAACTTTTGATGTTTTATAATCATGGATAAAAGTGAGTTTCGAGCGGTGATTAAACATTTGTATTTAAAAGGCTTAACGCCGAAAGAAATTAAAGCTGAGTTGGATGAAGTTCATGGCACATCTGCTCCTATGTTTGCAACTGTTTACAATTGGGTGAATGAGTTTAAACGTGGCCGTACATCCACAAAAGATGAACATCGTTCCGGACGCCCTGTAGAAGTGTCTACCCCCGAAATGATTGACCAAATCCACGATATGGTTTTAAGTGACCGACGAATCAAAGTGCGCGAAATAGTTGAGGCTACAGGCATATCACAAGGCACAGTCGCTTTAATTTTGCACGAAAAATTAGGTGTGAAAAAAATCTCGGCAAGATGGGTGCCGCGTTTGCACACAGTGGAGAATAAACGCAATCGTGTGGTTGCGCTGTTGCGATGGCCAAAATTACGGAATTAAAGTTCCAATTATTGCAACATCTACCGTATTCACCAGATTTGGCCCCCAGTGACTTTTTCTTATTTCCAAACTTAAAGAAATGGCTTGGCGGACGAAGGTTTACGACCAATGAGGAGGTCATCGCCCAAACGGAGGCATATTTTGAGGAGCATCCGAAATCCTACTTTTTGGACGGCTTAAAAAATTTGGGAAAACGATTAGAGAAGTGTATAGAGCTAAAAGGAGATTATGTAGAAAAATTTAAAAAAATCTACCCAAAAAAAGTGTTTTTTCTACTTTTTTCTAAGGACTTATTGAACGACCCTCGTACCTGTTCGAATCAGTTGGTCAAAAATCTCACTACCCTTTCAACAGCTGAAGATCAACGTAGAATACTTAATTCTACATACAACATATTATACAAGGATATTACTATTCCCACTCTCGCATTTAATTATCTAAAATCGGACGTGAGCTTTCAGGTTAAGAAAGTTATTAGTCAAATCCGGGTCGCATCAACACGTAAGATACCACAATTATTCATAAATGGTACATTGTACAAATTTGAAAATAATAATATTTATTCTATCTGTAATAATTTAGTACCTGACAACCTGTACCACTTCTATGTGTCATGTCCGAAGAAAATTTCCACGTTCAGCTGCTATCTTTTGAATCAAAATATAAATTATATGACATCTACAATATTACAATATATGCTCTCCAGGTTCAAGCATTTGCCCAGAATATTTAAACCCCGACGATAAATCATATAGTCGTAATGTAAATATATATATTATTCTGTAAACATAATTTTCATATGTACATATATTTATCAATTACCACTCTCTTGTATAAGCTAAGGCTTCTCGCAAATAAACTATTATTATAATTATTATTATTATTATATTTCATATTTATTATCTTTTATTATTATTAATTTTTATTAGTGACGAAGACTGAAGTGTCAGTCGAAACGTAGAAGAAATAATTTTTTTTTTTAAATTTGACTGGATTCCGGAGAATATTTTATCATACTATATTAAATATTAATTAAATTAAACAGTTTCAGAAAAAATAGTATACATAACATGTCAGGAAAGTGTTTTAACTTGACTCAGCAGATTAAAATACTCGGTCTGCGGCCTCGTATTTCAGACACTCGCTTCGTCAAGCAAAATATCACTGTCCTGACTTATTATGTAATTTATAAATGCACTCCCAACTCGAAAATTCACCGCAGTCTACTGCTGCCTCTACATTTGTTTATAAAACGAATATTTCTTTAAATTGTTCTACTAATTTTGTCTAATTTAACCAAACTCTTACAGTTCTAGATATTCCACTGCTAGTCTAGTACACGAAACATAAAGCTCGGATTCCACTATAAGCTACTGTAAAAATAATAATAGTAGTTAGAACAGACATGTGTCAGTATAAGTGGAAACAAAGCTTTAGCAATGCTTATAATATAATAAAATAATTGAATTAATGCATTTTATTCTTTCTTTTGTTGGTTTAATACAAATAAAACGTAATTAAATAGACGATATTCATTTTACTAAAAGGCCAACGTATTTTTTATTTAGTCAATATATCTTCATATACAATAATATATTATTTATATTCGGCAGCTTCTTAGATCGCTTACCATATTTTTAAAATGTTTCAAAATATTAACAAAAATAACATTTTTTACTGTTTGGTACCGCTTATCAAATTAGGAAAAATTTTGGGTATAATACAATTTTCGCTAGTCAAAAATGGACAATTTTTTGAAATACAACATTCACAAAAATCTGATTTAATATTATATATTTGTCAATTTATATTTTATATTATTTTTTATTTGTACTGTATATATTTCTTTATCAATTATGTAATTTTTCAAAAAACAATATTTAATGTATGTGCAATATTAATGCATTGTACTCAAACAATTTTTAATTTTATAAATATTATTTTTCTATTCATACAGAAAAAAAAATTAAAAAATTTTTTTTTGTCCTTACAAAAAGTTGATTCAAACTTACTCAAGCTAAACATTAAAATATGTTATGTTAATGTGAGAAACAAAATTATGATTTATTTATTATTTAAATATTGTTTAAATTTTTTAACTTTTTCTATCGATAACTATAAACTGTCAAATATTAAATTAAAATTATTTCATGTTTTACTTGTCAAAATAATTGACAATTCTGTGGAATCCATAATTATAATTTTGCTTATTAATTTATTTAAAAAGTTACAAATAATTAATAAATTAATAAATAATAATAATAAAAGTGTTGTAAAATATTGTGTAATATTTTCTGGTGACATAATCAAGCTTGCCTATATTACAAACAACATTTTTAATGTTTATTTTATTTTTAAAACAATTTACACTTTTGTTTATTCAGTGTACGTGATGATATTTATGGTAGAAAATTTAAGAAAATATGAATTTTCTTTGCTGATAATTCAAGAAATTTTATGGTTAGTTAGCATCAATATAGGATTGTTAATAATTACTTATTATTGTAGACAAATTATGAAAGAGGTAAGTTAAATATGAGACTAGTCTACTGTGCGTAGCACAGTACTTTCCTGGCGATAAGCTACTTTTGTTAGAATTCTCTGCTGAAGATCTTTAATTTAATACTAAACTAAATATTATTTCTAAAACTGTCTTTAAAAACAATTTATGAACGGTTAAATATGATTTTATTTATTTTTACTAGAATTCTGTGCCTGAGAGCTTTAATTTGATATTGACAACGACCCAATTTCCTAAATATTTAAAAATAAAACAACAGATAATCGGTTAGATATAATTTTCGACACTTTTGCTACAATTTCTTGTCCGAGAGTTTATATTTGATATCAAACTCGGCCTATTTTGAATAACTAAAAAATAAATTTAACCCTTAAGCCTTAATCAATATACAAAAAATATATTTCGAGAACTAAGTTCTCATCATTAGTAGACAAAGCAAGGGGATAAACCAAGATTACACGACTTGTGAACCAAGCATGTGGTCAAGCTGGAATCCACCTTGCCAAAAGGGTACATACCTATTTATACTAAATACTCTGAGGAACCAATAAGCATATAGCTTAAATCAACTTAAAAAAGTAATTACCTAAGAAAGCAAACAATTTACTGTTAGGAATGGGACTCAGGTCAGAGTTAATCAAGCGGTGTTTATTTTTAAATATGTTTATACTTTCATACGCGTCTAATTGTCTAATATTATTCACTGATTTTAATAATTTTAAATTATCCGAGTTGATGTTGTGATTGTTATGAAAAAGGTGTTCTGAATAATAAGTTACCATTTTTAGACGTTTTAATCATTATAAACAAAAATATACACGTATTAGAATTTGATGTTTACAGAAAAGGCACTAATACCAACAGATTCATTACTTCAGACTCTAATCACCATTGGCAACATTAAACGGCAGCGCTTAATTTCTTAGTTAGCCGATTAATTAACTTTCCTCTAAATAGAGTCAGATTCAACAGACAATTAAAATATATTAAACAAATCACGATTTACAATGGCTACAAATCTAGTAATAACCTTAAAACAGTATTAGGTAATTATTTTTCATTTGATTATATATTATATCCAAGACAACAGAATAAATAAATATAACTCGCCCGTCAAGTGAGAAAATTATTTGTGTTTTTGACTGGGTTTTTGGAGAAAATGAATTGATGAATGTAATACGTGTGTATAATGTTGATGTTTTGTGTGTCAGTGAGACTAAAAGGAAAGGATGTAGTGAGGAAGAGGTGGATGGAATATTTTGCTTGTGGTCCGGTGTTGCTGAAAATGAACACGCGAAGCATGGTGTAGGTGTGCTTGTTAGTGAACGAATGAAACCGTTTGTGAGAGAATATGGTTGTACTTCATCGAGAATTCTTTGGCTGAGATTAAAGGTAGGCTTTTATAGAATCTTCGTTGTGTCAGTTTATGGTCCAAGCGAATCCGAAAATGATCTCGAAAAAGATAGATTTTGGAATTTGTTAGATAGTGTTATTGATTCATGTGATTCAGGTGAGAAAGTTATTGTATGTGGTGATTTAAATGGTTGGGTGGGAGTTAAGAGAAGCATGTCTGGGAATGTATTGGCTAAGTTTGGTGATGCAAGAGTGCATGAAAACGGTAGGAAAATAGTTTCTTTCTGTATGGAGCGTGATCTCTTTGTTTCCAACTCTGTATTTAAACATAAACCTAGCTCATTTGTATACATGGGAGAATGTTAGTGGAAATAGACGGAGTATGATTGATTTTATTTTGTATGATGAACGATTGAGAAGTTTAGTTGTAGATACGCGTGTGAAGCGTGGTGCTGAATTGGGAACGAATGACCATTATTTGGTGATATCGCGTATATGTCTAGAGAATGAGGGTGAAAAATACCAAAAAAATGTTTCGTGTGAAACAGTGCGCTGCAGAATGAAGCTGTTAGAGATTTGTTTGTTGAGAAAATAAATGAATCTTTGCCTGTATGTGAGCTTCATTTTGAATGCAGCATAAACGATGTTTGGTTGAAATTTAAGGATACAGTTCTTAAATGTGCAAAAGAAGTTTGTGGTGAATGTAGTTTAGGCTCTTGTTCAAAGAAGCAAGGCGCGTTATGATAATTTGATGAGTGAAAGATTGACTAATGATTTTAGTATGAATAAAAGAATGTTTTGGTTGAGAGTGAAGAGATTGAGAGGTGGTAATGTGGAGCAGTGAAAGCGATTAAGAGTACGGATGGTAAGTTATTGTGGAATGAATCAGATGTGACTTTAAGACTTTATATGGTAGCATTAATAGACCGAATGGTTGTAGTGAAAATTTGAAAGAAAATGTTAATGATGATGAATGGGATATAGATGAGAGTGATGTTAGTTTCGCATTGATGCGTCTGAAGAATGGTAAGACTCCCGGTTTGGATAATATATCGAAAGAGATGTTGAAGTATGGAGACGAGAGGTTATTTGACTGGTTAGTTTATTTGTTTAGATTTTGTTTAAAACGGTGTGTGGCTCCTGATGATTGGAAACGTGCTATCATTTGTCCTTTATTTAACAGACTTACTGCTACTTGTAGCTATGCAAGTAACATCATGTTTGCGTGACCATATGGTGACGCTAGGCGTTGAAGGATTAAAGGCAAAGGTAGTTCGAGTAAATGTACTAATTTCGTGCGATAAGTTTGCTGAGTGTGGTAGGGAAGTTGTACGGGAAAATTCTTATTCCTAAGGTACGAACCTTAACAATCTCCAAGTTAAGCGATATGTAAGGTGGTTTTTTGCCTAAAAGAGGGTGTGTGGATCAATTGTTTTCTCTTCGTATGATTGTTGAAAAGTCATTTGCTAAGAATAAGAAGGTGTTCTGTGGCTTTCTCGATCTTAAAAAAGCATATGATAATGTTCTTCGCGAGACATTATGGAATGTACAGCTACAGTACGGTATAAATGGTAATTTGTTGGGGGCAATTCGTGCGCTGTATGAAGGTAGTGAGGCTGCGGTGATAGTTAATGGTAGATTGAGTGATTGGTTTTGTATAGATATTGGCGTGAAACAAGGTTGTGGGATGTCTCCGTGGCTCTTCAATTTGTACATGGATGTATTGTTACGCACGGCGTTGAATGGAGTGGATAGTGTACATATTGGTGGTAGTAATGCGACTGCGTTAGCGTATGCGGATGATGTTGTTGTTATGGGTAAATCTGAAGAGCAATTGAGGCGAATTATTTTAAGTATAAATGAAGTAGGAAAAGATTTAAATTTGTTATTAAATGTTGATAAATGTAAAGTGTTAGTGTTTAAAAAGAGCTATTTGCTGACTGACTGTAATGTTTCGGTGAATGGTGTGAGATTGTGTCAAGTGAATGAGTTTTTATATTTGGGTAGTATGTTTTCGAGAGATGGAAGTATTGATTGTGAGATTGAAAGAAGAATATCTGCGAGATGCAAGGTATTGGGTGCTCTGGGAACCTTTGCTAGAAATGTGAATGTATCCAGAGATGTTCGATTGAGTGTGTATAATGGTGTTTTAGTGCCTACATTGATGTACGGTAGTGAATCTTGGGTGTGGATGAAGAAACATGAACGTCGTATAACTGCTGTGGAAATGAGGTATTTGTGGGGTATGTGTGGTTATACTAGAAGAGATCGTGTTCGGAATACATTGGTGTATGATGAGTGTGAAATTGATAAGAATATAGGTAGAAAAGTAGGTATAAGTCAGTTGAGATGGTTTGGGCATGTAGAACGTAGGTCGAATGAGAGATTGGTAAAACAGGTATATGTTGGTGAAATTGAGGGTGAAAGATTGCGTGGACGACCTATGAATAAATGGTTGAATATGATTGTAGGATTGTTGCGTGAACGAAAGTTTCTGAGTATGAGGAACAAACGTGCTTGTATGAAATGAATTATGAATGTGGATGAAGCTAAAGTGGTGTGTCAGGATAGGAACGTTTGGCGAAGATTAATTGCGGAATGAATCTGATGATTTAAGAAAAGTACAGTATTTTTGATTTTAGTTTTGTTGTTTAGTAATTTCATTAGAGTATTTACCTGCAATTGTGTGAAATTCACTTTCAAAAACAAGCGCAGGGACGACACTCTCGTCGTTTCTTATCTTTTTTATTTGTTTTCTAATCTTACATTGAGTGTTTAACTGCAATTGTGTGGAATTCATTTTCAAAAACAAGCGTAGAGCGACACTCCCTTCCTTTCTTATCTTTTAATTCGTTTTCAGTTCTTACGTAGTGTTTAACTGCAATTGTGTGGAATTCACTTTCAAAATCAAGCGCAGGGCGACACTCCTTCCTTTCTTATCTTTTTGTTTCATTTTCAGTTACTGCATTGTGTGGACTTTTCTTTCATATACAAGTGCAGGCTATAGCTTTTATCATTTCTAATCTTTGTAGATTCTTTGTTAGGTTCGTTATTAGATTCGTTGTTACGAGTAAGCGTGAGTAATTTGAGATGTTTTATGCATATGTTATGTACGTCGAAGAAAGAAGATGAATGATAAGTGAATAGGAATGATGTGATTTAAGGTTTGATTGTGATAAATGATTTCGAGTGTAATAAATGAATAAGTTTATACGGACTGATCTATGAATGTGGTTAAAGTAAGGATGTTGTGTTCAGATAATAATTTGACGAGAGCTGATTATTTGATGAATGTAATGAGTGAATATTTTATGAGTGATTTTAGGGTTCGTGCTACCCCATTTGTTGGGATATAGCGTGAAGATATGTATGTATGTATGTTTGTACTATTAGGTAATCCGAAAGATAAAATGGAACTTCTTCAGAAATCGGGAATTTACCAAATTTCATTTAACGATTGTGATAAAGTTTATATCGGGCAAACTAAAACTAAAGTAAGAAAATCCAGAAAAATCAAGTATTTCGGACCACTAGCTTGGTTCCCAAGTCGTGTAATCATGGTTTATCTTCTTGCGTCGTCTACTGATGATGAGAACTTAGTTCTAGAAATATATATTTTGTATATTGATTAAGGCTTAAGGGTTAAATTTATTTTTTAGTTAATTCTTACCTTTAGATTTTAACTTTTTACTTTATTTTGAATAACATTTTAGAAAGCAATTGTTTACATGCCATTTTTTAGAGACAACTATTTATATTATTTTTGTTCTTCACATGTTTTACAACAATATAACTATGTTAAAAATCATCAAAATGTTACTACTTATAACGAACGAACTGATAACTATTTCGAAAAATATTTCATGCAAAAGTTGTGTTAAATCAAATTAGGGTCTATTTTAGTTATTATATATTTTATGATAAACTATATCGTTTACGAAATAAACATAAATATTAAAAAGGCTAATTAAAGTTATTGTACCACAGGTCTAAAATCTCATACCGTTTTTAAGTTACCGTGTAGATAGGCAAACATACCGAACTTTATGGCTATGTTTTTTTCATCTAAAGCGAGCAAATTCATTAAAATTTCGAGAGAAAACACTAAGAACGATTTCTTAGCAAACAGCTTTTTTTTCTCAATTTTCTTCTAAATTTTCGACAATATCTTGGAAACAATTAAAGATATTAAGTTGAATTTGGTCGCGATTGATTACTACGGTCAAATTATATTGTTAAAAAATACTGAAATACCTAAATGAAATTTTTATAACTTTCCGCCCCAATTTTCTTTTAAAGTGACGTATTAGTTTAATTTTTCGGAGTATGAGTTACATCGTTTTCTAAAGTCGAAAAACATTATAAGACCAAGTTTCATTAAAGTCTTTAGAGCCATATCTGACAAACAGACAGGAAAACAATAATTGTTCGTATTAGAAAGAAAAATCAATATACTAATTTACTAAATTACTTTTAATGACAAATAAACATTAATTCGTTTTAAAATAGATCAATACTGAAGCCTGGTGCCCATGGTGCAATTTTTCGTGCTAGATTGCACACTCGGACACACATTCATCCATCCATTCCATCCACACACACACTCACACACACACACTCACACACACTCACACAAACACACACACACACACACACACACACACACAGAGAGAGAGAGAGAAAGAGAGACATTATTAAGAAAATGCTCGAAACGGATTCAGTGGACCTCAAAACACGTATTTCTGCGAAAATCTCGTCAATGATTTTTTTCACGATTCCAATACTTCCTTACACTGTGTATAGTAGTAAAACCTACCCTGAGACGTGCAGTAGTAATGAAACTGCATGCGCCGTGTGAACCCAGAACAAGCACAGCTCCTCGCGAGGCAGCGAACTTGGCTCCCTGCGAGCAATCCAACACGAAAAATTGCACCGTGGACACCAGACTTTACTAAATTATTATTGAAAATTCTGTCTAAGTGATTCCACTATAGTTAATTTCCAAATATGGTTCGAGAAAAAAAACATTTTCTTTTCCTATTAACATATTTTTATCGCAAGCAAAAACTTTCGCACTGACTTCTTATGGCATACAAAAAAATTCGGACAAATTACAATATTTAAAATCTACAAAAATTTTCATAATTTTATTTACAATAGAATTATTAATTGTGGTAAGACCGCCGCCACTAATATTGAATTTATTTTGAGACTTGTGCAAAAAATATTATTAACCAAAGTTAAAATAGACAAAGGTAGTTGGTATTTTTTTTTTCGGAATGTACATAAAATTTGCTGCACAACTATACCAAACTTTTTTTATTCATAAAATTCCATTAAAAATAAAACAGCAACCTATGAATGTTAATTTGTAACCTGAAAACAAAAACAAATAATGTCAAAAAGTATTTACCTACAGTTTTTTTATTGTTCAATTAATTATTTATCATAACATTTATAACTCAAATTCTATACACAATTGTTGAAATGTAAAATGTAAAATGTAATGCAAGAGTTTGTATTGCGTATGGGAAAATGAATACAAAATGACGGTGACTATATTAAGCATTTGTAGTTGGCATATTTTTTCTTGTTCCTGTTTTGGTATTTAAATATTTTAACAAGCGCAGGGTGACACTCCCTTCCTTTCTTATCTTTTTATTATGTACAAGTGCAGGCAGGCTATCGCTTTCATATTTTCTAATCTCTGTAGATTCTTTGTTAGATTCGTTATTAGATTCGTTGTTAGAAGTAAGTGTGAGTAATTTGAGATGTTTTATGTATATTTTATATACGTCGAAGAAAGAAGAAGAATGATAAGTGAATAGGAATGATGTGATTGAAGGTTTGTGGTGTGATAAATGATTTCGAGTGTAATTAATCAATTAGTTTAAATGGATGATCTATGAATGTAGTTTGAGTGAGGGTGGTGTTTTTGGATGATAATGTTTGACGAGGGTTGATTATTTGATGTATGTAATGAGTGATTTTAGGGTTCATGCTACCCCATTTGTTGGGATTTAGCGTGAAGATATGTATGTATGTAAATATTCGTTACTTGCATAATGTTTTCATAGTTAATAAAGATTTTTAAATAAATGGTCGCCATATTAAAATTGTTGAAGTAAAACTATTGAAACGTTTTTCGTCTTTTTGGAAGTGTGTAGAATGTTTAAGGCACAAAAATAACTCACAACTATTTATGTTAAACGAAAATAAAAGTATTTATTTAATAAAATAAAAATAAAAATGAAAAAAGCTTATTTAAAATTAACGTACAATAAAGCTGTTATTTATTTCACAACATTTATATTACGCGTTCGAAGTCTACTGTCAACTGAACTGCCTCGTCGCCTGACCTCGACTTTTATATACTCCCGTACGCAGAACAGTTCTCGAATCTCCCTCCTCTTACCCGCCAGCCGCACGCTCAAATATGCGGGCTCGCTCTACTTGGGTGGTCATGCTGCTACGCAGTTTCTGGAACGCTCTCGACTGACTGGCTTTATATTCGTTACACTATGATATTTTTATATCATTGTGAAGGTAATTTTATGTACATTCCGAAAAAAGAATATTAAAATACCGATACCCTGTGCAATAATTACAGTTAACCCTATTTCCTTTAAAACTGGAAGTAACACAAAATATTGTTACTATCTTCTTCTGTGCCCCTTTATCTACTCGTAGTTTAACTTTATTTCATAACATTTTCTAAACATATTATTTTTGTTTCAGGCACAGCAAACTTTTAACGCATTGATAAAAGTTCGACACAGATATAAAAACAGAAATGATGAAGTAAGAAATATATTTTTTCTATTTTACGTTCATAGGGAAGTCATTATGAAACCCAGTTGTCTGTCAAAAGAGCGTATCTTACGATACATAACATCTTGTTTTAGTACCTGATGATATACTGTTAATTATCAAGCCATATACCTAATTGATACTGCTAATGCTTGGCTTTGGACACGTTGACCACAAGGGTACAGATATATGTATATTTTTTTCTTACTATTGTAAAACAAGTGATTTTGCGCATGTCTATTGTCCATGTTTCTTAAATATTATTGGTCGATAGCGATAGCGGGAAATCGTATCTAACGCGCTGCTTATTTGGTACATCGTACGTCACGCACACAGTAGATTGTGCGTTCGATTCTCACAAAACAATTAATTATTTTTTTTTCGATTTAATACAATTACACGATTTACTATACTTTTGACATTTCTTGTACAAAATAATATAACAATGACATATTTAATTTATTATCTCATTAGATAGTCTACAATTAACATTCTTCAGCATTTATTTACTTTCTATCAATATTGCATGACATTAAAATAATATAACAATGACTTACAACAATGACCTTAACTACTTCCCAGTAAACAATATTCAGTCCCTACAATGTAGCACAGATGTTGTTTATCACACTGCGATGTTGTATGATAATGCAACAAAAACATCTCAGAATACTCCCAACGACTGCTAATGTCCGCCCCTTGTTACATTTTTTTGTGATGTTACAGAGATTACTTTCGATAACATCTATTTAACATTGTGCGTAAATGTTATAGAGATGTCAAGTGAATTGTTTCACTTTCATCTGAGCAACATGCCATAGATGTTGTACAGAGGTTATTCAATTTATTTTTACCCCAGTCCCCACCACCCCTCCTATAATTTTTGTTTCCACTAAATTGTAAAAAGGATCACATAAATTAAATAATATATACATATACTTACAAAACAGGTACATATATTATCTTTCATTAACCATTACAGTTACGTTCAAAAAATAAATATCTTATACTAAATAATAGGTAACGTACAAAAAAATAAATATCATATTTTGCATAACTTACGTATAAATATATATATATTATGGTGGTTCAAAAAAAAGAAAAGTTTAAAATCGAAGCTGCTTTTTTAGTATATCATAAAGCACTTTATTTCTTTAAGGTCTGCCAAATTTGAGCAAAATCGATTAATATTTAGAGGTCGCTCAAGTGCAAAACGTGAAATTTGAAACCAGTAAATAATTCTTTCGAAGGTTTCAATTTATTGTATCCCTATAAACGAATTGTTAATCACAGTTTGATTATAAAATATTTCAATACGTAATATTAAATTATTAGAACGTGCTTAGAGTCAATATTATGCCATATTCTGATTGAAAAATGGATTTTCTCAATGTATTCTGAGGCTTTTTTTTCAATTTCTTACACTCAAGCTTTGTTTTTAACGTTCAACATGTAGAAGAAGATGGATTTTGGGGTTTATTCGTCGTACCGTATTTCATAGAAGATGACCCGGTTGTAACTGAAGTCAAACTAAGAAGCGTTTTTATCTGTTTTGCCAACTGAAGTATTTATTTCATATTTTATGCATGTTTCAGTATATTTTATGTTAAAAATCATGAAAAAGGCTTAAAAACATTTTATCAAATTACAATTTTAGTCTCGAAGTATAAAATATGTATTATATGATACAAGAATTCTACTTAAATAGAGTTATTTTTTCTGTTTTGACAATTTTGAATCCCGCCGATGCGAGATAATTGGCACCAAATCCTTACTTTATTTAAAAGTTACGACGAAGAATTTATTCTTTGATTCATTTCGATTCCAACAATACCGCACTTGACACAATATCATGAAAATATAAAAAAATCCTGAAGCGAAAACTGCTAGGACGGTAGATGCGCGCGACTCTACCTCCATCTGTGTTGTTCGCCGCTATATAGCAAGAGTCGATAATATCGATAATTCTCAATCACTTTAGTGTATAGCCGTTTTGTGTACAGCTAATTTTTCGTCCTTCAAAATGCCACGAAAGAAGTTTGTAAACCGTTACTTAATTGGAAACGAAAATAACAAGATTGTATCACCAACTTCAACTTTACCAACGCATAGACAAGTGATAAGTTTCATGTGCTACAATCATTTGACTTTGAAACAACCAATTTACAAGTCTGCAAAAACTGTAATCGATTCAGCTTCCGAATTTTACAAAATAAGAGATGTTCCGATTATGAAACAAAAAAATGCTGTTAATAAACTTATTTCTTTTTATAATGAATGGATCAAAGTTAAAAAAAATAGCAAACGGCAACAAAAATCTGGTGTATGCAGCAAAAAATTTCTTGCGTTTTGTGACAAACTCGACACTTTATTTGACATAACCCCTCGAAATGTACTAAAAATTGAGAAATGTGAGAAAAAGTTTGTATAACAATTTAATTTTCTAAATTAACGTTACAATTAATTTGATACTTGAGTTTAATTGTTGTTTAGAAAAAAATGCTTCTTAAATTATTTTTTACGATTTTCAACATAAAATATACTGAGACATGCATAAAATATGAAATAAATACTTCAGTTGACAAAACAGATAAAAACGCTTCTCAGAGCACCCCACAAAAACAGGTAATTAACTCGAATAAAACTTTCGTTTGACTTCAGTTACAATCGTGTCATCTTCTATGATATACGGTACGACGAATAGATCCAAAAACAACACAGATGGAAGTAGAGTCGCGCGCATCTACCATCCTAGCAGTTTTTTTATATTTTCATGATATTGTGTCAAGTGCGGTATTATTGGAATCGAAATGAATCAAAGAATTAATTCTTCGTCTCAACTTTTAAATAAAGTAAGGATTTGGTGCCAATTATCTCGCATCGGCGGGATTCAAAATTGTCAAAACAGAAAAATGACTCTATTTAAGTAGAATTCTTGTATCATATAATACATATTTTATACTTCGAGACTAAAATTGTAATTTGATAAAATGTTTTTAAAGCCTTTTTCATGATTTTTAACATAAAATATACTGAAACATGCATAAAATATGAAATAAATACTTCAGTTGGCAAAACAGATAAAAACGCTTCTCAGAGCACCACACAAAAATAGGTATTTAATTCGAATAAAACTTTCATTTGACTTCAGTTACAATCGGGTCATCTTCTATGATATACGGTACGACGAATAAACCCAAAAACCCATTTTCTTGTACATGTTGAACGTCAAAAACAAAGCTTGAGTGTAAGAAATTGAAAAAAAAGCCTCAGAGTACATTGAGAAAATCCATTTTTCAATCAGAATATGGCATAATATTGACTCTAAGCACGTTTTAATAATTTAATATTATGTATTGAAATATTTTATAATCAAACTACGATAAACAATTCGTTTATAGGGATACAATAAATTGAAACCTTCGAAAGAATTATTTACTGGTTTCAAATTTCACGTTTTGCACTTGAGCGACCTCTAAATATTAATCGATTTTGCTCAAATTTGGCAGACCTTAAAGAAATAAAGTGCTTTATGATATACTAAAAAAGCAGCTTCGATTTTAAACTTTTAATTTTTTTTAACCACCCTAATATATATATATATAAATTACATAACAGATTACGTGGAAACCAAACCAGTGACACTCTTAATTATTCAAAACCTCTCTTAAGAATCTTTGGTTGGCATAACTACACCAAGCTTTAACAATTTCTTCGAATTCTGCAACTTTTAAATTACAAAAATTTATTTAACTGCTATCTGTAATAATAATAATAATTTACATTAATTTTATTTTATAAAATACGCTTTTCATTTAATAATACCTTTCAATAATTTATAATTACTTTCAATGATTTAAGGCCAAAATAAATTTTTCCCCTGTTCACGAACATTTTCGTGTCACTTTATTTGCGAATATTTTATGCAGGGCACGGTTTATGGAATTTTTACATATGTTCTTCCTATTAATCGTAGCATTGTCAACTGAAAGAAAAAGCAATTATATTATTTAATAAACCCTACACTGTAAACAATCAGTACAATAACTTTTGTGCAGAAAAATATTAACCGGGAACAGTAAAAAAACTTAGTATCCAGTCAAAAAAATATATAAATAAGTTTTTATTTTTAACAGGATATTTATATTTTTAATGATAAACAATTAATTCAATACGCTGAATTCACACCCTTTAATAAATAATATAACCATTAGTTATTTTACTTACTAATTGCCCACATGCTGGTTCATTTCTTGGAACAAATTTTCTAGCATTTCGAAATCTTCTAGATTTTACACCGGTAATTGTAGCTATGTTGCTACTTGATTTTCTAACATTTTTAATCTATGATCAAATTTAGTTACAATGGATTTGATGGATATAACAATACGTTGTAAATGTCGCTTTGAAATATTTTCAATATTTTTTCTTTTACGTTGATATGGTTTCTTTAACAAAATTTTAGTACTTAAAATAAGAAAATATTATCTATACTATCAGCCATTTAATTTACCAAATTTGTTGATGTCGCAGTCTTCTGATCATCATTGTCCATTTTATATCTGTAAATTTTTAACACAATTATTATGACTATTTTGGCAATGGCACTGCTATGACATATTGAACGAATATACAATGAATTTATCATAAATAGATTAAAAATTATATAAAAGTATTTCTACATATGTAAATTTGATGATCATCTATGCAACAGGTGATAAAAACATGGTTATGTTTGCGTAACAACGCAATATCTAATGCAAATACTCTAGTAAATAAATAACAAAGTTACTTACCGTTTAAATTGAAATATAATTCATTATTTCACTATATTATTTAAATTAACGGAGAGCTTTTTATGTTTTTGTTGTTTGTTGATTGAAGGATTTATAACCCATCTGTGCAACAGCACACTACACAGCAGTGTTGCCAGATGCCAAGTTGCTATTTTCGGTAGATTAGTTTGGAAAAATTCGGTAGATTTCGGTAGAATTTGTTGAGTTGAATTTTCGTTTAATTTTGATAAAATAAATATCTTAATCTTATAAAATAAACAAATAATCTTATTGACAGAGACAGAACTATTATTTCCTGTACCCTGCTATTGCGCATGTGTCATAAAGAGATTTGAAATTGAAACAGAACAAAACAAAATCATTCTCCCTAAAAGATTATAAATTTTTACAAGGAAACAGAAATTATCAACGTTTATTATTAGTGTGATCTATCGATTTAAATAAATATTTGTAATTGTAATTGTTGAACAATATTTACTATTAATAATAAATATAAAACCCGTTAATATGAAGAGGAAGTCTGAGAATAAATATCAAATTTATGTTTTTAAACAACTCAAAACTACAATTACTTCAACAAACATAAGTGTACAAACTAAACACTTAGTTACCATCTTATCTATAAAAAATATGTCCAATTCCACACAGCGCAACGATTGAAACACAACTGAACACCTCGTGGTTATATTCACATACAACAACGCCCCCTGACAACGTCTAAACGCCACTTTTCTTACAGAAAAATTAAAAATATTTGGAAGAAGAAGAGATGTGGCTAAGCACGATGCAGAAAAACTATTATTGTCGCTTTCCCTTGCCCAAGCCTCACTTCAAGCAATGCTACAGTATCGTAATGCCATATCCCCTCCTTTCAAAGTCCTTGGAATAAACGCGTGCCAGTCGGTATTATCGAAAACTATTTAAACTGTACAATGCTAAGATAGGGAACATGTCTTGTTTTTATTATTAGTAGATGGCGCAATAGTAACTAAACGTATTGTGCCTATGTTTACTATTTTTAATTCTAATTTTCGGTAGAAAATTCGGTAGATTCGTAAATTACATGAATTTTCGGTAGATTTGAAACAAAATTCGGTATTTCGGTAGATTACATGAATTTTCGGTAGATCTACCGAAAAATCGGTAGATCTGGCAACACTGCTACACAGTGCGCATGTATCTTGTATGTTATCGCGGAAACCTCCGTAGACCAATGAAGATACAAAATAATAGTCACATGACTATATCAGAAAATAAAGTAGTTACGTTTACACGAGGTTGCTATGTTTACATTTTTATTACCAATTATAATTTCATAATAAATAAATTTATATTTACAATATATACACGTTCACTACACATACGTAATATCAAGATTTTAGAAAACCATTTTAACTAAATGTATTGTCATTACTATATATAATTTTAATGGGGGTTCAGTTTAGAAAATTTTCAAAATATTTAAATTATACCTATTTATACCGAATTATATATTCTATCATATCTCATTTGCATATTACTATTAAAATTTATACTTGAGAGAAGTAATAAAGGCGTATAAAAATTATTATCACACAATGCCAATATCCTACTGACTAAAATATCTAATATAGCAGAGATGTTAATGCCTGGACATCTAGTAAATATTGCATTCAAAACCTCTGAGAAAGTACATCTCTGAGATATCATATATTATACAATATAATTAGTAACGTTTTAAAGACAATCCACAAATGTTATTTGTTAACTTCTCAGATGAGATCTGTGTGGGATATTGAACAACATCGCAAGGAGGAAACATGTTTACTGGGTTAATTCATTATTTCACTTTACAGTGTTAAATTTATCCTAGACGAATTTAAATATTAATAAGTACTGAAATTCCATTTGAAGTATTGTATCTAAATTTTAAATTTTTCCTAATTCTCCAAATAAATTAACTTTTAATTAAATTAATTGAATTATAGATTTTAAATTAGAAATTTTACTAAGTAATTCGTTATTTTTCAGCAACTTTAATTTTACGCCATAATAAAACGCATGCGCGCTACAGCAAAATAACAATAGTAAGAGACGGATGCAATTTATCGCGCTCTTAGTGTTCGACGTGCACACTACACATTAGTAAGATAGGGATATCAGCAGTATATTATCTATTATGTATATGTATCAAGCTGAAAACATCAAAATTTCAATATAACCTCAAAATTTATTATATTATTTTACATAGCTCAGGCGGAGTGCAATTGAGTTCTTCTTCTATGATAAAAATTAAAATATTAGATGCGTTCAATAAGCCCAGCAAAACAAGCAATTGCTAAGTAAGCAAAAAGCGGTATATTGCTTGGTCCACTGAACCACGGGGGTTTCTATTTAGGCGAGAGCCAGCCCCCACTACCATACCATACGCGTGACGTCATGCGGCCGTTTTAGTTTTCAGAAATGATCACTATCTTCTGAACTAACTACTAGAATAGTTCTTTTATACCTATATATAATTTTATATTTGAAAACTTAAATAACTCTTATTAATTCTAATTACACATTTTAATAGTTTAATAGTTTTACTTACCTATTAATTCAAGTTTAAATATTATACGCCGTAAATATTAAAAGTTAAAAGGAAGTAAAACACATTTCATTTGAAATATTTATTATATAAACTTTGTTGATGACACTCACACACTCGCAATGAGGACGCCGTGAGGGAGAAACAATGAAACTACCACTATTTCTTTTCGAGCCTTTGGAACTCGTTATTTTGTTTGTTTATTTGAAATACAGAAATATACACTATACAGTAATGATGTAGTGATACTCTTTTGATATATATGATACTAGCGTGATACCAGTTATCTCTCTCGGTACAAAATTGTTACAGTCTTATTCATCCCTAGGCCTCACCCCTCCACCGGGCAAGCACCCTTCTGGTTCGCTACCCCCTCCCTAGTATACATTTTAAAAATAAACCAGGGATACCCAAACTTGTACATCTCGAACATGCCGCGCGCCTTGAAAGAACCTCTTTCAATTTTGTCTCTAACATATTCTTATCTATATATACAGTATTACATACATATTTATTTACAGTATTCTATCTACAAGCTTAACATTAATATTGTTCAAATAAATCTAAATGGTTTCTGTACACATAGGTTTATCATTTGTCTAAAGGTAGAACACATACTTGTTTAATGGCTCTTTTCACTAGCCCACTAGCTGTACGCACTGTAACTACGCGCACTACGCCATCGGGACCTGGATGTAGCTGCTGGACTCGGCCTAACCTCCACTTTAGCGGAGGCAAGTTTTCCTCCCGAAGCACCACCATGGCGCCCACCTCAGCTGCCGGAGCTGCCGTCTTCACTTTCCACTTGGGCCGATTCTGAAGCTGCGTCAAGTAATCGGTTGACCACCTCTTCCAGAAGTGCTGGCGCATGTATTCTATGTGTTGCCATCTGGATAACCTGCCTACTTTTGTGTCCAGCAGGTTTGGTTCAACCGGAGCCGTCGGTGACTCGCCAATTAGGAAATGTCCAGGGGTTAATATGGTTAGGTCATTTGGATCGTTGGTAAGGGGAGTCAAGGGTCGAGAGTTCAGGACCGCTTCTACACATACTAAAAATGTATACATCTCCTCATAAGTGAATTGTACATTCCCCGCGACTTTATGTAAATGACCCTTTACTGATTTAACACCGGCTTCCCATATACCACCAAAATGAGGTGATCTGGGTGGTATGAAGTGCCATGTTATATTTAATTTTGCTAGCTCTGCCGCTAATTCGCTTGGAAGATCTTTCTGAGCAAGATGACTTAATTGTTTTAATTCTCGCTCAGCTCCGACAAAGTTAGTCGCATTATCGGAATATATATTTAGAATCATACCGCGTCTTGCAATGAATCGCTTTAAAGAATTTAAAAATGCTTCCGTTGTCAAATTAGTAACTAATTCTAAGTGTATGGCTTTAGTTGCCATACATACGAACAGTGCAACGTAACCTTTAATTGTCTTGCTCCCTCGACCGGAAGTAGTTTTCAATGTAAATGGACCCGCGTAATTAATTCCACTGTTTATGAATGGTCTTGCAGGTTGCACCCGAACCGATGGTAGATTACCCATTTGATATTCGTTTGTTTTTGGTTTTGTTTTGAAACATCTTATACACTTAAAAATAATGTTTTTTACAGTTTGTTGTCCTGATAATGGCCAGTAACCACGTCTAAGCGAATCAAGTGTCAATTTAGTTCCGGCATGCAGCATGCGCACATGCTCGCGTTTAATTAATAAATTTGTTATATGATTTTTTGATGGCAATAAAATTGGAAATTTTTTATCATATGGATTTAAAGCATTACATATGCGACCTCCAACGCGTAATATTTCATTTTCATCTAAAAATGGATTTAATGACAGGATTCTGCTCTTTTTTTGAACTGTACCAGTTTTCTTTAAGTCATTTAGTTCCTGGGCGAACGCATTTTGTTGTGTTATTTTAATTATAGTTTGATTTGCTTGATTAATTTCTTTTACTGTTAATGGACCTATTTGTTTGGTTGATTTAGGTTGGCAATTATAAATAAATCTTTTGCAATATGCAATTACTCTACTTAATTTATTGTAACTTGAATATTTTTCCAAAATATTTATATCGCTATTCTGTATTGTTATTAAATTAACGCTACGTAGTTCCGATAATTGAACATTATTAAGTGTTTCAAGTTCAGGCCAGTTCCCGCTTGTTTCTTTGAGCCAATGAGGACCGTATTTCCAGAGATCTGATGAGTTTAAATAGCTAGGCGAGACACCGCGAGAAATTAGATCAGCTGGATTCTCATTGGAACGTACATGCAACCAACTGGATGAATTAGTCAATGATTGTATTTCTCCTACTCTATTTGCAATGAATGTTTTTAATACCCTGGGCGATGTTGCAATCCATGCGAGCGTTATCATAGAATCCGTCCAATAAAACTGATGACTTATATCTATATTCAGTATTTCGATTACTCTACTAGCTAACCGCGCCCCTAGCAGGGCGCCGCACAATTCTAACCGCGGTAACGTGATTGATTTTAATGGCGCTACTCGTGATTTTGCACATATTAACTGACTATTAATATTGCCCCCTTGTGAAACACGAAGATATACACAAGCTCCGTATGCTCGCTCGGAAGCATCGCAAAACGTGTGCAATTCGTATCGTTGGTTTATGTCATAATATGGTATAATTTTTCGTGGTATCTCAATGGCTGTTATTTCCGAAATCTGAGTAACAAATTCCCGAAACCTTGTATAAACGTCCATGGGAACCGCTTCGTCCCAATCTAATTTTAAAATCCACAGTCTTTGCAATAGAATTTTTGCCATTATTATAAGTGGTCCAATTAACCCTAGTGGATCAAACAGTTGTGATGTTATACTAAGTATTACTCTCTTTGTAACTTTGCTTGGTAATTTAATATCTTGAACAGTGAATTTTAAAACATCTTTCCCGAAATCCCAGATTAGCCCTAATGTTTTAGTTTCTGTTGTTTCACTTAAAGGAATATCTGCATTAGAACCGTGTAAATTCGGTGTAATTAATTCTGGAATATTTGAAGCCCATTTATGCAACTTGAATCCCCCCTTTGATAGAATCCTAATTAACTCATCTCGTATGTTACGCGCGCTCTTTAAATCATTCGTTCCCGTTAAAAGATCGTCGACATAGAAATTGTTTTTAATAATATCACTCGCCGCTGGTGACGCTGCCTCTTCTTCCATCGCTAATTGTTGCAAACATCTAACTGCAACGAATGGTGCAGACGCGGTTCCGTATGTCACGGTTTTTAATTGATAAGTTTTTACTGGTTCTTGTGAATTTTCACGCCATAATATTTGCTGATATTTGTAATCTTTAGGCTCAATCAAGATTTGTCTATACATTTTAGATATGTCTGCAGATAATGCAATTTGATTAATTCTAAAATTTACGAGTATGTCAAACAAATCTCTTTGAATTTTGGGACCAACTAATAACGCGTCATTTAAACTGAAACCGGATGTAGTTTTACAAGACGCGTCGAAAACAACGCGTAATTTCGTCGTTGTGCTTGCGGAATTTATTACAGCTTGGTGAGGCAAATAATACTCTGTTTCGTTTATTTGACAACCCGGATTTGTAACCTCTTGCATATGGCCCAACTGCAAATACTCTTTTATGAAACCGGTGTATTGCAGCTTTAAACTTGGATTTTTGTTAAGTTTATTTTCTAGTGTCAAAAAACGCCTAAGTGCAATTTCTCTTGAAAACCCTAAGTTATTAATATTCTCGTTGAAGGGCAATTGTGTAATAAAACGTCCCTCAGTATCTCTGTGATGGGTATTCTTAAAATGGTTCTCACAATCTTGTTCGTCTCTTGAAAGATATTTATTATTGTTTGCAGAGTAATTGTCAATTTCCCAGAATCTTTCTACCTGCGCCTGCAAGTTGTCGGACTCTATTGACATACAAGATTGTAATTTCCATTGCTCGCGTTCAATTGGTACTGTGCCGCCAAGAATCCATCCTAATAATGTTTTTTGTAGATATGGTTTGTTTTTTCCTAATTTAATCTGTCCATTACACAAGAGTTCCCAGAAATATTCTGCTCCTACCAGCATGTCAATTGGTAACGATAAATTAAAATTATTATCTGCTAATCTGATATTTTTAGGTATATCTAATATGTTATGATTAAAACTAATTAGCGGTAAATTTTCTGTTATAATTGGTAATATCAGACAAGTGATGACTTTTGTGAAGTTATTGTATCGCGATTTTATTGTTACTTCTACTGATCGATTTACATGTGTGCTGGCGTTGTTGATGCCTGATATAGGGAGAGTTATATTTTTAGTGGGTAGATTTAATATGTTGCTCATTTTTTGTGATATAAAATTTGATTGAGACCCTGCATCTAAGAGGACGCGACAATCACGAACTCGGCCTTCTTTATCGGTAACATGTATCACTGCCGTTGATAGCAGGACTTGAGATGTGATAGTCATTTTATTAAATGAATGAGCAGTTATTGGCGATTCTTCGTTTGCAACCATTGATGCGGAAGTTGAAGAAGTTTCGGCTTGTGAAATAATGTTATTTGGTTTGTAATCCTTATCATGCAATAACGTGTGATGTTTGCGGTTACATATTCTACAAGTATTAATTGAGCGGCATTGAGTTACTGTATGATTTTTATTTAAACAATTACTACACAGATTTAAACGCTTTATTTCAGAGTATCGCGCTTTCGCTGACATTCCTAATTGCATAGTGGACAGCTGTTTGGTTTTGTTTGGTTTACTGATGATTTATATGATGTCAATCTGAAGTTTTGACCAGAGGGCTTAGCTTGATTTGAGTTACCTTGTTTTTTATGATTATGTGACAGTGCTTCTAATGTTTGACATCTGTTGGAGATGAATGTTTTCAATTCAGCAAACGTAGGTATTCTACTATTTAATAATAATTCCCATTCGCGCAAAGTTGCAAAATCGAATTTACTTGTAATAATGTGAACTAGTAATACGTCCCAGTTCTCGACAGGAAGTTCTAAGTTTTTTAATTGCTCTAAATGCAGATTTACATTATCGTACAAAGCTCTAAGAGAACTGGCTGAATTTTTGATTACGAGTTGAAGATCGAATAATGCATTTACATGTGTTTTTACAATTAATCGCTTATTTTCATAACGAGACTTTAATGATTCCCTTGCTATTGCATAATTTGATTGTGATGGAGTTAAAGACTCAATAGCGTTGAATGCTTCTCCTTTTAGACACGATCTTAAATAGTGGAATTTTTGAACTTCTGTTAAATTGTTGTTTTCATGGATTAATGAATCAAATGTTTCAATAAACGTTATCCACTGATCATATTGACCCGTAAATTGTGGTAAATTTATTATTGGCAGATGAATATTTAATTTATTACTTGAATTTGTTGTGTTAGAATTATTTCGGTGTCCATTTTCACTGACAACTGAATCCGGTTTTGAGAATTTATTTTCAACCTCTGTTACTAATTTAAAAAAGGCATTCTCAATATCTTCGCGGTATGCTACATGTTGTACGTTCTCATCTAAAATGTCAATTTTATCTTGAATTTGCTCAAACTCCGATAGAGTATTTTTAAAATGTTTGTAACGAATACTTAATTCGTTAAGATTTTGATCATCTTTATGTTGTTCAAAGTAATTTTTGAATCTAGTAATTTTAGCTTTGATTAAGCCACGAGCATCGGTTAAATTTTTCAATTCAGCCATATTAGGAGATGTACACAAATTTATGCGTATAGAAGATAGATTTATTGATAATGGATAGGAATTTGTGGCGAATCACTAACCTTGTTTTGGTAATGACGTTGTGTTGATAGCTGCACTTGTCGATTTTTGATGATGGTTGCTGTGTTTGACTCCAGATCCGCTGATTGCACCACGCGAATCCGGCTCGAAGGACCATAAAATGTTGATGACACTCACACACTCGCAATGAGGACGCCGTGAGGGAGAAACAATGAAACTACCACTATTTCTTTCGAGCCTTTGGAACTCGTTATTTTGTTTGTTTATTTGAAATACAGAAATATACACTATACAGTAATGATGTAGTGATACTCTTTTGATATATATGATACTAGCGTGATACCAGTTATCTCTCTCGGTACAAAATTGTTACAGTCTTATTCATCCCTAGGCCTCACCCCTCCACCGGGCAAGCACCCTTCTGGTTCGCTACCCCCTCCCTAGTATACATTTTAAAAATAAACCAGGGATACCCAAACTTGTACATCTCGAACAAACTTAAATAAATGAATATAAGGTGGATCTGTTCACTTAAAAATAATAACTGTTCAATTCTCTCTTCATCACCGTCGCCTATTAATTTTTCTTTAAGAAGCTGTATATCATTATTTAAATGTTGAATAATAGACTCAGTATAGTTAAAGTTAACTTTGTTCAACAGATATTCTAATATCTGTTTTAATTTAGAATAGGTGTCAACTTAATTTGAATTAAATTGGAAGTGATTATGCTGCAGTTCATTTCAAGAAAGCATTTTATTTTTGAAGAAATATATTGGGCTGAGATATCTACTTATCTTAAAGTAAAAAGTACAACTAACTGATTCAAAATCCATTTTATATATAATTAAATTATCATCATTGATGTTTACTTTCGCAAAAAGATTTTCCTCTGTCGTTTTCACAAATTCGTGTATATTTTGAACAAGGTCGTCATAACTTTGTATTTTGTCTTCTGCTTGTCGTGCTCCTTCAATCTTATTTGCTTTTTCTAATTACTTTTGTTGGATTTCAGAATTCCGTTCTTCTGGAGTTTTTCTTTTAGCGATAGATTTAATATTTAAATAATTAGGTAAGCCTTTCAAGTGTGGTTCATCACAATTAAATGTTTTTGTTTCTCCTTTATAATTATAGGAGTATCCAGTTAGAATGCTTTCTTTAATAAAATGTTTGAGACAGACCACCGATGTTGCGGAAGATGTCCAGTTTTTACGAGGGATGCTTTCTGTCGATTTATCAAAAAGTCCTTTGTCTTTCGGAAATAGAAATATTGGAATATTTTCCGAAGTGCTCGCATAATTGCTTTTACAAGCCTGTACACAACATTTTCGAGGCATACTGTATGTTTCGAGTTGTGAAACAAAATTCAGGCGAAATTGCAACAATAAACAATGAAATCTGCCGTATTCGTGTAAGTCAAACACAGCGGTCTCTATCTCTAGTCGACCTCATGACGTCACGCACCACTCTATCGTACTCCCGCCTGGTACAATAGAGACTGCCGTAACTAGGGATGTTCCAATACTACTGATATGATATTATTATCGATACTTTCGTTTCGATACCAACATTTTGGTATCGATACCAACCTTTCGATACGTCACTAATATCAGGATGATATACCCAGTATCGGAAATTTGAAAAATATCCGCTAAAAATTAAAATGTAACTCCGTTTTTATGCGAAATTTGTTATTTCAAAATAACAGTAAACGAAAAAATATAGTTTAATTTGAAGCTTCTTTTGAAACTATAAATTTAAATTCACAACACATACGCAGTGGCCATTATATTTCTTATTTCTTCCTGTATATATTTCTTTCGATATTTGAAGATATCGATATTTTTCTTTCAATACTATATCAGTATCGATACATTTTATTAGATATTTTCCCTATGCAAGTATCGATACTTTTTTAGCATCGCACATCCCTAGCCGTAACTGAACGGTTTGCCCGTTTCGCTACATTTTCAAGACCGAGTTGTATCGAACAAGACATCGTGAAATGTCTTCGGCTAATGATAAATAATATGAGTGCGCACGTTGTATGTACTTTTTATACGTTTTAACATTTGACAGATTGAAATTTGCGCTCAAAATTTTTAGTCAAGTTTGTGTTGGTGATATTAGGCTATTATTTGGAATGTGAAATTCCTAAAATATACATTTTTTAAGAACCATAATGGCACATTCACTAAAACTGATGACGGCTATTTTATAGCCCTTGATAATAATAGTAATCCTACCGACAATATCTTGATATAGATCAATCCCATCATCTACGAAAAGGTGAATATATTTGTTTTCCATTTTTCAAAATAGTTTCGATCTTTTAAGTTATAAACTTACAATTTGAAATTTCCGCAAAAATACTTGAATGTCTTGCACTTCGAGCGAGAAATTTCTCGCTTGTTTTGCTTGCAAGCAAAACGAGCAATGCTAGCCTAGCAAAACCGTTCAATGATTCTTACTTCCGATTTGCTTGTTTAGCTTAGTACGTCGAATGCATCTATAAATATATAATCACGCCTTCTACCCTTTGCTGGGGATCTCAATAAGTGATATATTTTGCATCCACCAGCTGTCAAATCACTGCCCCTGAGGATGTTAGTGAAGGGGAAGCCACAGGGGTAGTTTTAATTTGGTGAAAATTGTTTGTAGGTTTTGGGAATCGAACCCGAGTTCTCAAATCCACAGGCTGACTTGATAGCACTGACCATCCTAACCCATAAAAATAAATTTAAAAAATCTAACAATAATAATAGAAATAATTAAAATTTTCGAAAATGATCGCAAACTTTTTAACAATTGCATAAATATTAAAAACAGTTACGAACTACAACATTTCATATACAAATTTTCCTATATTGACTCGGTTTAAAATATCTCAGATTTTTAAAAGAAAATTCAATTTATAAAAGACTCAAAATAGAAAAAAAATATATAAATACGAGGTGTGGCTATTAAATAACGAGACTCATGCTGCTTTAACATTTTATTTTGATTCCATACTTATTTACTTATTATCACTTTCAATATACACTCCTCTATCCCTACAATGCTTCATGCGAATCTTTTATTGTTCGAAAAGTGCTGGAAGTCTTCTTCTGTCAGCTTCTTCAGAACGCATGCCGATATCTCTTTCAAAGCTCAAATCTTGTTGCTATTAAGGCAAATTTCACCTTAGGAAACATATAGAAGTCGCACGGTGCAAGATCTGACAAATAAGGCAAATGGTCCAACACTGGAATGCAGTACTTGGCTAGAAATCTCTTGACAGAAATTGCGGAATGAGCCAGAACATTGTTTTGATGGAGAAATCATAACTTATTCTTCCGCACTTCGGGTACTTTTTCAATAAATTATAAGTTTCAGTAGCAGTTTTGCCAAGTTTCATGTGAAATTTCACAACAATTCGTTGCTCTAATGTTGAACTAAAAAATTTTTCGGCGAAACTAAAAAAACAACTCTAATTAGAACGAATGCTACGGCTATACGGATTTGTTTACAGAAGCGAGAGGTACTGCATTCGACAGAGAAAGCTTCACGCTAAAAAGCTGACGGTCGCTGGTGTTTGGCGCATGCGTACTTCGTCTGTAGCAGCGTCAGTCTCGTTATTTAATAGCCACACCTCGTAACTCATTTTAAAAGATTTTTGATCGCACTTTTCCTTTAGAAAATTCATCTGTAGCTCGTTCTCTAAACTTGTCGTATAAAACTCTTTATTTAATGTACTATTATAATTTCTTTCTTTTTGTAGATATTTACGTATTTAATACATTTACATTTTAATAAATTGAACTTCACAGCCTTTGGACTTTTCCCACTAAATTTGGAATATATGTTTACTGTAAGTATATAAGTTTGAGATTATTAGTGGTAGCGATTGTTTTTATACATAATTTTAGGGTAAAACACCCAAACATGGGTACTAATATTATGTTTCTTTTTCAGCTTTTGGGAGCCATATCTACATATTTTGTAGTATTATTGCAGTTTCAAAATTAAAATTGTATTGATAGAAATCAAATAAATGTTTATATGAAAATCGAACTGGAGTCAAATCCCAGACGACATATCCATAATTTCATCAATTTGCACCACAATCCTAAATGTTATTTCAACAGCACGGCATACACACAAACCACGCTATACAAATCACAAATAATGTTTTTGCATTGTCTAATAAACTGTATCTAAGTTCTTGAATTGTGATTGCTTTTGTAACTGTACTTTGTAGTCTCATTCACAATACGAAATTAGTACTTATAGGTAACATTTATAGTTAACACTAGAGTCTGACATGCGCAATAGCGCATAAGCGTTCACAACAGCAAAATTAGCTTCACACTTTATCACGTACAATTCTGCTCCATAAGATGGAGGCGGCTAGCTAAATGTCTCAGTAGAGTTAAGGAGGGGGGGGGGGGTTCGATACACAAAAAAAAATATCGAAATAAAGAAACTAAAATAAATATGGAGGGCGCCACGTGGTTTATTTTGTTGCCAGCGATACTCAACCACGAAGGTACTGGAA
Source organism: Pterostichus madidus (assembly GCA_911728475.2). Classification (NCBI taxonomy): domain Eukaryota; kingdom Metazoa; phylum Arthropoda; class Insecta; order Coleoptera; family Carabidae; genus Pterostichus; species Pterostichus madidus. Next base: position 12,907,308 of record OU452318.1, read on the forward strand.
CTAGAAAATACTAGGCGTTCAGGAAGAGGGGAGGTTAGCAAGGTACGTACGGGTGTCAAATTTTATAACGTAAAGAAATACTAAATAATTAATAATAGAATTAACGGCTATATTCAAAACTGATGTTTAAACTACAAGTGAAGATAATACTAAAGATTAAATTAAATTAAAGACAAAGTAAATCAAGAAATAAATCCAATTAAGACTTAAGCAGCAAATAATTATCAGAAATAAATTTAACTCAAACGAAGCTGGGTTTCCATGTTCTACCGGAGCAACTAGGACTGGAAAAAAAAGGTAAAAATATGACAGAAAACACGACAATGTAGCGCGAAATAACATATTACGATCCGATGGCCAACGCAACGCGATAAATCCACTTGCAGACCTAACAACTTCTTCCACATACAAGCTACACAACTTGCGACAACAATGTCAATACTAAATGAATAAATCAAGAATAAATGCTTAACCGGATTTGCATAATATTCTATGAGTATTCGTAAAACGTAAATATGTAAACTACGGTAAAATATATGAAATGAAATGCCGTAAATTCAAATACAAATAATTATAAATTCAACTCGAAATACAAAAAAAAAATAGACAAAAACAATAATAAAGATTTTGGGCTTAGCTGGGTAAACTTCATTCGGAATATTGGCGCCAAAACATCTAATCCAAACTGGCGGGCGTCACATGTGTGCTCATGCCCATGTGGTACTATGATTTCAAATCCTCTATCCAGGACTATGACTAGGACCCACAATACATCACAGTAAGACAAACAGCCCAAAGCGAAAACGACGAACAGAACAAGAAGAAAAAAGTAAAAGTAAAAGACTGAAATAGAAGTCACCATTAGGTTCGTGTTTGGCGGAGACAAAACTGAATTACAAAATAATTCCAAACAAAAGAATTACCAAAAATAAACTAGTTTTACCTCTCAATAATGAATGCATGAATTACCTGAGTTCTTAGGCGGCTTTATGGTACAGATAATTATGAAATTCCTGTCGAATTCAAATCAGGAAAATCCGATGAATACTGAAATATTCAAAATTGGTCAGCACCACTCTAAAATCCAGTCACACTGTATTATTTTGCGATCAACATGAACTAAATTCAAATACTCAACAATAATATAAAGAATAGCCCAACCGTTAGACTTAAAGATCTCTTTTCATTCAATTCGCGACTCGAACAATTTGTTAAAAATAGTGAATTCAAAACTAATCAGGTAATTTCGTGCATTTTAGTCTCGGCCGCTAAACATACCGCCTTCTGGCGACATCTATTATACAACAAATACAAGATAGCGGAGGACACTATTTTACCGACAGAGCGAAGTTAAGAAAATAATTTATAATTAAATATTTACGGATTAAAAAAATAATAGGGCAAAAGAAAAGATTACAAAATAAATAAATTTAAAGATAACTAAATTCTTAATCATAGTAATAACAATAAAATAAAATAAAGGTGAGCTGAAAAGGAACTAACTTTAAACAATGACAGACGCTAAATTCACGGCATGCTGTTACTAATTAAAGAATCAAAACATAGCAACATGTTTAACCTGAAATTGAAAATGGAAGAGAAACAGAATGATTTTAAATTATTATTACGAGATTAAATATTACCAAAGAAACTAAATAAAATTAAGGTAAGAAGTACAGAAGGTTAGTTAGCCAATATTTACAACAAAAATAGATTTTAGGCAGAAGCATAGAAGTAGAAAAATAAATTTGAGTAAAAAGTAATAAGGCAAAAATGGAACGTAACGAATCCCTAGCGTTAATTTCAGTTAACGCAAGAGTTTGCAAGCTGCAAACTTATAGTTAGTAGTTAGCGCCATCTTGTCTAAATTACCAATCAAAAACGGGAATGAATGTTGACGTTTGAAATCCGTGCTTTTGTTTGTCAAACATAATGAACCGTAAAGAGAAATTATTATTAACTTCTTTGTTAGTGACATACGTTCAATTAAAAAAAATAAAAATAAACAAGTACCAGAAGTTAGTTGGTTCGTCCAATAAATAAGTAACCGATCATTTTAAGGTAATTGGAAAAATCTAATACAAGAACTGAGGCTACATGATATGTTTTATAATTATACTCGGTTTGATTATTTGTAAGCACAAATATCGAAATAACTAATCTTTAGATACTAAGTCTGTGATAACCAACAATACAATACAACAAGGACGGTCTTCAATTTACCGCCCTTTTTAAGTCAACCAAATGGTGGTTTTTATAAATTAATACACAAATAAATAATTTAATTGAGACCACCTATAGGTGGAGAACTTTTTTACCGTTGGATGCCATATTTAAATTAGGCAGTATTGAAGTAACAATGGAAACATAAAATAAATATATATTCCTGCGTTTCCAAGATAAATATTGTATATAGCATTAAAAAAATTAACTGTTAATGTCAATATATTTGTGTAAAAATAAATACATGTTCACGTTATAATACAACTTATTTATCTGCGCATTCAATAGTCAGTAATAACTGAGGCCACATAAGTTGATATACCTATAAATGCAACTTTTATAAAAATACAAGATACTTTTTTAAAGGCCACAAGAAAATTACGAAGTTCGGATACATGAAACAAAACATATAGGTACCTAATTTAAATGTGGAGGCAGAGACGAGCATGTGACTTAGCCGCGTCATCTCCATGGTAACGGTGGTACTAAGCATTCAATAAACATCCAGCTCGGAGTAGTACATAGAACTTCTACTTGACGTCGCCATCATTGATGACTGTATCCGTACAAATTTTTTCGAGATAATTTTCAACCCTACATAGACTTGACGAAGAAAAATATTCGAAATCATATAGTAATTCATAATTCGTAGAAATCGATTAGTAAACTTATGAAGTGAACAAGTTGTTTTTACGACTAAAACTAAATATAAAAATGTCGCCCCCAAATATATGCCGCCCGGTGCGGACGACACCCACTGCCAATCTCCCTAGGTCCGCCACTGTCGTACTTTTTTTACTTTATAGAACTAATTACTTTTAAAAATGTTATTTGCAATTATTTAATATTAAAGAAAAAAATATTTCTGTATAAATATATAACTAAAAAAAATTCAGTACAACTGATAAGTTCAGGCCAAGTACAAAAACATTTTCCCTTACAAGTCCTAATGTTTTCCGCGTTGTAAAGTTCTGATATAAAAGGTGGGCTCAAGTACATTCTTAGAAACTAAGAAACGTAAGACATATAAAGTTGAAACATTAAGGGTTTCTTTAAGAAGGAGAACCGAAATATCCTAATTACATCTTTGTCAAAAGTTTCTGATATAACATATGGGCTCAAGCACATTGTTATATTCAACATTAAAACATGTCTTTTCATACAAAAATCTGAATTACAGAAGTGTCTAACCTCGTAACAAAAATGTAAACTACACAAATGTTCAAAATATCAATATAAAAAAAAACTAAAAAAAGTACTTGGCGGCGTTTTGTGAACCTTTGAACTATGAGGAGACTGAGTGTTGGTATAGCAATTTAAGTTGTACCCCTGAAACCCTCGTGGCAACTGCTGCTATGTTCGGAAACACCCGACCACAAGCAAAACAATCCATCCACTTCTTCCTCACTACATCCTTTTCTTTTAGTCTCACTGACACACAAAACATCTACATTATACACACGCATTACATTCATCAATTCATTTTCTTTACCAGTTATACCCCTAACATTTCACGTACCAAACTTACATTCATCAAATTTCACCCATTTATTTCTCATTTATCCAAAAGAAATAAAAGAAGGGTTCTCTCGGTAGAAGAGTAGAAGTTAAGGTAGCTTATCTGGCTTGTCCTTAACTATAAATAGAAAAAGAAAACAGTTACATTTACACAACTGTCAAACGTCAATCATACCTAAAAACAAAACATAACTCAGCGTTTCTATACACGTAACCAATATAAACAAATAACGGTATGAAAGAAAATATATATATAAAAAACTAAACTACTATAAAAATGAAAGATAACACTTATCTTAATAAAACGATACTCGAGAAGTCCAGTGACAAACAGTATATTTTAATATGCGCCGCCAAGTACTTTTTTTTAGTTCTTTTTATATTGATATTTTGAACATTTGTGTCGTTTACATTTTTGTTACGAGGTTAGACACTTCTGTAATTCAGATTTATGTATGAAAAGACATGTTTTAATGTTGAATATAACAATGTGCTTGAGCCCATATGTTATATCAGAAACTTTTGACTAAGATGTAATTAGGATTTTTCGGTTCTCCTTCTTAAAGAAACCCTTAATGTTTCAACTTTATATGTCTTACGTTTCTTAGTTTCTAAGAATGTACTTGAGCCCACCTTTTATATCAGAACTTTACAACGCGGAAAACATTAGGACTTGTAAGGGAAAATGTTTTTGTACTTGGCCTGAACTAATCAGTTGTACTGAATTTTTTTTAGTTATATCACATTCCTTTTCTAAAAAAGTAAAAAAATTTGAGAAATTATTTTTTTTAAATTTAAAAGAATTTTGAATTTTTTTAAAAAACTTGCAAAAGCAAAATAACATACAAAATTATTAAAATATTGTTTATTTATTTATTACTAGCTGTTACCCACGACATGGTTCACGTGGTCTACAATTTAATGCGAGTACCTGACATGCGTAGCAATGCAACTCAAAGAAAGAAAGTATTTGTATTTAATTCTGTTTATTAAAGTGCTTTTGGATACTCAATATTTTTTTTTCTCTTTGGAACATACAAGAATAAATCAGAAGGTTTTCCGACGAGTGAGTATGCCACATACAGCTGTCCATGTGAGAAGCATGGATTTTCCAAATTTAGTCCACACACTTATAGCGATTGTCCCGTGCTTTGTTGATGGTCATTGCAAATGCGAGTCGTACCGGAAACTGCAAACGTCTGAATTCGAATGGCATAGGATTGAAGCTTTATTATACCCATATTGGTTCTCGCCTGTACCTATACCAAATTTGAATCGAATCAGTGCAGTACTTTTCAGGATAGTTAGCGGCCATTTTGTTTCAAAACGGTAAACTGAAGCTTTATTATACGTATATGTTAAGATTGGTTCCCGTCTATGTCTATACCAAATTTGAATCGAATCAGTGTAGTACTTTTCAAGATAACTAGCGGCCATTTTGTTTCAAGATGGCGGACTGAAGATTTATTATACATGTATGTTGAGATTGGTTCTCGTCTATACCTATACCAAATTTGAATCGAATCAGTGCAGTACTTTTCAGAATAGCTAGCGGCCATTTTGTTTCAAGATGGCGGACTGAAGCTTTATTATACCTGTATGTCGAGATTGGTTTTCGTCTATCCCTATATCAAATTTGAATCGAATCAGTGCTTTAAAATGGCGGACTAAAGCTTTATTATTCCTATATGTTAAGATTTGTTCCTGTCCATGTCTATACCAAATTTGAATCGTATTAGTCTAGTACTTTTCAAGATATCTAGCAGCCATTTTGTTTCAAGATGGCGGACTGAAGCTTTATTATACTTGAATGTTGAAATTGGTTCTCGTCTATACCTATCCCAAATTTGAATCGAATCAGAGTAGTACTTTTCAGAATAGTTAGCGGCCATTTTGTTTCAAGATGGCGGACTGAAGCTTTATTATACCTATATGTTGAGATTGGTTCTCGTCTATACCTATACCAAATTTGAATCGAATCAGTGCAGTACTTTTCAGAATAGCTAGCGGCGATTTTGTTTCAAGATGGCGGACTGAAGCTTTAATATACCTTTATGTTAAGATTAGTTCCCGTCTATGTCTATACCAAATATGAATCAAATCAGTGCAGTAATTTACAAGATAGCTAGCGGCCATTTTGTTTCAAGATGGCGGACTGATGCTTTATTATACCTGTATATTGAGATTGGTTCTCGTCTATATCTATACCAAATTTGAGTCGAATCAGGGCAGTACTTTTCAGAATAGCTAGCGGCCATTTTGTTTCCAAATGGCGGACTGTAGCTTTATTATACCTATATGTTTAGATTGGTTCCCGTCTATGTTTATACCAAATTTGAATCGAATCAGTGCATTACTTTTCAAGAAATCTAGCGGCCATTTTGTTTCAAGATGGCGGACTGAAGCTTTATTATACCTGTATGTTGAGATTGGTTCTCGTCTATACCTATACCAAATTTAAATCGAATCAGTGCAGTACTTTTCAGAATAGCTAGCGGCCATTTTGTTTCAAGATGGCGGACTGAAGCTTTATTATACTTATATGTTGAGATTGGTTCTCGTCTATACCTATACCAAATTTTAATCGAATCAGTGCATTACTTTTCAAGAAAGCTAGCGGCCATTTTGTTTTAAGACGGCGGACTGAAACTTTATTATACCTGTATGTCGAGATTGGTTTTCGTCTATCCCTATATCAAATTTGAATCGAATCAGTGCAGTACTTTTCAGAATAGCTAGCGGCCATTTTGTTTCAAGATGGCGGACTGAAGCTTTATTGTACCTACATGTTAAGATTGGATCCTGTCTATGTTTATACCAAATTTTAATCGAATCAGTGCGGTACTTTTCAAGATAGCTAGCGGCCATTTTGTTTCAAGATGGCGGATTGAAGCTTTATTATACCTGTATGTTGAGATTGGTTGTCGTCTATACCTATACCAAATTTGAATCGAATCAGTGCAGTACTTCTCAGAATAGCTAGCGGCCTTTTTGTTTCAAGATGGCGCACTGAAGCTTTATTATACATGTATGTTGAGATTGGTTCTCGTCTATCCCTATACCAAATTTGAATCGTATCAGTCCAGTACTTTTCAAGATATCTAGCGGCCATTTTGTTTCAAGATGGCGGACTGAAGCTTTATTATACTTGTATGTTGAAATTGGTTCTCGTCTATACCTACATCAAATTTGAATCGAATCAGAGCAGTACTTTTCAGAATAGTTAGCGGCCATTTTGTTTCAAGATGGCGGACTGAAGCTTTATTATACCTATATGTTGAGATTGGTTCTCGTCTATACCTATACCAAATTTGAATCGAATCAGTGCAGTACTTTTCAGAATAGCTAGCGGCCATTTTGTTTCAAGATGGCGGACTGAAGCTTTAATATACCTTTATGTTAAGATTAGTTCCCGTCTATGTCTATACCAAATATGAATCAAATCAGTGCAGTAATTTTCAAGATAGCTAGCGGCCATTTTGTTTCAAGATGGCGGACTGATGCTTTATTATACCTGTGTATTGAGATTGGTTCTCGCCTATATCTATACCAAATTTGAATCGAATCAGGGCAGTACTTTTCAGAATAGCTAGCGGCCATTTTGTTTCAAGATGGCGGACTGTAGCTTTATTATACCTATATGTTAAGATTGGTTCCCGTCTATGTCTATACCAAATTTGAATCGAATCAGTGTAGTACTTTTCAAGATAACTAGCGGCCATTTTGTTTCAAGATGGCGGACTGAAGATTTATTATACATGTATGTTGAGATTGGTTCTCGTCTATACCTATACCAAATTTGAATCGAATCAGTTTTTTACCCGCTTGGGCTTCATTTTTTAATGCGAAAATGGGCATTTGTTCACTCGGGATAAGAGACTGTAGTGTCTGGCCACTGTCGTTTGTACTTGGCCAGTGACACTACCGTGTCTCTTGATAAGGTTTACCATAGCTTGACAAATAAAAAACGTGAATCCATACATAAACACATTTTTCTTGTATTATATTTATTTGTGCTTTTTGATTACACCATCCAACACAAGTTACACAAATGTAAAATTAAAAAATATATACATTTGGCATATATATTTTTATTTTTAAAATGGTAAAATTTATACAATAAAATTTTTACATTTTATTAAAAAAATGATACAGAAAATAGATTGAACTGAATATTTTTATTTTTTCTTAATTTATATTTTTATGCACTTTATAAAATGAAAATAGTACTTGCATTTTATTTAATTTTTTTAATTGATGGAGCACATAATCAGACCCTGATATTGAATTTTTTTCCTAATTTATATTTTTCTACACTTTATTCAATGGAAATAGCACCTACGTTATATATTTAAAAAATAATAAATCGTTTCTCGGGTATTGGGATACCACTGGTAATTGCTTCAAATTTGTTCTAAAATCATCACAATTTTTTAATTTTATATGCATCCAAAATTCATTTGGTAATTTTAAATTGCACGGCCATAAATCATTAAATATAGTACGAACAATGTTTTTCGCTTATACAGTAGAAATTGTTTCAAAAGCATGACTAATATCGGGATAATCCAAAAATATTTCTAAAAAATATATAATTGATTTAACAAATTATCTTTCTGACTCAATAAGACGTGATAATTAAAATGCTTCTACATATATATGTAGAAGCATTTTAAACGAGCCTGTACTGGATGTGATTTTTGTTTGTCGTTTTGTCATGGAGCCGGCCCCATAACCATTAGTTTTATTTAAATATCAATTAATCAATCATGATTTCTTTTAGTTTATAAGCATATCATTTTATATTATTATTCTTAGTATTCTTTAAACATAGTTATTTCATGTATACTGTAGTTCAATCAATTAACAATTATTTCTTTTAGTTTATAAGTATATTATCTTATATTCATAGTGTTCTTTAGACATGGTTAAAATCATTTCATATATCCGATAGTTTTTAGTATACCCATAAATTTCTTGTGACATCTTTCTGACTTTTGTAAAGCTTCTTGTTACATTTCCTTTGCAATTCGTCACAGACCATTCAAACCTTAAATTCTAACTTTAATGTTGCATTTCTTTGATTTTTGTAGAGATTTCTTTGTCCAAAGTTTCTAAAACAACTTCACGTGGTGCAGTCCTTCCTACTCTTTGAACGTCTTCGCCGACATCCCTTGTTCTCAGAAATTAAAATTATTACACATAAAAAATCAGTATCATTTTATCATTTTCATTCTATTTTGTATATTTTAAATTGTAGTGTGTTAAATATATATATATATATATATATATATATATATATATATATATATATATATATATATATATATATATATATATATATATATATATATATATATATATTAACTTCAGAAGAAATCCGAAGATCTCCAATCCAACGTTGTACCAGTCGGATACGGTTTACTGTGAGTACATACTTTTAATTGTGTTATTCGCTATACAGCATCCAAATTCTCATTCAAAATCCTAACAATTCCAAAAATTCCAAAGTCAACAAAATATAAATCCAAATAATCAAAATCAAAAACTAACTTTTAAACTAAATCAAAAACAAACTCTTATTCAAAATCAAAATCGCAACGAAATGGAAACTAAATCCAATTTCTCTATCAAAATCTAACTCTAAATCGCAACGAAATCGAAACTAAATCCAAATCCTCAATTAAAATCCTAATCAATCCAAAATCTAAATCAAAATCGCAACGAAATCTAAAAGAAATCCAATTTTCTAAATTATAAACAAAGAAACAAAAATTCCAAACTCTTTACTAAGTCTTAATCAAAAATCAAGCTCTTATTCAAAATAAAAAACTAACTTTTAAACAAAATCAAAAACAAATTCAAATTCTAAATCAAAATCGAATTTTACAAATATTTATATTGTATCCAAATTCTAAATCCAAATCAAAATCTACAAATATTAATATTGTATCCAAATTCTAAATCAAAATCGAAATCAACATATATTAACATTATACTGAATTCTAAATTAAGGCTGCGTTTAAGTATAGATGGTTGCATAGTAAAAATCGTGAATTTTTGTTCATCTTTTTCTCAATTACAAGAAAACATATGATTGTGAAATAAACTATAATGAAGAGATTATTTTTTGTTACATATCGCTAGTATGTTTGTTATTAACAAATTGTCTTAGTTAATTATATATTTTTTCTAAATTTTAAATACTATGTTAAATTACAATTATATTATACTGACGGCATAGATACCATATTAAAATACATAAATTTAATGATTTCAACAAGTATATCTCAGTATAAAGTCATAAAAAGTAGAAATAAATTGTATATGCTGAGTAGATTTTAGGTTGCTTGATGCCATGAAAAAAGTGTATGCTATTTTTAACAGATGTCAGCACTCCCGAATTTAAAACCATGTCGATAATGCAGTTGAATGTAGATTACGGGAGTAGGCAGTGGCGAACTCGGCGCCACTCCACACTTCTACTAGCCGGGACTATGTGTAGAAATTTGTGAACTTACGAAGGCGTGAGCCAGCGTAAAGTATACAGTATTGCAGAATTCATTACTATCAATGACAGAAACAGTAAATTGTAAATTAGATTTATATGGTATAAATATATGTTTTTGTTTGTTTGTAAAAAAATAGAAACTAATCTTTAACTATGACTAATGTATATTAAATGTGTGATTTTTGCTACATAATACCATGTGTTTAGGCTAGAAACACATTTATTTAGTTAATGTTAAGTTTAAATATCCCGCCACTGGCGTACTTGTCTCCCGCGTGTTGTGAGCCAAGCAAAGAGAACAGTTGTTGAGTAACTTTCATGTAGTGAGGGTCTGTCTGTAAGAAAATTGTAATAAAATTGGTGTAAAGTAAAGGAAATACAGTCCATTAAAGGAAAGACAAGAAGAGTGTCTTTCAACCCAACATTTGGTCATTTCGTACCGGATTTGGAAAGCAAACAGACGTTTTGTAAACAAAGAAATTGTTGGTTATGGAAACAACGTGTATGAAGAAAGAAATTACAACGTAGAAGAAGACTCGTTCGGTGCAGTTCGGCGATGATCGGCCACTGTTCGGAGAAACTTGAGACAACGTAGAAGAAGACTCGTTCGGTGCAGTCCGGCGGTGATCGGCCACTGTTCGGAGAAACTTGATACAACATAGAAAAAGACTCGTTCGGTGCAGTCCGGCGGTGATCGGCCACTGTTCGGAGAAACTTGAGACAACGTAGAAGAAGACTCGTTCGGTGTAGTCCGGCGGTGACCGGCCGCTGTTCGGAGGAACGTCAAGGTACAACAATCCAGTGGCGAACGGAAAAGTCAAGTAGGAAATTTCCTTTCTTTCTTTCTTTAATCCTTCCTTAATTGATTTAGAATAGCTTTAAAATAGCGGAGTTAGTTACATTGAAAAAGCAAAGAACATCAATCAAAAGAAATTTAACTAGGTTTAAAACTTATTTAGAGTCAAATGAAAATATAGATGTAAAAGACGAATTTATTTCTCAAGTAACTTTAAGATTAGAAAAAATTGAGCCACTTCGGGAGGAATTCACTAGGGTTCAAGAGGAAATAGAAATATTAGAAACAATTGAGTATGACATGGGGGAAAGAGATAGCTTTGAGAACAGTTATTTTGAGTTAGTGAGTACATCAAAAACAATGATTGATAGGTTCAATAGGGTAGATAAAAGTGTCTCCGAGAGTTCCGAAAATTCAGTAATTACGCATAGAAATGAATATGAATCATCAGTTAGGTTACCCGCAATTACGTTACCTACATTTGATGGCAAATATGAGAATTGGTTGGAGTTTAGAGATACTTTTAGTGCATTGGTGCATAATAATAATAAATTGAGTAATATACAAAAGTTTTTGTATTTAAGATCATCATTGGGAAAAAATGTTTTGCAAATTATTAAATCTATTGAAATAGCTGACTCTAATTATGAATCAGCTTGGCAATGTTTAACAGATAGGTTTGAAAATAAAAGGTTAATAGTGTATAACCATATTCTGGCAATATTTGAATATCCTTCGATATCAAAGGAATCTTTTATAGAATTAAGGAATTTATATGATCATATATTAAAGAATTTGAGGGCATTAAAGTCACTAGGTGAAGAAACAGATTCATGGGATAGATTGGTAATTTATATAATTAGTAACAAGTTTGATCAGGTTACTAGGAGAGATTGGGAATCGTATAAATGTAAAGACGATTTACCAGCTATGAAAGATATCAGCAGTTTCTTAAAAACTAAATGTGAAGTGTTAGAAAAGTTAGAATTAACGAAGTCGGAAAAAGGTAGAGTGAATTTGCCGAGTAAAAGGGCGAATTTCAGTCAAGGGTTTCTTGTAACAGATAAAAAACTAGAATGCTATTACTGTAAAGACTCACATCCTGTTTATAAATGTGAATCATTTTAAAAATTAGCTATAAATGAACGAGTGGACGCGATTAAAAGATTGAAATTATGCTTGAATTGTTTCAAAGGAAATCATATGGCATTTAAATGTACCGCGCGGAAATGTTCAAAGTGTGCAAGAGCACATAATAGTTTGCTACATGTTGAAACAAATGACACTAGTAAGGTTTCAAACACTAAGGAAAAATAATTATCTAGCGCACAGGCAGTAGCATCTTCGGATACGTTATTAGTAAATAGTTTACATAATAAGTCAGATGAAAGAGTAATACATAACTTATTATCAACCGTAATTATTGAAGTGAAAAATAAACATAATCAGTATGTACCGCGTAGGGCGTTATTGGATAATGGCTCTCAAAGTCACCTAATTACGGAAAGGACTTGTAGGGAATTAGGTTTAGTGCCAACGAAAATAAACCACGCTATAAAGGGCATAGGACAATCGTTGACAAATATTAGTAGCAAAATTAAAATTTCGTTTAAGTCATGTTACAATAATTTTAACTTGGAAATTGACTGTTTAATATTACAAACGATAACGGAAAATGTGCCTGCAACCTCGTTTGAAAAGAATGATCTAAATCTTCCGAAAAATATTGAATTGGCAGATCCAGACTTCAATAAAGCTAACAAGATAGATATTTTATTAGGTACAGATGTATTTTGGACTATACCATGTTCAGGGTTAGAGAGGTTAGGAAATAATTCAACGATCATTCAGAACAGTTATTTAGGGTGGATTGTAGGGGGAGAAGTAACTGCACTTAAACCAGAGATAACATATAGTCATGTTAGCACAAACAATGATAACGGCTTGGGCACAAATGCTTTGGATGTATTATTAATTAAATTTTGGAAATTAGAGGAAGTCAATAATAGCAAGGAATTCTTTACAAAGGAAGAAGAATATTGTCATACTTATTTTAATGAGACAACGGAGAGAAACGCGGAAGGTAGATTTGTTGTAAAAATACCTTTTAAAAATACCTTGAAGGAATTAGGTAACTCGTATCATTTGGCGTTGCATAGATTTGAACTATTAGAGCGTAGGTTAGAGAAAAATCCTCAAATGAAAGTTCAATATCAATCATTTATGGAGGAATATGAAATCCTTGGTCATATGGCTGAAATAAAAGGTAATATAGATACCGGGTCTGATACTTATTTTATGCCACATCATGCAGTATTTAAAAGTGACAGTCTTACAACTAAACGTCGCGTAGTGTTTGATTGTTCGGCAAAAACGAATACAGATGTAGATAAGGTAACAAAGAGAAATGTTCTCTCAATAATTTGTCAGATTTTTGATCCTTTGGGATTGTTGGGTCCGATAATAATAGTCGCCAAACTAATTATTCAAAAATTGTGGAAATTAAAAATAGATTGGTATACATGCATTCCAAATGAATTACAAGTAGAATGGATGACATTTTTGAAAGATCTGCAAATTATAAATGACTTTAAAATTGCTAGATATATTTTGAATGTAAATTGCAGTCGCGTTGAATTGCATGGGTTCTCAGATAGTTCGGAAGTGGCGTATGGGGCGTGCGTTTATGTAAAATGGATTAGTGACACAGGGGTTACTAAATGCCATTTAGTAGGGAGTAAGTCACGCGTAGCACCGCTAAAAAAGATTAGTTTGCCAAGGTTAGAATTATGTGGGGCACTGTTATTAGCGAACTTAGTAAATAAAATAATTGAAGCATTAGAAATTTCCATTGAAAAATTATATTTATGGACAGATTCGGTAATTGTGTTATCGTGGATAAGAGCAGAGCCAGCTAGATGGAAAACATTTGTAGCCAATCGGGTTAGTGATATTCAAACTTTAACAAGGATAAGCGATTGGAATCATGTGTTGTCTCAGGATAATCCTGCAGACTTATTATCGCGAGGTATAACGCCAAAAGCTCTTGAAAATAATAATTTTTGGTGGCACGGTCCAAATTTTCTTTTAAATGAAACTGATTTGTACGATATTAAAGTTGAATACGCACTAGAATCAGACGTTCTGGAACTTAAACTTACTGCTATGGTGATTATCCCAGAAAGTAATATTTTCGATTACTTGTTAGAAAGATATTCTAATATTAACAAATCGGTCAGGATAATAGCTTATATTCTTCGTTTCGTGCAAAACGCAAAAGGAAAAAGAGAACTAAGAAAAACTAATACTTTAAGACCTGAAGAATTGATAATGCATTATATCAAATGTAAGGTCTATTGAAGGGCTCGCGTAAAAAATTAAATATTATTCGATCGGCAATTGTTTTAGTAAGAGTGCATCAATACCTTTCGTGTTTGGTATCAAATGAAAGTTCTTTTAAAGGGCTCGCGTAAAAAATTAAATATTATTCAATCGGCAATTGTTTTAGTAAGAGTGCATCAAAACCTATCGTGTTTGGTATCAAATGAAAGGTTTATTGAAGGGCTCGCGTAGAAAATTAAATATTATTCGATCGGCAATTGTTTTAGTAAAAATGCATCAAAACCTATCGTGTTTGGTATCAAATGAAATGTCTTTTAAAGGGCTCGCATGCAAAATTAAATATTATTCGATCGGCAATTGTTTTAGTAAAAATGCATCAAAACATATCGTGTTTGGTATCAAATGAAATGTCTTTTAAAGGGCTCGCATGCAAAATTAAATATTATTCGATCGGCAATTGTTTTAGTAAGATTGCATCAAAACCTATCGTGTTTGGTATCAAATGAACGGTCTTTTGAAGAGCTCGCATGCAAAATTAAATATTATTCGATCGGCAATTGTTTTAGTAAGATTGCATCAAAACCTATCGTGTTTGGTATCAAATGAACGGTCTTTTGAAGAGCTCGCGTACAAAATTAAATATTATCCGATCGGCAATTGTTTTAGTAAGATTGCATCAAAACCTATCGTGTTTGGTATCAAATGAACGGTCTTTTGAAGAGCTCGCGTACAAAATTAAATATTATTCGATCGGCAATTGTTTTAGTAAGATTGCATCAAAACCTATCGTGTTTGGTATCAAATGAACGGTCTTTTGAAGAGCTCGCGTACAAAATTAAATATTATTCGATCGGCAATTGTTTTAGTAAGATTGCATCAAAACCTATCGTGTTTGGTATCAAATGAAAGGTCTTTTGAAGAGCTCGCGTACAAAATTAAATATTATACGATCGGCAATTGTTTTAGTAAGATTGCATCAAAACCTATCGTGTTTGGTATCAAATGAACGGTCTTTTGAAGAGCTCGCGTACAAAATTAAATATTATCCGATCGGCAATTGTTTTAGTAAGATTGCATCAAAACCTATCGTGTTTGGTATCAAATGAACGGTCTTTTGAAGAGCTCGCGTACAAAATTAAATATTATTCGATCGGCAATTGTTTTAGTAAGATTGCATCAAAACCTATCGTGTTTGGTATCAAATGAAAGGTCTTTTGAAGAGCTCGCGTACAAAATTAAATATTATCCGATCGGCAATTGTTTTAGTAAGAGTGCATCAAAACCTATCGTGTTTGGTATCAAATGAAAGGTATGTTGAAGGGCCCACGTACAAAATTAAATATTATTCGATCGGCAATTGTTTTAGTAAAAATGCATCAAAACCTATCGTGTTTGGTATCAAATGAAAGGTCTTTTGAAGGGCTCGCATGCAAAATTAAATATTATTCGATCGGCAATTGTTTTAGTAAGATTGCATCAAAACCTATCGTGTTTGGTATCAAATGAACGGTCTTTTGAAGAGCTCGCGTACAAAATTAAATATTATTCGATCGGCAATTGTTTTAGTAAGATTGCATCAAAACCTATCGTGTTTGGTATCAAATGAACGGTCTTTTGAAGAGCTCGCGTACAAAATTAAATATTATCCGATCGGCAATTGTTTTAGTAAGATTGCATCAAAACCTATCGTGTTTGGTATCAAATGAACGGTCTTTTGAAGAGCTCGCGTACAAAATTAAATATTATTCGATCGGCAATTGTTTTAGTAAGATTGCATCAAAACCTATCGTGTTTGGTATCAAATGAAAGGTCTTTTGAAGGGCTCGCATGCAAAATTAAATATTATCCGATCGGCAATTGTTTTAGTAAGATTGCATCAAAACCTATCGTGTTTGGTATCAAATGAACGGTCTTTTGAAGAGCTCGCGTACAAAATTAAATATTATCCGATCGGCAATTGTTTTAGTAAGATTGCATCAAAACCTATCGTGTTTGGTATCAAATGAACGGTCTTTTGAAGAGCTCGCGTACAAAATTAAATATTATTCGATCGGCAATTGTTTTAGTAAGATTGCATCAAAACCTATCGTGTTTGGTATCAAATGAAAGGTCTTTTGAAGAGCTCGCGTACAAAATTAAATATTATCCGATCGGCAATTGTTTTAGTAAGAGTGCATCAAAACCTATCGTGTTTGGTATCAAATGAAAGGTATGTTGAAGGGCCCACGTACAAAATTAAATATTATTCGATCGGCAATTGTTTTAGTAAAAATGCATCAAAACCTATCGTGTTTGGTATCAAATGAAAGGTCTTTTGAAGGGCTCGCATGCAAAATTAAATATTATTCGATCGGCAATTGTTTTAGTAAGATTGCATCAAAACCTATCGTGTTTGGTATCAAATGAACGGTCTTTTGAAGAGCTCGCGTACAAAATTAAATATTATTCGATCGGCAATTGTTTTAGTAAGATTGCATCAAAACCTATCGTGTTTGGTATCAAATGAACGGTCTTTTGAAGAGCTCGCGTACAAAATTAAATATTATCCGATCGGCAATTGTTTTAGTAAGATTGCATCAAAACCTATCGTGTTTGGTATCAAATGAACGGTCTTTTGAAGAGCTCGCGTACAAAATTAAATATTATTCGATCGGCAATTGTTTTAGTAAGATTGCATCAAAACCTATCGTGTTTGGTATCAAATGAAAGGTCTTTTGAAGGGCTCGCATGCAAAATTAAATATTATCCGATCGGCAATTGTTTTAGTAAGATTGCATCAAAACCTATCGTGTTTGGTATCAAATGAACGGTCTTTTGAAGAGCTCGCGTACAAAATTAAATATTATCCGATCGGCAATTGTTTTAGTAAGATTGCATCAAAACCTATCGTGTTTGGTATCAAATGAACGGTCTTTTGAAGAGCTCGCGTACAAAATTAAATATTATTCGATCGGCAATTGTTTTAGTAAGATTGCATCAAAACCTATCGTGTTTGGTATCAAATGAAAGGTCTTTTGAAGGGCACGCGTACAAAATTAAATATTATCCGATCGGCAATTGTTTTAGTAAGAGTGCATCAAAACCTATCGTGTTTGGTATCAAATGAAAGGTATGTTGAAGGGCCCACGTACAAAATTAAATATTATTCGATCGGCAATTGTTTTAGTAAAAATGCATCAAAACCTATCGTGTTTGGTATCAAATGAAAGGTCTTTTGAAGGGCTCGCATGCAAAATTAAATATTATTCGATCGGCAATTGTTTTAGTAAGATTGCATCAAAACCTATCGTGTTTGGTATCAAATGAAAGTTCTTGTGAAGGGCTCGCGTAGAAAATGAAATATTATTCGATCAGCAATTGTTTTAGTAAAAATGCATTAAAACCTATCGTGTTTGGTATCAAATGAAAGGCCTATTGAAGAGCTCGCGTAGAAAACTAAATATTATTCGATCGGCAGTTGTTTTAGTAAAAATGTATCAAAACCTATCGTGTTTGGTATCAAATGAAAGGTCGCTTAAAGACTTCGTGTGCTAAATGGGTCTTTTTTTTTATTGTCAATTTTGTAGTGCCAGAGCTTCGTAACCTATCGTGTTTGGATCAATTAAATGTATTTCAAAGGACAGACATGCAAAATTGAAAACTTTTACTTCGGAAATAATTTGATTTATATAGTGTCAATTGTCTTACAGAAGTGAATCCTATTTCAGTGTCCGCGGAGCATAGCGTGAAGGCCTGGCGAAGCCAGGCTGACCGCTATTTATTACTAAAGTCAGTACAAAGGAATTGTTTTAGGGATGAATATGAGATGTTAAAAAAGGGTAAAGAATTAAAAAGCACGAGTAAGATTCTAAAATTAAGACCATTTATTCATAAAAAATTGATTCGTGTAGGTGGACGTATCAAAAATGCTAAGTTAAGTTTTTATAAAATCCATCCAATACTATTGCCTAAAAAACATATACTTACTGAGCGATTAGTTAGAGAAGAACATGAACGATTGCTACACGCTGGTAGTAATCAAGTATTGAGTTCCTTACGAGAAAAATATTGGCCAATCTTAGGAAGAAATACCTGTAGAAGTATTGTTCAAAAATGTATAGCTTGTGTTAAAGTAAGACCAGTAGTGTCACAGTACTTGATGGGTAATTTACCTGATGTTAGAGTAAATAATTACTTACCGTTTGTAAACACGAGCACCGATTTTTGTGATCCGTTTCTTATAAAATCAAAAAAGGGTCAAGGTCCATATAAACCGTATAAGGTTTATGTATGTTTATTTATTTGCATGAGCACAAAGGCTGTGCATCTTGAACTGGTGTCAGAGTTGACGTCGGAGGTATTTTTAGCTACCTTAGATAGATTTGTTAGTCGGCGTGGAAAGCCTACAAATATCTATTCTGATAATGCTCTTAATTATGTTGGTGCAAACAATGAGTTATCACAGCTATATTCTTTTCTCCAGTCAACCTCAGACAAAATTGTAAATCATCTTGCCACAGAACGAATAAATTGGCATTTTATTCCGGCAAGATCACCTAGTTTTGGGGGAATATGGGAAGCTGGGATCAAAAGTGCAGTTTTAACATATGAGGAGTTAAATACAATAATCATTAGAATTGAAGCTATTCTAAATTCCCGACCACTATGTCCTTTATCCCATGATCCGACAGATATGTTAGCATTGACCCCAGCTCATTTCTTACTTGGAAAACCAGCTACCGCACTTCCACAAAGAAATTTCTCGGAGATGGCAGAAAATCGACTATCGAGATGGCAACGACTTCAAGCTATTATTCAGCATTATTGGCGTCGATGGAGTAAAGAGTATCTATCGGAACTACAAACACGTACCAAATGGCAAAAAAAGTGCAACGAGATAGTGAAAGTGGGTGCGTTAGTGCTAGTCAAGGACGACAACATTGCACCGATGAACTGGCCACTCGGTCGAGTGACGAAATTGTATCCGGGAGAGGACAAAATAGTGAGGGTGGTAGAGGTGAAAGTGAGAGATAACATACTGAAATGTGCACTCAGTCGCATATGTGTTTTACCAATTGATGTAGACTAAATGATGTCTGAAAATTACATAAGTTACTGTGTTATATTATTGTTGCGAGAATTTGTATTGTTATATTGTTGTTGAAAGCCCAGAGCCTTTCAAGAGGGGCGGCATGTTTAGGCTAGAAACACATTTGTTTAGTTAATGTTAAGTTTAAATATCCCGCCACTGGCGTACTTGTCTCCCGCGTGTTGTGAGCCAAGCAAAGAGAACAGTTGTTGAGTAACTCTCATGTAGTGAGGGTCTGTCTGTAAGAAAATTGTAATAAAATTGGTGTAAAGTAAAGGAAATACAGTCCATTAAAGGAAAGACAAGAAGAGTGTCTTTCAACCCAACACCATGTATAATTTCGGAAGGGAATAATAGATAATAATACTCATTATATCCTCTTCTGCGCCAATCAGAAAATTATTATGCCAGAATTAATTTCTCTGTGCAAATAAAAAAACGATAAAGTCTAATAGATAACTATAAAAACCCAAATAAACAAAAATAAATATGCAAAAATTTTTACGTTTAAAATGATATTTCTTTATTACTACAATTAAATCATAAAATTGTTAACGTAATGTAATTTAGTTTGGGATTCATATGAAACGAAATTATAAAAAATCTTATTTGTAATATATTAGTCGTAGATAAAGTACAGTATATAACTCGCTAGTATAGCTATTATTTAGATAATTACAACTCTCGTTCGTGTTGTAAGCTTGATCGTCGGAAATAATAGTATCCATTATAGCGTCGTTTTATAATCTACTATTATGTTACAAATAGATGCACTTAGAAGATAATTATGGCTACAGCAGTTAAATAAGTTAAATATGAACAAAAAATTAAACAGATATATTACTGTTTTGATCATTTTGAAACTGAATATTTTTTTAAGAAAACGTGCAATCCCGACAACAAAAACCTTGACTAAAACGATATATTGTATTCTATCTTCGTCATTTTCAATTATTGAATGAAAATTATTATTTCAGTCGTAAACATTGAACCTACAGATTTAGTTTGTTATTTTGCACAAATTTTACTAAAGTGGGGGGAGGAAAATGGAATTACTCGTCTATTTTAGATGGTCGAAGCATATAAGTATATTCTGTAACTGGATGTATTTTGTAATATATCTATTCATTTTTAAATCTCCGTTTACAGAAAATACATGTCAAGGAAAATAAAACAAATTTATATCTTCAAACTGATCAAATTAGCTAACTGTTTATTATTTTTTAAGTTGTGCATTTCTAGCAGTTATTATGTAATCAGGATCAATACACTTCAATCTTTTTAATCTGTTGCCACGAACAATTTCAGGAAGTACACAATCCATATAAAATCGGATTAGTTTAGGTAACATTTCATTTTCCCAAAGATTGCTGTCTCTCTCAATTTCTTCAATATATAAAGGTGTTTCGGTATTTGTGAAAATTAAAAAATAACATTTTTCCATCTCACATATGTTTAGTTGACCCTGAATCTGTGTAATAAAACAAACATATGAATATATTTATTCCAGATACTACAAAGCATAGTGTCAGACAGTAGCGCATATATGATTTGATTAAGGGAGGTGTCAAAAAATTTATAGATAATCATTTTTCATTTCGGATTGGTAAACATTAGAGAATCATATTTTATAATTCATAATTTATGCAACATATTCTTGTTGAAATAATTTAAGTAGTGACTAGATTAGAATTTAACAAAAATTTAGTTTGTTACATAATACTATACGGACCACCAACTTTGCCTATACTACATAACTACCGCTACTATTCGTAACCTGCTGTTCCAAAAGATTATGCCGGCAACTGATTAAATATTGTTACAATTAATCTACTGTAATTTAAGTCGTTTCGATTTTCATAAAATGTTGATTAAATTTTTAAAGGGGGGTGTTCGGACTCCCAAGCTACCCTTCCTGTGTGCGCCACTAGTGTCAGATGTTATTGTAAAGAAAAAAATACCTGATAATAATAATTATGATTTTTCTTTAACTGCAGAATTAGTTTCGAGGCAAATTTTATTTTTCATTTTTAAATCATTTATTGCTTCATATACGTCTATTCCTCTTTTTGCCAACGTATATAAGCATTTTACTTCAATCAAAGCATTTGTATCAGTAAGACCTAATAAAATAAATAAATTTGTATAGTTACTAAATATTATTTCTAATTATACTACTATGAATACCATCTGGCGATGCGCGCAAAAAAAATGTCTTTTGTCAATGAAAAACCCACTTTGTCGGACTGATATTGGCGGTTTTTGTTCAAGTCTTATTTGCTCAAACATTTTTATCGCAGTTAATTCATGTCGTTTACCAAATTTCATTGCTTCTGATAGCTTATTTTCATTAGTAGCACAGTCTTTTAAAATCTGTCTCACTAATGCGTCACATGTGGTATGTTCCACTCTTCTTATAACTTGACCAAATAACGAAGCTGTCAGTCTATTTGTTCGGTGTTTTATATACTCCGGATTTTCGAATTGTCCAAGAGTTCGTATACTTACAGCTATACGTTCTTCTTCACTGATCTAAAATTAATGATATTTTAAATTTGTATTGTTTAATTATTATTTTATAATATAATATAACCTGTAATTCGTTTAGTTTTCTATTGCATTCAGAGGCAAATTCTTCCGGTAAGAGTTCAACTTCCTGCGCGTTTTTGCCATAGTCCACATTGATTGATTTAATTTTTTTTAGTTTGTGTGATTTTTTAGTTGTAGGGAATAAACTTCTCCGAAATTTTCGTATTTTTTCAGAATGCACCCCTATTATTAATATATTTTTAAAAATGAACTCCTGGACTTTCGTTCATAATGAGTTTCCATGGACTTAGTTGCCAATTTGATCCTTTGTTGTAGCGAAGGCCAGCGAGATATGCTCTCGTTCCATAAGACCCTCGTTGCGTTAAATTTAGTCTTTTGCCACAATTAAATCGCGCTACAATTGCCATGTAACATTCAGCAGCATTATTTGTCTCATTATGAATAAATTTATGTGATTTTACGATAACTTTATCTAAAGCACCTACAATTAGAGTAAATTTATATGTTATTTGTTATGGGGTAGATGACTCAGTGGTATTGAGTCGGCCTTGAGAATCCGGGTTCGATTTCCACATCAGACAAACAATTTTCACCACATAAAAATTAGGATTTACTTACTATTAATGTAATGTTCAAGTCCAGTTGATTTTAGAGCATTAAAATCATTCGTCTCATTACCAATTGTTTCACAATAATATTCTTTGCATTTTTTGTGATTACCGAAAACGTGATTAGGTTCATTTTTAAGATCTTCTTTCAATATTTCTACGTTTCCATTCGCATTCTGGAATATTGCTGTTTGAGAAGTTTTTTGTAATAATTCAATTTTATTTGATGTCAACATTTTCCTGGCTCGAATGTTTATGCTGGTATTTTTTTAAAGCATATAATGCTTTTCCGTAATTTTTAATTACATGATTAGTGCATTCAAGTTTAGTTACAGTTTTGCCGTACTTCACATTTTCTCGAATTTTGGAAAAGACACTAGAATCTCCATCCGCAATAAAGCAAGTGTATCACAACCCGTGCATTTATTCACTGCAATTGAATCCTGCAGTAATGATATCGGCCTCCATACTGGATGAAGATCCAGACCAGTTTTTAAAACATTTGTGGACTCCTACAGGCATTTGTTTATTTACTGCTCGAGCACATATACTGCAGTATTTATTTTTACTCCAATATATAAAACTTTTCGAGTAGCCCATCCAACGATAACGCTCTAAAGTGGGGATTTTTTTTTACTTTCGTGCACATTATGTTAAAATGGCATAAAATACACTTACAACTCCAGATGAAGCATTATAATTATTTCCATACGACCGCTTACTCCAACCTCCATCAACATGAACAGTGATATAAGGTATCCCATCTTTATCGAAATTGTTGTTATCGATAGCATATTGCAGTTCCTCTTTACCTGCATGTTCCATTTCGGCCCATAAAGAATCTTTCCAAGTCTAACAATATTTAAAATAACAATAATAATAAACTTTCTGTAACTAAATGATAAAACTATTTACCTCTCCTAACGATGTTTCAATTTTTTGAAAAGTATGATATTGTAATATTGGGATGTTCATGGCGCTCAAAATTTGACTTAAATGACCAAATGTACTACCAGCAGCTAATGTACCCCAAACAGCTCCAGTATTTATATGGGATCTCTCTTTTTCTGGATTTTCAGTACAGACAAAATAAACTTTTGAACAGAACCCACATTGAAAATATATTTGACTGACAAGACCAGAACCTCTGCAGATTTCGTTTGTAATCTCAAGCTTTCCTACTGAACATATTTTAGAATGCTGATATTGAATAGAAAGAGTTTTACTTATCACGTATTGCAAGTCAACAATTCTGTTTCCTGGAATTTTAATATTTTCTGGTGATTTTGGAACATTTTCTATGCATAAATTATATTCTTTCAACCTAAAAATATTTAAATTTAAATTCATGTTAAAAGAAAGTTTAAATCGTGAGTCGATACTTGTATAGTGGCGGATTTCCAATTAGATTCAAAAGGAAAAAAAAACTAATAATTAAATCATTTATGTTACATTTTGTGTTTCAGTTATCTGCTTATAAAACAAGTGTGGCGAAAATGAAGTTGTGCTAAAGATTTGAAACAAAAGTTTGTAAATTAGCTTTGAATAGTTCAGTTACACAGACATACTAAAATATATATTTTTTATTTATTTATGTTACTCTGTACAACAGGAATTGAATCCCAATTACAGTACAGGGTCCGGACTCAACGAGCCGCAGAGTGGTCGTAATTATAATTTCTAGCTTGAGTGGGAATCGAACTCCGGATTCTAATTCCGTAACGCTACCCACCCCACCGTACTGCCGTACTAACTTGGTTATTAAAATTAAATCAAGCGTTAGTGACTGTCGCAATAATGAAAAATATGTTATTCCCGGTTGAAATTACAAATATTGCTTGAGATTTATTGTATTGTTGTATCAATGAAATAGTATATTGAAATTAAAATAGATAGCTATTTGACTTCTGTCATTTACTATTATATATCACATTAATTGAAATAAAAATATTGTTTCCCAATAGTTGTCTTGAAAATAACATCATAAACGAATTCTTGCCGCATTGAGTGTTGCTAAGAGATACTTTCCACAGTGATTTTGAATGTCACCGTACCAACATTCAAAATAAGTTTGGAATTCTTTGTATCATTCAGTGCGGCGGCATAATTTCTTGTCGCACTTAGTGCGGCAAAAATGTAAGCCTCCCTTATTTAAAGGAGAATTAACAAATAATTTATATGGGTTCTTGTCAGACCGGAGAAAGGACAAGTACTAGGTTTTGTTGTAAATAAGTTTGTACTTACAATTTGGTTTAACAAATAACAAAGATTTATTCACACTTACTACATGGTTGGTGTTGTCGAGTTCCTACTGAACTCTAACGACTACTGTACTCTGAATTACTCTTCATCACTCTCTCGTATTGACTGCATTGACTGTGTCTGACTGTGTGACTGTGTGACTGTCACTATAACTGACCTAACGCTACTATATATCTAATTACAAAAGTACTAAGTCAGCAAATAGTTAGCTACTTACGTCAAAGAATATTATTTAGAATACTTGACCTCATTACAAGATGCTCTACTTTACTTAATTGTATTCACTAAGAATGTGCTGACTTTGACTTGTTACATTCCTCCCTTTTTCAAA
The DNA here is from genome assembly GCA_911728475.2 of Pterostichus madidus. Lineage (NCBI taxonomy): Eukaryota > Metazoa > Arthropoda > Insecta > Coleoptera > Carabidae > Pterostichus > Pterostichus madidus. Next base: position 12,932,517 of record OU452318.1, read on the forward strand.
CAATTTGCTTCCTGCAAAGGGGCACAATTTACATATTACACAAAACATAATTTAACTATTATTTCCTTGTTACATTCCCTTTTTTATACCTTAATTTTTACTAATTTTAAATTAAATATACATAAACACAAAAACACTTTTATCACTTGTACCATCCATAAAATAGTCCAAATAAACACCACCATCGTCTTATGTTTATTTTATAACGCACAACACTAGAATAAAATTGAAGTTTATACCTCGTATCTCGTTCTTTCTTGTGGTTATTTGTGAATGTCGAATTTGGTTTGAATTTCTTCTTGTAGTACTGCTTATGTCGTCTAAATATCGAATCTCGTTTACTCGTACTTCTTTTCTTCTTTTGACCATCTGTTGTGGAGTTCTTCTTTTGATGTGGATTCTTCCTATCGTACTGTTTTCTTTGTTCTTTATTTCTCTGAAACTGTTTGCTGCTTTCGAACTTAATACTGATCTGTCCAACTTCGTCATTTCCTACATTAACCGCTTGTGAAATTTCCTCAATACCCGTACCCTCTATTAAGCCATCATTTTTAACCCCTGATGCTTCTTTTTCCTCCCTATTTACCTCGTAAATTTCCGGAGCTTCCTTGGTAACGGCGTCATTAGGTCTCTCTTCACTGCTACGGTCTTCTTCTGAACTCACTTGTTGGGAATCATCCTCATTCTTGTCTAATTCAGCAATATTTTCTCTTTCTCTTTCTTTAATTTGTTCACAAAGACAGTACTTTTTCTTAGGCATCTTACATCCAAAACATCTTAATACTCCATCGTCCATCGGAATGCCATCTAAGTGGTTATAAATCATAAGAGCTGCCTCTTGGTCACCGGATATTTCCGCCATTCTTAACATATTAAAGAACCACGTAATTTCCTTCATCTCTTTTAATTCTTCCGGGTCTATTTCTTCTGTATTTTTCTTAGTTTGGCCTGTTGTTTCTGCTTCTTTTCTGTTATACTGTGTATCATTTTCAATGTCTTTTTCTTTATGATTATCATAAAAATTTGACTGCTGACGCTGATACTTATGCTGACGCTGATGCTTATGCTGACGCTCACGCTGACAATGCCTGGCGTAATGGTTGCCATTGCAATTATAACACTGAACTTGATTTCTTCTATAATGAGTGTCGTCATCTTCTCTCTGGTAGTCGTAGTAATCGTCACTCTGATAATTGTAGTTTTCTTCCCTCTGGTAATTGTATTTTTCTTCCCTGTGATAATGATTATTTTCTTCCCTCTGATAATGATAATTTTCTTCTCTCTGATAGTTGTAATTTTCTTCCCTCGGATAATTGTAATTTTCTTCCCTCGGATGATTGTAATTTTCTTCCCTCGGATAATGGTTATTTTCTTCCCTCGGATAATGGTAATTTTCTTCTCTCTGGTAATTGTAATTTTCTTTCCTCGGATAATTGTAATTATCTTCCTTTTGGTAGTTGTAATTTTCTTCCCTCGGATAATTGTAATTTTCTTCCCTCTGGTAGTTGTAATTTTCTTTCCTCGGATAGTGATTCGCTCGTTGACGCTGATGTTGTTGCTGACACTGCCTGGCATAGTGGTTGCCATTGCAAATGTAACATTGTATAGAGCGTATTCTCTCGATGTAATTTGATCTTCTTTGGCCGTACATCTTTCTTGAGTCACTTATTTGCTTGTTGTCATTGAATCCATATCTTTTAATTTAACTTATTTTCTAAAACTTGTAGAAGTTGATTAAATTGTGAATAATTAGGCCAAGGACAAGTAAATGATGAAAATGTCTAAAATCGTGGTAACTTGTTTTCTAAAACTTGTAGAAATTGATTAAATTGTGAATAATTAGGTCAAAGACAAGTGAATGATGAAAATGTCTAAAATCGTTGTAATATTTTTGTTCGCAAGTTTGTAGAAAACTGTACAACCATATTTGTAAGTTGCTTAGTAAAACGGTAGGACCATATTTTTAGAGATGGGCAGTTGTCTACACAAGACAACAGATATATATATATATATATATATATATATATATATATATATATATATATATCTGTATTTCAAGTAAATCTGTGGAAGTGTGTAAGAAAATCTTGTCTTAAAATAAAAAACAAGAAAATTGCAAGAATAACAGTAGTGAACAAACATCAATCATAAACAGTATTTTCTGAAATTTGTAGAAATTGATTAAATTGTCAATAATTAGGTCAATGTTAAGGGCATAATAAAAATGGCTAAAATCGTTCAATTTAGTGGAAAAATCTTGTTAAAATTGATTAAATTGTCAATATCATGTCATATGATGTCATGTCATATCATATAATGTAATATATGTCATATCATATAATGTAATATATGTCATATCATATATACGTCATATCATATTATTTAGTAAAATAAAGTCAAAGGAAAGTAAATCATTGTAGTAAGTTAATTGTAATGTAAACTATATGTAATGAGATAATATATGAAGTAGGTCATATTGTTATAAGTCATTATTATATTAAAGTAAATCATTGAAGTAAATTAATTGTAATGTATGTAATGAGATAATATATTAAGTGGGTCATATTGTTATAAGTCAATATTATACTATTTTGTAAAGAAAGTTAAGTAAATCATGTAATTGTATTTAATCTGAAAAAAAAAAACTATTAATTCCTATAGTCTGGGATCAAACTCGCAATCTACCGTGTAAGTGACGTAATCACTCTATACCAAAATAAGCGGCGCGTTAGCTGCATCAGCTGTCGATTTTAGCATCATCTATGGTTAGGTCGTCATAAGATCAGAGGCAGCAAGCACCTTCAACAAAATTAACGCATAGTTTTAGAACAAAACTACCAACGTTAACATTACTCAAGTTTAATGGGGATTACACAAAATGGTTAGCGTTTAAGGACAATTTCGCGTCAACTTTTCACGAAGACAACAGTTTAACTACAATTGAAAAATTCCGTTATCTGAGAAGCTCGTTACAAGGGGATGCATTTAAATTAGTTTCCACCTTAGAAACAAAAAATTAAAATTATGAAGCTGCATGGCAAATGCTACTAGATAGATATGAGAATACAAGGATAATTGTTCACACACACATGAAAGCGTTATTCAACGTTCCGAACAATAACAAAGAGAATACATTACGACAAACTATAGATTAATAATTGCAAGTCACTGTCACCAACTTAACGAATCTAATAAATATTTCCCTTAATAAAAATTCCACCAAATTTTTATAAAGAAATTATGTAAAAGAAAGATGAAACAGAGAAAATAGTATAAAACACTTGTTACAGAAGGCAATTCTAGCACTCGTTTGTTCGTCCCAACGCCGCTGCGCGGCTCCTATCCAAATTTCGAATTCGTGGTAGAATAAGTTGCCTCCTGTAACATGTATTTTAATATACTATTAAAAACAGGTACGTGGAATAAAAATATACAGGTGTCCTAGTCCAGAAAGTGAGACTTTATACGAGGGTAAGGTGAAAAGTTCTCGACCTCACAGAGAGATGGCGTTCCAATCAGCAAAAATTTGTGTTTCCTGCCTGGGTGCACGTGTCATTAGTTCGTAAGACAAGTTGCAACTTGTTCACTCAAGTAGTTTGTTTACACGAATTTTTGAAGTGCGTGTTTTTGGTTACAATGGATAAACTTGAATATCGTACGGTAATAACATTCTTCGTTATGGATGGATTAACCCCTAAAAAAATTCATCCGAAGTCGACAAAAGTTTACTGGGACTCTGTTTTGTTAGAGTCATATTTATTTAACCTCGTTAATTTTATTAGTTATCCCGTCTTTGATTATGTCCTCTCCTTTTATTTACGCAACTAAGTATTTATGTAATGGTTGATTGAATATTTATTTACCGAATCGTCGGATTGCTTACGTTAGTTACAGTTCATCGTTTGAAAAGTAAAGTAGTATTGAGATGTTAGATATTGTGTTAAGTGCTTGATAGAGTTTCGAGGAATATTCAGGATAGGTTTAGAGGTGAGTCCTCCTTGCGTATGTGAGTTGAGTTGGTTGATAGTATTGTTGAATTAGCGCTAGTGTGAGCGCTTGTTACGGCTGTGGCCAGGTGTGGGTATGTGGAGATCCGTGGTTGGCTCCAGACGGCTCAGCGAATAGCTTTGGGCTGTAGCGGAACCGTAACTGGCCGCCAGCGTGCAGCGAGCAGCATTGGGCTGTAGCGGAATCCTAGTCAGGCCGCCAACGTGCAGCGAGCAGTCTCGTGAGCTGTAGTAACCCTAACCAGGTTATCAACGAGATACGAAAGGATATCGAATGTTATGTAACTTGGTCAGTTTGACCTGTGGAGTATTTGATGTGAATGATTGGAGGTGTGTTCTCACTGAGCTTTAATGCGTAATTAGTATATTTTTTCCAGATGCTAAACCGTTAATAGATATCTTAGGGCTTTCTTTGGACAGATATTCTTTCAGTATAATGGGCTGCATTTTAAGTAAGAACGGTTATATAGATTAATTATAAATATCGCCGCTGCATTTCATTCACTTTTAAATCACCTATCGTAACAATTCAGAAGTGGGATCAGGACAACGTGTTAAATTGCATAGCGAATATCAATAATCGGTGATTAGGATCAGCATCTTTAATGCTAGGAATCTGAACATTGGGAATTCTGAGCTGTTTGGAATATGTATCTACAAAAATAGGATTGAGAACGTGAATTACAACTTTAATAAGTCGACATTTAATAGTCACAGATGAACTCCGCTGTGTGATAACTCGTCGAGGGACGCATAGGACAATAATATTCTGCAAATGACCGACGATGTAAGGCGAATTAAGAGGAATTTTAACAACATTATATCAAGCATCCAGTACAATTAAAAACGCGTTAAGCAATTCACAATTTAACCGGAAGACTGCACGCAGGAAATACAGGAGTTATTGCATAAATTAAAGGAGATTCATACACTTCGTAACAGGAATAAGTCAACGATTAGGTACCTAATTTGATCATGGCGAATAAGTGGATGTATGGAAAACGTAATACTCGTGCGACTCGATGATGGTGAAGTGTTTCTATGAAAAAATAGTGACCTTGAACATGAACATAACAAGTGTATTGAGAATGCGATATAATACAGCTTAGGAGGAATCTCAGACATTAATATTTGTACTACTGCATTGGATTGTAGAACAAGAAGCCAACGGATTTACGATCTTTCTTAATATAATTTGCGATGAAGTACTGAGGTAAATACGAAACGAACTGAGAAACTATTTAAAGCTTGACAAAGATTTCAGTGACGAGATCATCTACGTAGATAATGAATGCACCATGAATTATAAATAAATAAATAAAAATAAATATATCATCACGCCTTCTACCCATTACTGGGTGTGGCACTCTGCTGAAGCAGATATCGGTAAGTGATATATTTTGCGCGTGAAGTGCGGTTACCAGTCGTCAATTCTTCTCTTATCACAGTATTTGACAGGCAAATTTTATATTCTAATGATGTTTCATAGTTTTCATTTTCTGCTGGTGTCGGCCAATTGTTTTGCTGTAACCATTTGGGTCCCTTCCACCAACGATCACAGGTTAGCAATATGTCAGCTGATAATCCACGGGATATAACATCTGCAGGATTATCCTGACTATTGACATGGTTCCATGTTGCTTCTGCAGTTAGTTCTTGGATTTCCGCGACTCGGTTCGACACGAACGTTTTCAATTGATGAGGTTGTGTTTTCAACCACGCCAGTACTATCGTGGAATCGGACCATAAATAAACCTTCCGCATTTTATCACTTAATGCCTTTTTCAGTATGTTTAACAATTTAGCAAGTACAAGAGCACTGCATAGTTGCAGTTTGAGAAGTGTTACTGACTTCTAAGGTGCTACCTTTGATTTTGCACATATTAATGCGCTGGTAATTTTGTTGTGTTTATTTTTAGACACTGCATACAAGCATGCCCCATAAGCCTTCTCTGAAGCGTCGCAGAAACCATGTAAATCAAATTGTTCGCTTTCATTTTTTGGATTTATATTTCTATTTATCTTGAGATTATTTAAAGTTGGTAACGATACTGCATAGTTGCACCATTGGGTGTGAATAGATTGTGATACGGCTTCACCCCAGTCTCGTTTAAGTTTCCACAATTCTTGTAACATAATCTTGGCGGTTATTATAACTGGTCCCACCAGTCCTAACGGATCGAAAATAGTAGATATTTATGACAATATCTGTCGCTTGGTAACTCGTTTTGGACTAGCTATTTGCATCCTATACTCTATGGTGTCTGATTGTGCGTTCCATAAAATTCCTAATGTTTTCATAGATTCCTCATGGTTAATTTTAAGTAGATCTTGTGTTTTGGCTCTTGATTCTAATTGTGCTAATATCTCTTCTGCGTTTGTTCTTCATTTTCTTAGATTAAATCCACCTTTAGCTAATAACTCGGTCAGTTGTTTTTTCAATTCTATTGCCGCTTCTTTGTCATTAGTTCCAGTTAATACATCGTCCATATAGAAGTCTCTTTCCAAGGGGACCCTAGCTAATGGATATTGCATACCGTCTTCGATTGCCAAATGTTTTATAACTCTGGCTGCCAAAAAAGGAGCCGACGCTGTACCATATGTAACGGTGTTTAGGTTATAAATTTTTAGTTTTTCGTCTTTATTTTCTCGCCAACAAATTCTTTGGAAACATCTATCTTTTGGTCGTACTAGAATTTGCTCGCTCAGTGGTATGAAGTCGGCCTGTGGATCCTGTGGTCCCTGGTTCGATTCCCACAGGCGACAAATTTTCATAATTTGAAAAAGCTATCCCTGTGGCTCCTTCACCACTAACATGTTTGGGGGCCGTGATTTGACGACTGGTAACCGCACTTCACGCGTAAAATATATCACTTACCGAGATCTGCTTCAGCAGAGTGCCACACCCAGTAATGGGTAGAAAGCGTGATGATATATTTATTTTTTATTTTTTATCATCGCGACGTCTGCCGTGATTACGTACTCATGTGACCTGAACCTTAAAATTATATTAAGTAATTCATCTAGTACTGTTGGCCCTACTAACAATTCATCATTCAGTGAAACGCCTGTAGTTGTTTTGAAAGAGCCATCGAAGACCACTCGGAGCTTCGTGGTTAGACTATCTTCTTTCAATATCGGGTGATGAGGAAAGAAAAAATAAGTTCCAAGCTCTTCTGGCTTATATTCTGGTATTTTTTCCATATGACCTAATGATTCATATTGTCTCATGAATTCACAATATTTTATTTCTAACTCTGAATTCTTGTTCAATTTTCTTTCTAAATAACAGAATCGGATTTCCGCTCCTTGCTTCGAATCACCCAGGTTTTGTAATTGTCTTCTGGGTAGCGCTACTATGAATCTTCCTTCTTGATTTCTGGCATATGTTTCTTGAAAATGAGTTTCGCATTCCAACTCCTCCTTCGAGAGGCTTATCTTATTTAATAATTCTTCTGTCTTCCAGAATTTTTCTAACTGCCTTTCTTGTGCTCATTTTATGATGCGAACTGACGCTTTTCATAGGCTGTGAAATATATCCTATTGGACCTGAAATCACCCATCCCAATATAGTTTTTTGCATGATAGGTTTATCTCTTCCTAACCGTATTTGTCCAACACATAACAATTCCCAAAATATATCTGCTCCCAGCTATATGTCTGTTTCCTTTGGAATATTCAAATTTGGATCCGCTTACGTAATTGTATCTGGGAATTTTATGGTTGCTTTGTCTATGTGTTTTGATGGCACAGAATGTGTTATTTTACTAAGAACCAAACAATTTAATGTTGCTTTAAAGTTGTTGTGACGAGATTTAATTTCCAGTTTCACTGCTTTTGAAATGTTTGTCAATGCATTTTCAACGCCATCTACTGGAATGTTACGTTTTTCTCCCTTTAGTCCTAATTTTTCCATCAAACTTTTGAATATAAAGCTGGATTGATAGCCCAAGTCTAGCAGGGCTCTAGCTTAAAACTTTTGGTTGTTTTTTTCCATAGACATGTATAATAGCTGTGGATAGAAGTACTTCGTAGGCTTGTTTTTGTGTTGCATGAGTAGATACTATAGATTCTTCTAGGGACTCAGAGATTTCCCCTTTTGCTTGTGGTTCCTTTTTTGACGTACTTGTTTCTTGACTTACGTGTAATAGTGTATTATATTTCTTACTACATTTTCTACAAGTCTAGGACGATTTTCAGTCACGTACATAATGTCCTGATTTAAAACAATTCAAGCATAAACGTAATTCTCGTACTTTTGATGTGCGGTTTGATGCTGAGAGCGCCCAAAATTTGTCGCATTTGAATATGTTATGTGAATCATAACAGAGACTGCATGATTATGTTATAGCTGTGCATGATATATTCTTCCGGTATGTATTTGACCTTTGAAAGTCGGATCTATTAACCTTATCCGCTATTTCATAAATTTAACACCGATTTTGTAAAAATTTAATAAAGTATTTAAATTTTGGTTTTTCTGGTATAAACTTGTTTATAATTTCTACTTCCCATTCGGTTTTTACTTTGATACTATTTATGTTGATAGTAAATGTATTAGGATAGTATTCCATGTTTGTACGGGTTCTTTTAATGCTTCTAAGGCACTCAAACGTATTTGAAATTGGACGTAGTTGTACAAAAAGGAACCATCCCACAATGAGGCACAAATTGAGTTTGGGTTGAATTTAGGTTGCCAAAGGCCCATTTTATGTGCAGCAAAATAGTACCGAGCCACAACTTTTATTTGGTAATAGAAAAATCGCATTGAGCCAAACTGCAAACATAAACTGAATATATGGTGTTTTACAAAACAGAACCAGAAAGCTTGGATCTTTTTTACAAATTTAGGAATTAATGGTATGAGAGATGGTTCCTTTCAGTACCCAGTGACACACTACACAAGTTTGTTTTAACTTGTATCAACTTGCATGATTCAATATACATTCTGGTTTAGAAAAGTAAACGTGCTATTGTGTTTACTTTTATATTAATAATAATTATTATAATGAATAAAAAATTGGTTAAATACTTTGGAAATAGTATTAAAAAAAGAAAAACCATATTCTATTTTTCTGCGTCAAGATTTTAACGGCTATGTAACTGAAGTAGATTTACAAAAAAAAATTGTGGCCGAACTACTGATACATCCTTTCTACAAAGAAACTCTCTGTTGGCCTGATGGCAAAGCCATATCAGAACCAAAACTAAACGATATCAAATCTATTTTATACCTTATTCCAAACGATTGTCTTTGTTTGCTGATAAGGACGAAGTAGATGATATTGACGGATTTGGCGCTAGAATGGATTTTACTATTAAAGATGAATAAATATATTTCATTTACTTTGATTTCGTAATAATTGTATTTATTTTGTTCCCGAATATTGTGTATTTTTATAGATTTGTTTAATAAAGTATATGGAAACCAAGCTTATTTTTGTTTTTGTGCTTATTATTGTTTTTTTACAAAAGAGAACCATGTCACATTTTCAATTTTTTTTAATATACCCTGATGAAAATCTAAAACTCTTTAATATATCTAAAGAGCCGTGATCTTTAGGCATTCAAATAACATAACTATAAAAACGTAAATAAAACGAGTAATTTTATAGTTAGTTAATAAACTTCAAATTTTAAACGTAATTTACTCAAAACTCACTTATTGTCGGTTGGATCCTATTTGCATAACTACGTCCAATTAATATTGTCTGTTGCTAAGATATTTAGTGTATTTAATGCAGTTATATCAATCTATGATAATACTATATCACCAAATATCGTTTGACAATGAAGCTATTCTAATTCCGAAACAAAGAAAAATTATTATTTTCTTTAAAAGGGGAATCATGGCGCCAAATGCGAGCAACCCTCTCCCCTACTTTCACCAGCAGCAAAAATCATGTTCCACTTGATGAGTGACTGCGCTGAAAAATTCACCAACTATTACATACAAAATTCAAAACCAAATCAACCAACAGTCTTATCAATGAAAGAAGTATATTCTAGATTTACAAACGATGTCATAGCCACTTGCGGCTTTGAAGTCACATGCGATTCTTTGAAAAACAAAAATAACGAGTTCTTTCTTAATGGAAATGATGTCAGCAACCTTACGGGAATTCGAAATATTAAGCTTATTCTTTACTCCACTATACCGAATATAATGACCTTTTTTAATATTAGACTATACAGTGAAGATTTAATGAACTTTTTCCGAAATCTTGTGACTTCTACCGTTGAAGTAAGAGAGAAAGGAAATATCTACAGACCTGATATGATTCATTTGTTAATGGAAGCAAGAAAAGGAAGATTGAAATATGAAGAGACTACAGATGATGGAAAAAATACTGGAATTGCTAGTGTTGAGGAATCAACATATGACACAGATACTTCCAATGTCAAATTAGGTTAGCAAATATAACATTGTAGTTGTTTTTTTTAAAATCAAATGTGAAAGGTACAGGATCCGATTAGGCTGTCTTTACATTTTGTACATTAAATAGACTATCATATGTGTAATATACAGTGCTTCCATCCAAAACCCGAACATAGGCTTTTAACGTGTGTTATCAGTTTTTTGGTGCATATTGCTTCCCAATTAATTTTACAGGAAAATAAAACTACGGATTTTTTAAATAAATCACATTTCAATTGAAAAAATAAAACAATTGTCTAATAACAAAATATTGATGTTAATATTAAATCACAGACAAACAACGAAACACACCTAAATATGAACGATTTCTCACACGAAACAAAGCTGGAGATAATAAAATGGACCTACAGCGGTGAAAGTTACAAAAAAAATATCCCAGTATTTGTACTAAATTACTGTTAATATTTTTGACAGTAGACAATTGTGGCTAGCTCAGTGGTATGAAGTCGGCCTGTGGATCCTGAGAACCCTGGTTCGATTCCCATAGGCGACAAACAATTTTCATAATTTCAAAAACTACCCCGGTGGCTCGTCCCCCACAAACATCTTTGGAGGCCGTGTTTTGACGGCTGGTAACCGGACTTCACTCGCAAAATATATCACTTACCGAGATCTGCTTCGGCAAAGTGCTACATCCAGTAATGGGTAGAAGCCGTGATGATATATTTATTTTATTTATTTACAATTGTTTCAATTTTTTTGTGGAAGCCTATATTTTTACGAATATTACAAATATTTAATTAACATTTGCGCTATAATGGAATATTCAAATCACATGAATTTTATATCAAAAAATTCTCTATATCTTTTGTTTCAAGTATTTTCGTATAAAATTTATTGGGAAACAATGCGCACCAAAAAACTGATATCACATGTTAAAAGCCTAGGTTCGGGATGGACACACAGTATATTTATAATACAAATGTGATAATAGTATCGACGCGGCCTTTCAGTCTATAAACAAACAATAAATATTTGTACATCAAGGGAAGAAAGTGAGACATTTCTTCTCGATAGTGCCAATTCATATAAAGCACTTGAGGGAAGAATGACACTTTCTTCAAGAGATTTTTTTACAATACCTGTACTGTAAGTTACTAATTAATGACAAAATTTAAACACGGTAAATACAAGTTTTATTGTACAGTTGGTTTCCATGTTTACATCATGACTATAATATTTACTTATCATCCAACATGGACAGTACATAAATATTATAGATAAAAGTGCTGTTTCTTTTGGTAACAATTTAACAGCTGTTAATTATGAAACATATTTTTCTTTACTAACTTCAAACTGTAATTGATTTGTTAGGTCGCGAATGTTTAGGAAATCTCGATCCTACAGGCCTCAATTTCCCAAACTACATTCTTGATCTAAAAACTGTCATTTACAGCACATGGTACATAATATACTATTTCATTACCCATCAGAAAGTATAATTTTAAGAAATAAATTAGAAATTTAGATAAAATTTATTAAATTTATGGACAGATGTCATTATACCGTTGTTTTTCAATTACAATGAAAATGACTTTACTTTCGTTCTCAGGATAAAAAATTACTTTCCTCTCTAGGGATAAAAAGTATAACTTTCTTCTCAATTGAGGAAAGAAAATTTGACTCTCTGATACGGTCGTGAGAAACAAATTCAATACCTAAGGATAATATACATAAATTTTTAGTATTGTCTGATGACGAATTTGCTGGACAAATTTTAGTTTTCTTAATAGCTAATGTTGATTCAACTTCTGCACTATTAGTTTCATGTCTCACGAATTAGCAGTTAACGACAAAATTTAACGGAAACTACAAAAAGAAATAGATGAATATATGCAAGAATGTAATGGTGAAGTTAGTTATAAGGGCGTCTTAAAATTGCAATATTTAGACACGGTCATTGCTGGTACCACAATAACTATACTATAACTATTTAGCATCATGCTTCTCTCTCTGTTAAATGATTCTAAATTACTTCATTATTATTTTATAGTATATTACATAATAAGCATCGAAAGTGTAAGATAACGTGCGAGTGTACAAAATGAAAAACTAGGCGCGCAGCGCCGAAAGATTTAAGTACACGAGCACACTTACATATCACACTTTTGAGCGAGTTTTGTACACTATTTTTCCGACGACCACAAAATATTTCTAAAAAAATTTTCAAGAACACAGTTGTACACTTTTACAGCTGATGAGTTTTTGTAGGTAAGCGTTGACGTTTGATGTTTGAGGTTAGGTATTGTAATATCAACTGTACTAACCGTAATGTCAAAATATTAAATAATGCTAAAATATTAGTAAATAAGTAATTATTAATTTTTAAAAATCAGATTTACCTGTGCACATGTTTTGAAAAATCTGCCAAAACTTCGATTTAAATAATAATATAAATTCTTTCCTTTTATTTCATTATTTGCTTTCATCGTATCGCCATCTGTTGTCAATCAGTGGAACTTCACCTCATATGTTAGAAGTGTACGTTACAATAACATATCAGGGTATATTATGTTCAACTTTCCGTAGTAGTTTATGATGTTGTTAAGGTTACTTTCATAAGTGGTCGTCTGAAAAAGTATTTTTGACTATAATAGTTTAGAATCGTTTTACAGGAAAATATATATGATGGAAATATTCAAGACAATTGAAAACTACTATAATATATTCTTCCATGCAGAAGCGCTGAGATTGTGGGCTTCAGTTTTCTTTATAACCCGTATGTGCTCCAAGTCTTGTATTCCAGCTGCAAATCCTGGAAAAAAGGACATTGAGCTGAAAGCAAATGATGTTTTATGGATATCTGGATACGCTATACACAGAGATCCCAAATACTATCCAAATCCAACTAAATTTGATCCAGATTGATTTAATGAAGGAAATAAGAAGAATGTTCATTCGTATTCATACATGCCTTTTGGAATTGGCCCAAGGAATTGTATTGGTAAGTAACAGATTTTTGATTTTTATTTTGTTGTTTAGTAATTTCATTAGAGTGTTTATTTGCAATTGTGTGAAATTCACTTTCAAAAACAAGCGCAGGGCCGACACTGTCTTCGTTTCTTATCTTTTTTATTTGTTTCTGATCTTACATTGAGTGTTTAACTGCAATTGTATGAAATCCACTTTCAGAAACAAGCGCAGGGCCGACACTGCCTTTGTTTCTTATCTTTTTTATTTCTTTCTGATCTTACATTGAGTGTTTAACTGCAATTGTGTAGAATTCACTTTCAAAAATAAGCGCAGAGCCGACACTCCCTTCGTTTCTTATCTTTTTTATTTGTTTCTCATCTTACATTGAGTGTTTAACTGCAATTGTGTGAAATTCTCTTTCAAAAATAAGCGCAGGGACGACACTCCCTTCGTTTCTTATCGCTTTTATTTTTTCTAATCTTTGTTGAGTCGTTATTAGATTCGTTGTTAGGAGTAGACGTGAGTAATTTGAGATTTTTACGCATATGTTATGTACATCGAAGAAAGAAGATGAATGATAAGTGAATAGGACTGATTGGATAGATATGATAGAAGGTTTGTTGAGTGATAAATGATTTCGAGTGTAATAAATAATTGAGTTTATATGGAGTGATCTATGAGTGTGGTTAAAGTGAGGGTGGTGTGTTTGGATGAGAATATTTGGTGAGAACTGATTGTTTGATTAATTTGATGAATGAATGTTTTGTGAATGATTTTAGGGTTCGTGCTACCTCATTTGATGGGATATAGCATGATGATATGTATGTATGTATATAGTAACCCAACAGAAGCATTAAACAAAATTATGACAAGCTTTATTTTCCATTGGCAAACGATGTCATATTGTAATTGTAATTGTAATTGTATTAATATAATTGTCAGGATCTTTTATTAAAAGCATTTTTATTGAAATATTTAAAAATTAGTTCCGTTAATGAACTATCAATAAATAATGTAATTTTAAATTTGCGGCTTCTAGATTCACTCTACTGGAAATGAAAATACTCATGGTATATTTGTTGTCGAAATTTGACTTGGTGGTGTTGAAACAAACTAATATACCACCTAAAATAGATAAAAGATGGTGCTATTGGATACTGAAGACGGAGTTAAGTTAGGACTTAAGATAAGGAATAAATAATATAATTTTAGTAGCAACTGTTATTCAGAGCAATGAGGTTTCCTGGGGATGGAACCTGGAGTTGTGAACTTCATTCCAAAAGTCAAAATTAATTAAGATAAAAAAAATAATTATACAATATTATTATATTAATTACAATACAGAAGGTGGAAGTTATTTTGATGAATGTTTATATTTTGTAAATTACAAAAAATATGTAAGTATGCCAACATTCGAAGACATGCAGTTTTCTCACAATCTTATATTCCTATACCTATTATACTCGTACTATAGAAAAATGTTCAAACCCCCTCCGAATAAAAATCTTGGTAATATCACTGATTCAGCGTTGTCCTTTTGTAATTCTTATATTAGCCGTGTTCCATTTGCCACTTGTATCAGATCTAACTTACATTTACTGAACCAGATCACTTATTTATTTCGCTTGATTACTTCGCTGACTTCATTTCCAATACTAGATTTACTGGTTCTAATTTACTTTGAAATAATTCAACTCAATAAGTGCATTAGTTTGCTTAATTCAGTTCATTTGGTCATGTTGTCTAATTTATCTGAGCTGATTATGCGGATCGCAAACCAACCCGGTAGCAATTGCGGTGGCGGTGGCGATCAGATGGTGCCTATGTCAATATTTTCAATGATATAGTACAACACTTTAGTGAATTAATATTTTGTTTTGCTTTTCTGTTTACAAATTAATTTTGTAAAATCAAGTATATATTGATAATAAATAAAATATTGTAGTTGAGTGGTGACAGTTAATTAATGTGTATTTATTTTAATTTGTTCACTTAAATATTTATGGTTTCAGGACATTATTTCATCAGGTTATGGGCCCAGTTTAGCGACAAATATAAAGTTCGAATCACATAATTTAATTCCAGTGATTTCACAATGAATATCAGTGCACAGTTTGTCAATCCAAATAAGTTTTTCAAATTTTAACTCCGATTTAACGTAAATTAGAACACCACCATGTATGAATTTTTTTCTGCAATAATAGTTCGAAATTATATATCCTGGAATACCATAATAGTTTATCTCATTTAAATTTAACCAATGTTCGGAAAAACATATAATGTCCATTGTGTTTTGAAAATTATTATTGAGAAGTATTTCAATATCACGTATTTTATTTTTCAAACACTAAATGTTAATATAAAATAGCTTGTAGTCACGGACTATCAGTCTAAATTTGGTGTGGTGGACCTTAATTATGAATAGTTTAAAATATAATAGTTGCTTAAAGGTCGCAAATAAAATAAGTAAACACAATGTTAATTGGTGTTTATTATAGTAATTTTCAAACGTTTCGGCCAACAGAATGTAGCCTTCATCAGTGACTGGATCAACAATAGTAAATATAAAAAATAATAAAAAATTAAAACTACAAAAGAACAATAACAAGCTAACATATTAGCTGTAGTCAGTAATAAAAAATTAATGTACAAACAGAAAACGTGGAACCGTAGTCAACAAGTTTTTTTATGAATAAAAAAACTTGTTGGCTACAAGCCAATAGCGGACGTCCTTGTTTCAAAAACAAGCGGCTGCCTGTTTGCCACGTGGTTATTCCGACAGCGTTAACTTTTTGTCATTCTGTTGCTGCACTTAGTTGCGAGCAATAATAGTTTTCTTTTTGAGTTTTAACATGCCGAGTTGTTGTTTATGTGGTCTTATATATGAACAATGTACTCTAAATTGGTCCTATATAAAAACCAATAAATATTTTGTTGTTATTTAAAGTTTTAATTTTTTTTATTTCTACCGTCCTTGCAGTGCGGTTCTGTATGTTTGTGTAACACTATAAAACCGTAAAACTAAACAAAATCGCAGCAGTATTTATTTACTAGTTTTCATTTGATATTCAAAAATGCGATTTTGTATACAATTTAATAAAAACTGAATGTATTTTAAAATATTTACTGATTGTTAATTTAAAGTTTAATTCATAAACAGAAGATATAATTTTATATGTGTGCCCCCTAAGCAAATATTTGAGTACGCACTTGTGTCTAATTAGTTTATGCTCCTTTCGATATATTTCTTTAGGACACTTATGTATACACGTCTGCGCATTGCGAGGACGAAACTCTATTAGAGAGATGAATGTATACATCTATCTCCCTTCATAGCGGATGCTACTTTCTATTGTAAAATACGTGCATCAGCGGTACTTATATAGATAGTAAGTATATGAATAATGGATACAGTTGATAGATTACGGTCGGTAATAGAGATTACAATGTTAAGTTCAAAACGTTGAATTCTGACTGGCTAACGATAAGAAATGTTACGTAAAGTAACGTAGAAAGATGAAAGTTGACCAACTTTTACGTTGCTTATCTTACTTTAACGCTTGCTTTGCGTCAATATACATACATACATACATAATCTAATACCTCTTATACCTGAAGGTGTCGAGGCTTAACATGTCAATTAACAAAAATTAATTCTTATAAATAAAATCCCGCCATTCTTTTCTGTTCCTGGCCATTTTCTTTGCCGAACTCCAGCTTGTGTTCATTTCTCCAAGACTTATTTCTACTGAGCTATTCCATGTGGGCTTTGGTCTTCATCTTCTATTCCTCCCAATTGGTCTTGCTTCCCAAATATTTTTTACTTGTTTAGACTCCCCCATTCTTGTCAAATGTCCGAACCACTGTAGTTTCTTTTGTGTCAAAATCTCCTTGACTGATCGTACTCCTGCTTGCTTTCTAAGATCTTCATTTCTTCTTTTATCAATTCGTCGAGCCCCTAAAACGCCCCTTATATACTTCATTTCTGTAGCTTGTAGTCTTTTCTGTTGTTTCTCCGTTAAAACCCAGTTTTCGCCGCTGTGGAGCATTATTGGTAGATATATTGTCTTATATACTGACATCTTTGTTTTTATTGAGATATTTTTGTGCTTTATGAATTTACTGTATAATGCTTTGTAGACTCTGTTTGCCGCCTGCATTCTATTACTTAAATCCTCTTCAATAGTTCCTTTACTGCTAATTATACTTCCCAAATATACATATGCGTTGACTTGCTCAATGGGCTCATTATTTAGCGTAATTTTGACCTCCCTGGCCTTCTTTCCTAATACCATGCATTTGGTTTTTTCTGTGTTTAAAGCGAGGTTATGAGAGTTTAATAAATCGGCACACGTTTCAAGATTTTTCTGAAGATTTTTCTCTGAGTTAGCAAATAACACAATGTCATCGGCGTACGCACATAATTCTAAATATATAGGTTGCAGATTTTTATAGCCTACTACAAATTTTTCCATTACTAAATGAGCCGCTTTTATTGCCTCATCTAATGCACATATAAATAGTAGCGGGCTTAATACACTGCCTTGTCTCACTCCTTCATTGTTGATAAACTTTTCCGATAGCCGGTTGCATGTTCTTACTTGGTTAGTTGTTGTATTATAGATGCTCTTTATTGCTTCAATTAGTTCTGGTACAACGTTTTTATTTTTTAGACTTTCCCAGATTTTGTTCCTGCTGATTGTGTCAAAAGCTTTTTTCATGTCTAGAAAACATAAGTATACTTCTTTATTTTTGGCTAGTGTTTTCTCTGCGATTTGCTGTAATGTGAATATATGATCCTGTATAGTATGCGCTGGTCTGAAACCACTGTGTACACTTTCAAGTTGCGGTTCTATCACTTTTCTTAATCTTGACTCAAGAATACCTTCATATATTTTTAAGCCGGTGCATAATAGCGTGATTCCTCTGTAGTTCAAGCAATTTTTGGAATCTCCTTTCTTGTAAATGTGTAAGATGATGCCCGTGTTCCACTCTTTTGGTATTATTTTCTTTCTCCAACAAAGATTTAGTATTCGTAGGAATGCGTGTTTTCCTTCTTCCCCCATATATTTTAATAGTTCAGGTGCAATTTCATCTCCTCCCGGTGCTTTTCCTGCTTTGATCTTCCTAATTTGTTCATCCAGTTCTGCCATTTTTATGAGACCAATTGGGTGTACTTCCGTGTTCCAAGTATTAGTTTTTTCTTCGATTACATGTTTTCCTGCCATGATATTATCTATTATATTTGAGTTTAAGAGCTCTTCAAAATATTCACACCATCTTTGCAAAATACTGTCTGTATCTGTTAGTACTTGACCATCACTTGATTTAATTTGTTGCAATTTGACGTTTGGTTTATTTCTGAAATTTTTGAGAACTTTATAGAACATTTTTTGATTTTCTTTACTATTTGTTTCCATCTTTTTCCCAAAATCTTCCCAGCTTGCTTGTTTTGCTTGCACAATAAGTTCCTTTGTTTCAACTCTTTGTTTCTTATATTGTTCATAGGTTACGTCATTTCTATGTTGAAGGTACAGCTTCCATAGTCTTTTCTTTTCTTTAACTGCGTCTTTAATTTCATTATTCCACCATGGTGTCGCTTTCTTACCATATCGTCCGGCAGTACGGTGGGGTAGGTAGCGTTACGGAATTCGAATCCGGAGATCCCGAGTTCGATTCCCACTCAAAGCTAGAAATTATAATTACAACCTCTCTGCGGCTCGGTGAGTCCGGACCCTGTACTGTAATTGGGATTCAATTCCTGTTGTACAGAGTAACATAAATAAATAAATAAATAAATATCTCATTCTGCTACAGCCACAAGATCTTTTCGCTGCACTTTTTAAACCATCCCTGAAATCCGCCCATGTTTTATCTAGGTTGCTATTTATACTGTTATTTAATTTAGTTAATTCTGTTGCAACCTCTTCTTGATATAGAGCTCTGCTCTCCGGATCTTTTAGTTTGTGTACTTTAATTTTTTCCTTGTTTAATTCTTTGCTTTCGTGATTTTGTCGTACTGCTTCTACGTTTTCTCTAAAGGTAGATTGCACTAAATAATGGTCGCTTCCAATTTCATAGCCGCGCATAACTCTGGTATCCATCACATCTTTTCTGTTTATTTGTTCTATGATTACATAATCTATTATTGATCTCTCCTTTCGACTGATTACTTCGCGTGTGTACTTGTGAATATCTTTATGGTTGAAAAAAGTATTTGTTATAATAAGCTCATTATCATTGCAAAACTCTATTAATCTCTTTCCATTGTTGTTCAGTCAAATGAAAAACAAATTCAAGATACTATCTGGGAAAGAGTTCAAGAGGAAAAGAAAAAAGGAAATACATGTAAAATAGGATATAAAAAAGTATTTGTAAATGAAAAACTGTGGAAATGGGATACTGTAAATTATGAACTACGAGAAGTAAATAAAAACGGGGAAAATATCCCAAAAAACTAAGAAATAAGCCAGAAGAAAACGAAGTAAATAATAGAACTATTAATAGTAGCTTAAGTAATAATAATAAAAAATATAATGGTAGAATAATTAAGAGGGGGTTAGAAAACAATAAAAATAAAAAAACAAAGGGAGAAAAATTGGATCATAGCCATGTGGAACGTGCAGGGGATCAATGGTAAGGAACAAGAATTAATTGAAAATTTTGAAAAAGGAAATATAATGCTATTAGCAGTAACAGAGACCAAAAAGAAAGGAGCAGGCAATAAAATTATGGGCAATGAGCATCTTTGGATATACAGTGGGGTGGAAGAAAAGGAAAGAGCGAGGGCAGGTGTAGCATGTTTAATAAGAAACAGCATGGTAAAAGATATTAGCAACTGGGAATATGTGAATGAAAGAATTCTAAAAATAGATGCTAAAAAAGGAAAAAAGTTGTTAAAACTAATAATAGCATACGGACCTTCAGAAGATGAAAATATTTCAGAAAAAGACCGTTTCTGGGAGACGCTACAGTTAACGTGCGAAATGTGTACAGGAAAATTAATAATTGCCGGCGACCTTAACGCCAGAGTGGGTAACGAAGCAAAAAGATGGAATGGAGTAATGGGCATTTACGGAGAAGAAAAACTGCGTCAATATAAATGGTTTCATTCTATCACAAATTTTAACTTCACGTCTTACCTATTACATTTTGCGTTGCTTCTCGCGTTACTTCATTATAAATCCCGCTTAATTAAGTACTTTTTGAAATACCTGTTGCTGCTTCAGATATATCAATTTAATTTTTTGCTACTTTCTTCATGAAATTCATAACTCTGATATCACTTGTCGAGTTTGACTATGAATTACTTGCTCCCTTTTTCCTAATTTTTTTACTTTAAGAATCTGAATCCATATTTAAAAATTATTATTATGGAGTTGGGCTCGTATATATTGGTTTCTTTTTAATAAGATTCAGGAATGAATGAAAGAAGGATAAAATCTACGGAGATGATATTAAATGAGAATTACTTATTCATTTATATTTGTATTTAAAATAAAAATATAGCCTAAAATATTTTGGAGTACTGTTCCTCCTAGAATTTGTGATAATGTCAGTTTTAGAAAATATTCTTTTCGAAGGCGCAAATGTAGCCGCTGCAAAAAGATATTTTCTGACCAAAAAATAGATGGATTAGAAAAAAATGTATGTTTATAATTACTGCTTTTCCATTATAATAGCTTTTTTATTAAGCATTTTATTTTAAAATTTCAGGAATGATTTTCTGTGATAAAATCTTCCGAGATGAGATTAAATATAATGGATTTAACTTCGTAACAACGGGAGTTTTTTTTAAGTCGAACAAGTAAGTTCTACTGCGGTAGAAGTACACGCCATTGGTATTTTTCTAGAAGGCCGTTGCCCCTCAATCTCAGTAGAAAGAGAATAAATTGATATTTTTATTTTTGTGTTAGATGTTGGAGTTGAAGATGTTGTAGTAGGTGATTTATCTTCATCTTTGGTTTACAGATCATTTGTAGAAAACGCCAGTAAAGAACTTGGATGTAATCCTTTTAAATATTCTTTTAAATTGGTTCTGTTTTTAAAATATTTATATTGATTTATATATATATATATATATATATATATATATATATATATATATATATATATATATATATATATATATATATATATATATATATATATATATATATATATATAAATATATATATATATATAAATTTATTGTCAGTTGTAAGGCTAAAATAATTGCACATTTAGGATCGTTTTCCTTGTCAAAAAAATAAATACATCAACACGCCTTCTACCCATTACTGGGTGTGGCACTCTGCCGACGCAGATCTCGGTAAGTGATATATTTTGCGCGTGAAGTGCGGTTACCATTCATTTTTTTGACTTTTGCCACCTCACTTCACTATCAAATCAAAACAATTATAAATTGGCAAAAACCCGAAAACAATAAACATAAATTATGTGCAAGACTGCGAGATATATAGTTTCAAGTTACAAGTTAGGCTCTTTGTGTGTTTATTGCTTGTGTTAACTGGTTCACTCTCAGAAATACTAGACGCTAGTTTTAATACTGTATTTATTGACAACCTCTCACTATACCCGCACATAACAGACTGCCTGATCAATTGTACATAACTATACAAGTAAACTATGTAATACTAAGTTATATAATTCATCATTAAGATATAATTCATCATTAAGATATAATTCATGGTTAATTGCGTAATCGCTAACATCCGGCCATACTGACAGTGCGTACGTCCTCGTACGCATTTTCTTCTCTTCTTCTCCAGGGTCCCCTATGCATCTCGTTATCCTTCGAGGTGCGTTAGGTACCTAGTACGAACACAATTTGTATTAGTCTAATATTTTACATAATCATATTACATTCACCCTACAATGCATAGTACACACACAAGTTGATCTGGCCAGGATCAACTCTGTATGCCCATACATTGCTTACACAATCCCCCGCCACTTTAAGGTGCTGACTGCGTGGAGCTCAACTCCGCCATACAGTATACACAACACCCCTGAATCAGGCTCACCCTGATTTAGGCTTCTCAATTAACAACTCACTTAACAACTTATTGATCTTACGATCACTCAACTCATTGATCTCCTGGCTGCAGCCCTTGAGATCCTGCTTTCCTTTTTATTTACACCTGTAACATACTTAACATCCGGTTATATTTATTTTTACTTACGTTCTACAGTGAAAGGCTACATGTGCTCCACACTTACCACACCTTTGTATGGTATTTTGCTTCTATCGGAATACTTTTCATCTTTTACTCTGTACCTGTCATTACTCAAAATTTCGACGATTCTGAATGGACCCTTATATTTTTCTTGTAGTTTTCTGCTTGAACCATCACTTGTGAGACTGGATATTTTTGTTAATACTTCATCACCTATTTTGTAAACAGGAGCTTGTGCTCTTGTTTTGTTAAAACGTGCATTTTGGATTATTCTGTTCTTTTCTTATTTGAATTCAATTTCTTTTCTCAAGTTCGTGACGTCAATAGGAACTTCATTTTCCATTTCTGGAATTAATCGATCTCCATCAGTTGCCAAAAAGTAGCCGAACATTGCCTCCGCTGGGCTGGTCTCCGTTGTCTTGTGCATTGTGCTATTGATACCCTGTTGAACAGCCGTCGCATAATTGTCTCAACCACTGGACTTAACGTCAGCTCCCAAGGTTGCCATTGCATCAAGCACTGTACGATTGGCCCGTTCCACTTGGCCGTTACCACGAGGCATTCCAACAGCAGTTATATAGAGTTTTATTCCTTTCTGTACACAAAAATCTTTAAATTTTCGAGAAGTAAATGCTTTTCCCGCATCTGCGATAATTCTTCTCGGATTTCCAAATATTGCCACTATTTCTATTAATTTACATATCACATGTTTGCTTTTAGTACTAGGAACCGCTTTTACGAAAGTAAACTTCGTAAATGCATCAATAATAACCAAAATATAACTATTTCCATTCTTGCTTTTAACGAAGGGTCCTAGATGGTCAAGATGTAGCGTATGAAATGGTCGACAATATTTAGGAATGGAATGTAACAAGCCTGGTTTTTTTCCACCAGGTACTTTGTGATACAAACAATTCAAACATGATTTAATATATTTTTTTACGAAATTTCTCA
Organism: Pterostichus madidus; assembly: GCA_911728475.2. Classification (NCBI taxonomy): domain Eukaryota; kingdom Metazoa; phylum Arthropoda; class Insecta; order Coleoptera; family Carabidae; genus Pterostichus; species Pterostichus madidus. The sequence continues at coordinate 12,956,009 of OU452318.1, forward strand.
TGCGAGGAAACCAATATATTTCCCGTAATCTTGTTACTGTTTTGTCAACTGAAAAATTACCGATATCATCGTGATTTGCTTTAGCAACTTGCCAACGGCAATCAATTGGTACAACCCACCGCCTACCACAGTTAGTTAATCTAAATACCCTGCCAGCTCGCAAATCATAATTATTAAAAGTATCTTTATTCGCATCGGCCTGTCCTGACAATAAGATGTTTTTAATTTTTACAATCTCTGTATCTCTACTTTGGGCTGAAACAATCCAATCAGTATTTTTAATTAACAAAATATTTTCAATTTTTCTGGAGGAATCTAATTCTGCAGGATTACGACTTAAGGCGTCCACGTGCCTCATTTGAGTTCCATTTCTATGAATAATTTCAAAATTGAATTCTTGCAACGCGAATACCCATCTTGCAATTTTCGGTAAGATATTTTGTTTAGTAATGGTGTTTTTCACAGCATTACAGTCAGTAATTATTTTAAATTTTGTACCTAATAAATAATGTCTAAATTTTTGTATTATTTTCACTAGTGCTAATAATTCTAGTTCAAATGAATGATAGTTTTTTTCTGAATTGTTAGTTTGTATACTAAAATACGCGATTGGTTTTTCGCCCTGTTTCGTCACTTGTACTAAGATACCGCCTAAACCATCCCTACTGGCATCTGTATACACAATAGTTTCCAAATCGGGGTTAAATATTGTTAATACTGGCTTTGAGGTTAATATTTGTTTTAAATCATTTACTATTTTCTTATGTTTATTATTCCATATCCAAGGAGTGTCTTTCTTTAGTAACTGAGTAAGTGGTTGTACTTGTTTTGCGTAATTGTATATAAATTTACGAAAATAACCTATTAATCCTAACAACTGTCTTAATTGATGTATATTTTGAGGGTCAGGAAATTTGTCTACTGCTTCTATTTTGACCGGACTTGGTTGGATTGAATTGTACGTAATATCATATCCAAGAAATGTTATCTGTGTTTTTGAAAAGAAACATTTTGACATATTAATGATTAAACCATGTGCTTTTAAAACAATCAAAATTTCTTTTAAAATTTTAAGACCTTCATCTACCGTTTTTGATGGTATTAGTATGTCATCCAAATAAACTACAACTTTAGAGAATCTTAATTGACCAAGTACACAATTAATCATTTCCTGGAATACCACCGGGGCGTTTGTCAAGCCAAATGGCATTCGCAAAAATTCGTAGTGACCATCTGGAGTTACGAATGCTGTTTTGGGAATAGATTTTTCGTTCATCGGTATCTGGTGATAACCGCTAGCTAAATCAAGACTGGTGAAGTATTTGCAGTTTTTTAATCTATCAATTTGGTCTTCAATTAATGGAAGAGGGTATTTATTTTTAACTGTTATTTTGTTTAACGCCAGATAGTCTACGCACAGTCGTTTTTCATTATTTTTCTTTTTGACGAGGAGAACAGGGCTGGCATAGGGCGAGTGGCTTTCTTTTATAATTCCTGCGTTTAACAAGTTTTTTACTATGTCCCTCGTAACCTTTCTCTCTTGTTCAGATAAACGGTATGGTCTAAATGCAATTGGTTTCGTAGTGGTTAATTCAATATTCATTGCTACGTTATGTGTTTTACCTAACGATTCAAAGTTTGTGCCGGCGATCACATCTTTAAATTTGAATATCAGATTTTCCAATAGTGTAATGTTTGATTGAGATAAATGTTCACCTTTATTAATTTTTATTTCATTTATAGTAGAAATAATTTGATTTTTATAAATAAAATTGAGATTGTTATTAATCCTGTAATAAATAATATTTAGGTTTTCCGTAAAGTTACGGCCGATAAGTATATGTGTGTCCGCTATAGCTAAATCTACAATGCAAAAGGTACATTGTAAAGTTACGTTATCTATGTGAATTCCTGCCTCAGTGCATTCACAAACTTGAGTGCCTACTCCTAAAAATCCTGACAGAGTTACTTTCTTTTTTAATTTATTCACTTTTAATTTTAATTGTTCAACCAATGATCGCTCAATAATGGAACAGTCACTTCCAAAATCGATAGATGCCGTAGAAGGTGTACCGTTTATAATAATGTCTTTATAAAATTTATTTTTTGGATCATGTGAAATATATTTAACTTCCTTATTTGTTTGACTTTTATTTTCAGTTTTTATATTAGATTTTCTATTTCTATTGTTACACATATACTGTAAATGTCCAGTTCTATTACATAAACTACAAATTTTATCTTTTGCTCTACATTCAATTTTTTTGTGACCCATTTTACCGCAACAATAATATTGCATTGAAATCGGTTTACGTAAGGAAAATTTTTGCATATGATTATATTCAGGCTGTTTACTCTTTGAGGAGGAAGGTTCTGGATTTGATTTACTATTTTGATGATATATTTTATTTCTCAAATAGCTAGCTAAGTGGTTTGGATCGGTTACGTTAGCAGCTTCAACTGCTGACGTAATGGTTTCATCACCTATACCGCCTACAATTAACGATACCTTATCTGCATTTGAAAAATTAGCTTTGAGTTTTTCAATTTTAGTTAAATGGTCGAAATGATAATTATAAAGTGATTCTCCGATTGTCGGCTTATGATTTGCTACCTCCATAAATAATTTGTATAAGTCCCTATTACTTTGAAACGTATCTTTTAAAGTTTCTTTCCACTGGTACCACGAGCAGTTTACCCAATCTGCTTGGTTTCTTGTGAATGTATTGTACCATTTATTTGCTGTACCTTTCAATTTACTCAACGCACTCATCTTTGTAAAATTATCAGACCAGTTTCCCGCCACGGCGTGATTATCAATTAAGTCTAACCATTCAGTAATTCTCTCGATTGCAGGGTCAAAATCGGGTATGATATTTATTACGTTAGGTTTTAGCGCTGCACTTACCCCCATTTCCATAAAACTACTACCTGCTTCCGTAAATGAGGGTGGTGTATTAGTCGGCCGGCTTCTGGCGCGAGTCGCTTTATGATGAACTTGCAAATGTCTGCTTGATCGAAGTCGTTTTTTTCTCTGATTCCTGCTGCTGGAATCGCTCGAGTAACTTGAGCTCACGGAGCTACTATCGCCGCTACTGCTGCTCGTCCTATCACGTTGGCGCGAAGACATACGTTTCCGCGAATACCTTCGCGATCGACTCCTTTTTCGTTTCTTGGAAGGCATTCCACACTGTAGGGCGTCGTTAAAATCCCACTTCTGATGTTAACTGGTTCACTCTCAGAAATACTAGACGCTAGTTTTAATACTGTATTTATTGACAACCTCTCACTATACCCGCACATAACAGACTGCCTGATCAATTGTACATAACTATACAAGTAAACTATGTAATACTAAGTTATATAATTCATCATTCAGATATAATTCATCATTAAGATATAATTCATGGTTAATTGCATAATCGCTAACACTTGTTTACTTACTGAAACTGAGAAGTGAACGAGTTCGTTCCTTGTTTAATCGAAATTAATTTGAAATATGGAAAAATATATACTATTGCTTATCATATTATTGCCCAACACTACTTTTTTTATCTGTCCGAACATCGTAACACCCCTACTTTCGAGTTGGACTCGTATATTTTCCTAGCGAATATACACGTCTAGTGGACTGAAACGTTGAATTTAAAATAAGCAAACATAATTTAAATAAAAAATTGTATTCATTATTACATATCAAGCTGTGACATAACACAAACAAAAAAACAGGCACCAATCTAGTCTATAACAAATCAAACGAAACTTTTACAATAGAAGATATTAACTTACTGGAAAAATGTTTAAAACATAGCATTTACTCACCTTCTCCACAGACAGAGGAAATACCAGTTGACCTGGAAAATATCATATCGCGACAACCGGAACGAAATAAAGAACATTTAAAAAAAGAAACAGAAAGAAGTTTGAAAAATTCCATCGCAAAACAGAAAAAAAAGTCCCAAGAATCCAAAAAGTACCATATTATGAAGAAGTTAAAATAAAAAGAGGTTGTTTATCTTTAAGCTGATAAAGGCAATTCAACAGTCATTCTAGAGAAAAATGACTACTACCATCAAGTTAACAAAATGCAACAAGCAGGTCCATACACAATTCTGCCCAAATGTTCGGTATTTAATTATATTAATACAACTACGAAATCAATTGAATCGGTCATTTAAAAACAACGTAGGTCGTAATTTTTTCCGAAAATGAGTTTTTACTAGAATTTGCTTCTAGGTAATTTTCTGAAAAATCTACATAAATTGCATTGCTCCTAGCTACATATTTTAGATAATTCAATTTGAAGTCACTGCAAATAAAACATTAGTCAGTGAATTAAGTATTTTTTGCAGCCACTCCTAAATAGTGCTGAATATTTTCATCTCAACTGGAGGTGATATTGAAACGTCAAAAGTTGAGTTGTTATTAATAAGTTAATTGTGCTAGTGATTAATTAAATATTACAATTAATTATTTAATTTGAATTAAAAATTTGAAAACAGATGAATCAATATTTGAGGGTACAGCTCGTAAGGGTGCAAATGACGCGTGTTCCATGTTATTACAATAATTTCGGCTTAGAGGTCGAACAACGTTATCTGTTCTCTGATGGATGACCGGTACAAAATAAAAACCAATACAAAGGTCAGATTTTTGTTGTCCTTAATAGATACCAAAAGGTGTGAAAAATGTATCATTTCTTTTCCTATAAGAGGCCATTCCTTTCTCCCAAATGATCGAAATTATTAAAAAGAGAATCATAAAATATGTTCGAATTTACGTGCCAATTGAATATTATAAAATAGTAAACGAATCAGGTGATAAATTTATAGTTGAAGAGGTTTAAACAGATAAAATTTATGAATTTAAAAAATGGTGGTCACAGTACTACAAAAAAAACTGATTGTCTACCGTATCTTATGGAAAACGAGTTCCCAAAGATCAAAAACGAATGTTTTTTCCTTCCACGTACATGAGGTTTGAATTTGATGCAGACAAGGAAGGAACCATAGCAGCACACGATTATATTGATGGTATGATGAAAAACACCTTCGAACTGTTAAAAATTTAGACATCTACATATCACTTCTTTTTGCCAAAGCATACAGAAACAAAGTTCCATTAAATCTTTAAAAAAATCTAAACTTAAAACAAATGAAAACAGCATTATAAAAAATCACAAAGAGTTTTACAACAATATATTTAATTCGCCAACTGATGAAGAGGGAAGAATCCAAGAAAATGTGTAATCTGATGACGAATATGATTATGTACATTAATTATGTAATTCTATATCATTTAATTTCCTTTTATTCAGATTTTATTGTATAAAGATATCAAACTAATAGTGTTATTGTAAAACGGTCCCTTGTTTTGTTGTTAAAATGCCCGTTACCTGATTCCAAGAATTATTACCTGCAATAGTATAAATACGTTACCAGTTTTAAATTTGTTTATGTACTACTGACGAAGAATGCATGGCAGTCGGAATGTACATTTAGTATGTTATAATATAACTTCTCTTGTGAAGAAATGAATATTGTGTTGTTTTTTAATATTTATCTTCACACAGCTCTAAACTATATATTAATTAAAAGTAATTATTGCCCGGATATCGTAGAAAAAACTAAAGTTTTTTTTTTATTTTGTCAATATTTTTAGGTAGCTATTCACAGAAGAAAATTAAAAAGAGAAAACTTGTAAAAAATGTTTTAATTTATTAACAACACATCTACATAAAATAACTTAAATAAACTATTTAAAAATATTGCTTAATTATTTGCAATTTTGTTTTTCATATGATGTATTTCGGCAATTTTTTTCTGAAACATAAAATAAATATTAGGGCTTCATAAATATCTATCAATAGTTTAATGTTTGCCGCCTTGTGAAAAAACGTACAACTGCGCCTATAATTATAGTGGCAGAAAACCCTATGAAACTGTAATTTAGCGAGCGAGGATTGCAAACTTCTTCCTTGAGAATAATAATATCATCCATTATAGCGTCGTTGTTTAATATACTATTCTTTCGTTAGAACACGTTGCCCAGGGATGACTTTTAGAAGAAAAATTTACTTTCCGAGAGGGTCGTGACAAAAATTAATTTATTGTAGCGTTAACTTTATAAGTAAAACTGAAATATTTTCAGTTGATCAGTGGCCTATCAATTTACTATTCGTTAAATGAAAAGAAATTATTTTTGTAAAAATACAATATTGTTAGTAATTAATTTTTTTACGGTATCATATAATCCAAATCACTCAGATGCAATCGTATATTTTTTTATATAAGATGAAGTCAGCGAGATTTAAATGCGCAAATTAATGCCTAGTTCATCTACTGGGCTACAACTAACTGTCGGTTGTATTAAATTCTAATATTAATAATAAATACAGTAAAATTAAGAAATAGTAGTACATTTTATTAAAGTTGACAATTTACAAAATTACAAAGTACTAATAACATGTGACATCAATTTACACTATTGTCTGTTGTATATCCAGCATCATCACATTTCTCCATTGTTTTCATAATAATGTCAACAACTTTATACTCCTGGTGCTCTTCTTCTTCCCGTAACAGGAAATATATAACAGGACTCAGTAATTCTCTATCTACTTTCTGATCTCTTCCTCCAGTAAATATACTTACTATTACACCTACAACCATAGTTAATACGATACCAATAACACTATAATAGTAAAATGATATCCTGTATATCCAAGGAGGGATATATTCATGTTTATCTATACTTCTACAATGAAAATAGCATTAATTATTTGTTTTACTAGTTCAGAATTAGAAAAACTTACGTTAAGTTAAATACTACATCGAGTTCTAAGCCACATCCTTCAATAGAAGTCGGTAATGCAGGTGTTACTATACCTCCTTTACTGACATGATACTGAGCACCAAATGAGATCCATCCAACAAATAATAGAGCACTAATTGCACCCGTCAAAGTACCCTAAACATTTTATTCAGTTAGTAACTTGAAATAGACACTCCATTTTACAGTGCTGCCCAATAGGAAGTAAAATCCGAGTAATATGTAAACCAAAGTGTAATTTCGTCTGAATCTCTATAGGCAAATAAAATTAAGGTCGCTGCGCCATCTAGAACACTTCGAGAACTGCTGTATCCAGGGTAGATTTTTGACGTTTTATAGTTTGGTTTAATTTATATTTTGATCTGTAGAGTAATTCAAATATTTGATAGATTTTATTCTTATATTTGACAAGAAATTTAATATCAAGACTTGCTTAAGTACTCGTAATAGTTGAATTACACATCATTTTAAAATGTTCAATTTATATGCAATATTTGTTTATAAAAATACTATTATGCTGGTTATAGAGGAAATTTGGTTTTCTTTAATAGATTACCTTAATTAAATATGTTAGCGATTATATTGCATTTAGTTGTAAATACATTTTTGTTAATTTATTTTTATAATTACGATTGATTTGGTTCATTAATAAACTTCTGGTATAACGCAACACAGTAGTAATTTATCTTAGATAGTTACACAACCCTTAATGATATAGACATTTTATTCGATTGTCCGGCAGTTGGGTTTTGTCTACGAGCATGGGAGTATCTCGGAGTAAATAAAAGTGCAGTAGGTGAAACGTTATACGCCTATATGTTACTGTTTAAAAGGTGAGTCCTTTGCTTTCTTACGTTTATTTCCGTAGTAATATTTAATATGGTTTTACATTTATGTTGCTATCATTCATATTATTTTACCGAGAACTATGAATGACCAACATACTACGCACAACGGGATTATGTGAATCTTTACCGTCAAGATACGAGATCATGCGGATCTGTATCAACGTTATGAGATCATGCGGATCTATATCAACGTTATAAGATCATGCGGATCTATATCTACGTTATGAGATCATGCGGATCCATATCAATGTTACGAGATCATGCGGCTCTATATCAACGTTACGAGATCATGCGGCTCTATATCAACGTTACGAGATCATGCGGATCTATATCAACATTACTAGATCATGCGGATCTATATCAACGTTACGATATCATGCGGATCTATATCAATATTGCGAGACCATGCGGATCTATATCAATATTGCGAGACCATGCGGGTCAACACCGACTGTGATGTGTGTATTCAGAGCATGTACGCGAGCGAATGTACGAACGAATTTGCATTACCAGACAATACTATTGTATATTACGTTATATAAGGGCGTGTAAGTTAGGTTATTCGCAATATGGTATTTGTGAACGATATCTTTGTAATGAAAACATAATCATAAGGTTCACCGAGTTTCGTCGATCACGTTCCATTCGAATTTCAGGTACGGTCAAGTGGAACTTGTCAACCCGGGGCGTGAATCTACGGTGGTACGGTTGTAATACGTAAGTTAGCATTTACGATTATTTAAAATGTGCGGTAGTTATAACGAGATACGAATTGTTTCTTTTGCCACGATTTAACGAACGCTAATAAATACATGGAAGGAAACCAAAGATTACGATGTGGTACATATATAACGCTGGGTATGAGATTTGATGTGGCATAAATGATAAACTTTTGAAAACAAATATGCATATCATTATCAATTTCATTTTTTGTTGGACTTACTATAGCATGTTTTAAAACATACATACATACATACATACATACATATCTTCACGCCATATCCCAACAAATGGGGTAGCACGAACCCTAAAATCACTCATCACACCCATCAAACAACCAATCATCGTCAAACACTCTCATCCAAACACAACACCCTCACTTCAACCACCCTCAAAGATCACTCCATAAACTCATTCATTTATACACTCGAAACTACTATCACACAACAAACCTTCAATCACATCACTCCCTCTCACCTACCACTCACTTTCCTTCTTCAACGCACACAACGCATGCATAAAAAATCTCAAATTACTCACGTTCACTCCCAACAACGAAAAAATAACGAAACTAACAACGAATCTACAAGATTAGGAAAGATGAAAGCGATAGTCTGCACTTATATATGAAAGAAAAGACCACACAATGCAGTAACTGAAAATGAAACAAAAAGATAAAAAAGGGAGGGAGCGTCGCCCTGCGCTTGTTTTTGAAAGTGAATTTCACACAATTGCAGTTAAACACTACGTAAAAACTGAAAATGAATTCAAAGTTAAGAAAGAAAGGGAGTGTCGCTCTACGCTTGTTTTTGGAAGTGAATTCCACACAATTGCAGTTAAACACTCAATGTAAGATCAGAAAAGAATAAAAAAGATAAGAAACGAAGGGAGTGTCGTCCCTGCGCTTGTTTTTGAAAGTGAATTTCACACAATTACAGGTAAACACTCTAATTAAATTACTAAACAACGAAACTAAAATTTAAAACCCTGCGCATTTCTGAAATCATCAGATTCATTCCGCAATTAATCTTCGCCAAACGTTCCTATCCTGACACACCACTTTTGCTTCATCCACATTCATAATTCCTTTCATACAAGCACGTTTGTTCCTCGTACTCGGAAACTTTCGTTCACGCAACAATCCTTCTATCATATTCATCCATTTATTCATAGGTCGCCCACGCAATCTTTCACCCTCAATTTCACCAACATATACCTGTTTCACTAATCTCTCATTCGACATACGTTCAACATGCCCAAACCATCTCAACTGACTTATACCTACTTTTCTAACTACATTCTTCTCAATTTTACACTCATCATACACCAATGTATTCCGGACACGATCTCTTCTAGTATAACCACACACACCCCGCAAATACCTCATTTCCACAGTAGTTATACGACGTTCATGTTTCTTCATCCACACCCAACATTCACTACCATACATCAATGTAGGCACTAAAACACCATTATACACACTCAATCGAGCATCTCTGGATACATTCACATTTCGAGCAAAGGTTCCCAGAGCACCCAATACCTTGCGTCCCGCAGATACTCTTCTTTCAATCTCACAATCAATACGTCCATCCCTTGAAAACATACTACCCAAATATAAAAACTCATTCACTTGACCCAATCTCACACCATTCACCGAAACATTACAATCAGTCACCAAATCGCTCTTTTCAAACACTAACACTTTACATTTATCGACATTTAATAATAAATTTAAATCTTTTCCTACTTCATTTATATTTAGAATCATTCGTCTCAATTGCTCTTCAGATTCACCCATAACAACCACATCATCCGCATATGCTAACGCAGGCACAACACTACCACCAATATGTACACCATCCACCCCATTCAACGCCGTTCGTAACAATACATCCATGTACAAATTAAAGAGCCACGGAGACATCCCACAACCTTGTTTCACGCCAATGTCTATACAAAACCAATCACTCAATCTACCATTAACTCTCACCGCAGCCTCACTACCTTCATACAGCGCACGAATTGCCCCCAACAAATTACCATTTATACCGTACTGTAACAGTACATTCCATAATGTCTCGCGATGAACACTATCATATGCTTTTTTAAGATCGAGAAAGCCACAGAACACCTTCTTGTTCTTAGCAAGTGACTTTTCAACAATCATACGAAGAGAAAACAATTGATCCACACATCCTCTCTCAGGCAAAAAACCACCTTGCATATCGCTTAACTTGGAGATTGTTAAGGTTCGTACCTTATGAATAAGAATCTTCCCGTACAACTTCCCTACCACACTCAGCAAACTTATCGCACGAAAATTAGTACATTCACTCGAACTACCTTTACCTTTAAATAAAGGACAAATGATAGCACATTTCCAATCATCAGGAGCCACACACCGTTTTAAACAAAATCTAAACAAATAAACTAACCAGTCAAATAACCTCTAACCTCCATACTTCAACATCTCATTCGATATACCATCCAAACCAGGAGCCTTACCATTCTTCAGACGCATCAATGCGAAACTAACATCACTCTCATCTATATCCCATTCATCACCACTAACATTTTCGCTAACATTTTCACTACAACCATTCGGTCTATTAATGCTACCATATAAAGTCCTAAAGTACTCACACCATCTATTAGTAACATCTGATTCATTCCACAATAACTCACCATCCGCACTCTTAATCGCTTTCACTGCCCTGACATTACCACCTCTCAATCTCTTCACTGTCAACCAAAACATTCTTTTATTCATACTAAAATCATTAGTTAATCTTTCACTCATCAAATCATCAAAACGCGCCTTGCTTTCTCTCACTACTCTCTTAACACATTTATTTAACCTCTTGTATTCCAGCAAGCATTCATCACGTAAACTTCCAGGCACATCTTTCACATTTAGAAATCGCAAATATGCTCTCTTTTTCACTTCAATCGCTTCTTTAACTTCTTTATTCCACCATGCATTTTTTGGACAAGAACCTAATCTACATTCACCACAAACTTCTTTTGCACATTTAAGAACTGTATCCTTAAATTTGAACCAAACATCATTTATGCTGCATTCAAAATTAAGTTCACATACAGGAAAAGATTCATTTATTTTCTCAACAAACAAATCTCTAACATCCTCATTCTGCAATGCACTGGATTTCACACGAAACATTTTATTAGTATTTTTCACCCTCATTCTCCAACATTTATCTAGACGTATACGCGATACCACCAAATAATGGTCATTCGTACCCAATTCAGCACCACGCTTCACACGCGTATCTACAACTAAACTTCTCAATCGTTCATCATACAAAATAAAATCAATCATACTCCGTCTATTTTCACTAATATTCTCCCATGTATACAAATGAGCAAGTTTATGTTTAAAGATAGAGTTGGAAACAAAGAGATCACGCTCCAAACAGAAAGATACTATTTTCCTACCGTTTTCATTCACTCTTGCATCACCAAGCTTACCCAATACATTCCCAGACATGCTTCTCTTAACTCCCACCCAACCATTTAAATCACCACATACAATAACTTTCTCACCTGAATCACATGAATTAATAACACTATCTAACAAATTCCAAAATCTATCTTTTTCAAGATCATTTTCGGATTCGGTTGGACCATAAACTGACACAACGAAGATTCTATGAAAGCCTACCTTTAATCTCAGCCAAAGAATTCTCGATGAAGTACAACCATATTCTCTCACAAACGGTTTCATTCGTTCAGTAACAAGCACACCAACACCATGCTTCGCGTGTTCATTCTCAGCAACACCCGACCACAAGCAAAACAATCCATCCACTTCTTCCTCACTACATCCTTTCCTTTTAGTCTCACTGACACACAAAACATCTACATTATACATACGCATTACATTCATCAATTCATTTTCTTTACCAGTTATACCCCTAACATTCCACGTACCAAACTTACATTCATCAAATTTCACCCATTTATTTTTCATTTATCCAAAAGAAATAAAAGAAGGGTTCTCTCGGTAGAAGAGTAGAAGTTAAGGTAGCTTACCAGGCTTGTCCTTAACTATAAATAGAAAAAGAAAACAGTTACATTTACACAACTGTCAAACGTCAACTGTCAAACGTCAATCACACCTAAAAACAAAACATAACTCAGCGTTTCTATACACGTAACCAATATAAACAAATAACGATATGAAAGAAAATATATATATAAAAAATTAAACTACTATAAAAATGAAAGATAACACTTATCTTAATAAAACGATACTCGAGAAGTCCAGTGACAAACAGTATATTTTAATCCAACTCCAAAAACCCAGTCAAAAACCCAAATAAATTTCGCACTTGACGGGTGAGTTCTATTTATTCTGAAATAATTTGATAACATTTAATTGAAGTTCATTATGCATAAAGAAGGACTGATATCAAATAATACAGATAAAACTACAAAACCTAATCGCACTTTAATATTATAAAACACAAAATAACTCAATTTTACATTTAATTTATTTACACAATTGTCATTATATCTATTGAATTTAGAATAAAAATTAAACTATTAAAAATATCTAAGCCTGAAATGGTTAAGTGCTCCTTCTATATTTATTAAATGAACGACAGTAATGCTGGGTTGCAAGAAAAAAAATAAAGAGCTCTTCAGTTAAAGAATTGTATCAATAGCGATTTTCTGAAATTTATTGAACCGTTAGTTTCTAATGAACCGATAAAACTTTCATGCAACCCAACATAAATCTTTCCGGTGAATTTACTTATACTTTAGAATCTCCAAACGTTTTCGATTGATTATTTAATAAATTTATTACAAGATCTACTGTTTCAGTCTCTTCTGCTGTATTTGTATCGTGACTTTCCTCTATTTCGACATTATTATACGTGGCGTTTTAATGATCACTTTGTCCGAAATTTTGCATCTCAATGGATTTTTTTTCTACCACTATTTTGAATTTGTATATTGTGTTTTCTTCGCATTTAGAAAGTTCATAGATATTGCATTTCGTTTGAGATGCACAGTCAAAAAATTTATTTGGCAACAGTTTTATTTCCATATCACTTGATTAGTACTTACCATGAAAAATTAGTTATTTTTTTCATTAGGACTAATAATACAAGTTTTCGTACGGAGCAATAAAGGTTATTATTATTATTATTAATATATTGTTTATTACCATGGCAATTTTAGTAAAAATGTTATTTGTGGTCCTAAGACGTATCCATGCAGACGTAAACATTCCTGAAATAGCATTCTTTTACTACTGAAAAAGTTGAAATAATAATGTAATAATTTTTTGTGAAATGTAGGAAACATATTACCGTACGTGGGTTAACTTTTACCCTATTTTTAATCGCATAATCCATACTGCATGCTTATCTATTAATTCGGCAATCTTAAATTTTGTCTCAAATGTTTTTTTTACATCCTAGTACGCAGTAATAATCGTTCTACTTTATATGTTTTATCACCACACCGAAAATATTTCAAAATATCTGTATCTAATCTATAATATAGTTCAAAATGTGTCCTGGATACAATAGTTCTAAAAACTACTGCTAAGTGGTGTAATGCTTCGCTGCATTTGCCTATAAAATGTATCAAATATGACTAGAGATAATGAGTAAGGAAGTAGCAAAATATTGACAGATTTACTGTCATTTAAATTGTGAAAATATGTCCTGCATTACTTTTTAATGGGGACTAATACAATTAAAATTTTTCGGTTATCATCTAGTGAGTAAAATAGAATTTAATAATTTACTACGTAGCGAACATGGTATAGCTTTACAGTTTGACGTTTATCACGTGATCACAACAACTGCTTATTTGAATGTCAAACAAAATATTCAAACATGCCAGAGTCTGAACACATAAAGAATAGGAATATCTTATATTAAATTCATTTCTATACTTAAAATAGACGATAATAAGATAAGATATATTAATTAACCAAACGTTAAACGTCAAATATATGAACATGTGTTGACTGAATAACAAATGTGTTGATCTGCGGGGAGAGAGGAAAAAGCAGTTGATCGACTTGGTCATGACGTCATCTTGCTCTTTCTACAAATTTATTGTTTCATACAAAATTGTGTGGAGGGGGATCTATTGCATGTTACGTTAAAATTATAAATTCCCCATCAGACAGAAAAGTAAGTACTAAATTAAACACGGTGTCCCATGAAAACTGTGCTATACGTGTCCCACTACCATTACTTTCCTGATTACTTTACAGGAAAATGTTTCAATTAAATTCTGCATCGAAATCAATTCACACAATTCATTTTACTTATTTCATTACTGTTAAAATTTACATAATCTACATAAAACTAGAACAAATGCAAATAAATGTATAATGTTTAACTGTCACATTTTAAACTTAATTTTAACAGTAACTAAATGAATAAAATGCAATATGTAGACTGAGTAGAAGCAGCATTTAATACTTTGTCATTTGAATATTTTATATCAGAGAAGCAATGGCAATGTAAATCCTATTGCCCAGGATTCTTAGATTTGGTTTTTGTTTTTAAAAGAAATAAAGCCATATACATTCAATTAAGGGTCATTTATAGCGAAGTTTTCATAGTAATTTCACTTATATTTTTAATTAAAAGTTTGTTTAAGGTAAACAAATGCAAACATTAATTACTAAATTAAATCTCACTTGAGAAATATTTGCAAACATCAAACTTCTCTCTTACAGTTATAGTTAAGGCCTGGCTAATTAAAAACTTTCGTGGTAGCTCGATAATATATAATATTTTTGATAGACTTGTTCATGACATTCACATTTTATATTATAATTACTGTCAAACATATACCACTTCTGTCACTTATACACAAACAAATTATATCCGTTGGAAAAAATTGCGAATGAAACTAATTTAAAATAAATTTGTTAATTTCATAGCCTACTCAACATTTTTTAAAGAGGTATCTTTAAGTGGAAACGGAATTTCCAAGTAAAATTTCGTTTAATTTTATAACTGTGAATGGATTTTAAAGCCCTTAAAGATTTACTTTCTGTTGATTTATCTGTAGTGTACGAACCTTACTGTTAGCAAGAGGTACCAACATTCCCAAACTAAACATCCCTAACAGCGGACCAGTTGATACTTCACACACGCTAATTGTTAGAGGATACAACGTACCAAGATTTTCAACAACATGAACCATTCCTGTTGCATAGAACCCTATAATTACCACCAGTAATTTCATAATATCACTAGCACGTTTTTCAGTCGTATCTTTAGACATGTAAGGTTTCAGAAAATCCTCGTATATGAGTCCTGATAATGTGTTAAGACATGTGGACAGCGTACTAAGTGCCGCGCAGAATATTCCGGCGATGAATAGTCCGGGAAGCCCCGGAATTTTACCGGCAACATCCATTATGTATAAGGGAATTAGTTGGTCAGCACTGCCAACTCTTTGGACTGTAATAGGATCGCAGTCTGCGTATTTTGCATAAATGATCAAGCCTGATATTACATTGATTGTTCTTACTAATATTGTACCTATGACAAATATTACCATTGCCCTAAAAACATAAAAATTACTATCTAATTTTTCACAAGAAGTTTGACAATTAACTTCGCGAACTCATAGCAAAATGGCCGCCTAGTACATTATTGTTGGGTTTAGATTGTGCTCACAATTTTAGTGCTTGTTTTGAAATATGGTAGTAAATGAAGAACCATGAATCTAGTATTATTGACACAGGCGGACTTTGGGCAAGGCAAAAGAGACAATAGTCTAAGGCCCAAAAATTTTAGGGCCCGGATTGAAACTTTTAGTTTATGCTTGTTTTGATTATTTATTTTTATGATTTTATGTTATATTTTATATTAGTTTTAGTGAATTTTATTTCATTTATATTGGCAGCCCAGCAATCTGTAATTTCTGTTAGCAAGCGTCTTTCAAGTAATTAAATTATATATGAATAATAGAAATATATAATTTTATTCCCTTATAATATATGTTAGTAGGTACGGATATATAAATAAATAAATAAATATATCTTCACGCCTTTTTACCCATATCTGAGTGTGGCATTCTGCCAAAGCAGATATGGGTAAGTGATATATTTATGCGCATGAAATGCGGTTACCAGCCGGCAAATCACGCCCCCCAAAGATATTAGTGGTGGAAGAGCCACAGGAGTAATTAATTTGTTTTAAATATTTGAATCTATAATCGAAGACAGCGTAAATATTATAAAAATGTATTATGGAGTGTACAGTACAATACAAATATCTACTTTGCCAGATTAAAATATTTAAAACAAATTCCAAGCACTTTAAGTCAGTAACAATAAAATAGTAGGCGAAAAATTAGGATTTGTTTTTATTATAATCATTAAATATGCTATCAAAATCGAATAATCTGTGTTAAATTTGATACTATAGATTTTCGCCGGACACTGATTTTACATGTTAGCTGCTTACGCCAACATTTACTTGGGACACATGGTATATATATATATATATATATATATATATATATATATGTATATATATATATATATATATATGTATATATATATATATATATATATATATATATATATATATATATATATATGTATATATATGTATATATATATATATATATATATATATATGTATATATATGTATATATATATATATATATATATATATGTATATATATATATATATATATATATATATATATATATATATATATATATATATATATATGTATATATATATATATATATATATATATATATGTATATATATGTATATATATAGTATATATATATATATATATATATATATATATATATATATATATATATATATATGTATATATATGTATATATATGTATATATATATATATATATATATATATATATATATATATATATATATATATATATATATATATATATATATATATATATATATATATATATATATATATATGTATATACGCATATTAAAGAATTCCTTTGTGTGAAGTAATTACACAATTAAGTTTCGGACATGTTGACAATAAATTAATGCCATAAGAGCAACACGATAGAAAGTTACATAATAATCGCATAACATGCATGCGGATCAAGGGCGGATCTAGAAAATTTTCAGAGGGACGAGAATCTTGCATTTTTTTTTAAGGATAACAGTAAATAATTATAAAGAAGTTTTACGCATACTAATC
Source organism: Pterostichus madidus (assembly GCA_911728475.2). NCBI lineage: Eukaryota > Metazoa > Arthropoda > Insecta > Coleoptera > Carabidae > Pterostichus > Pterostichus madidus. Next base: position 12,973,623 of record OU452318.1, read on the forward strand.
AATTTTATAAGGGTTATCAAACTCATAAAAAAATTAAAAAATAAGCCCGAGAAGGGCTATGTCCCCCATGGCCCCCATGGCTCCTCCCGTGAATGCGCCCTTGATTCAGATCAGCTTTGAAAGTGATAATTAGTTTAAAATAAAATACAGTAAAACTCGACAATAATGTAAGTAACGGTTGTGGCCCAATGAGATCGCGAACTGAATTGTCAAATCTTGTAAATTGTCTCCGTACCATTTCACGTTCCTGTAAGTAGGTAGAGATTGAAATTTTTGATTGCACACCTGACTAGCAACAACACACGCTGTCCAAGAAACAGTCATTCCTATCACTGGGCTCCAGACTGCTGTCCGATTCGTGGGATCCAGGTCAAAACTAAATTTACATAAATGTTATCTACAAATTGTTAAGTTTAAAAACTAAAGACTTACTCCCACAAAAACAATCTGCCTCCCTCGTAAGACCTTTCAAATACATAGCCAATACCGCCCGAAGAAACGAACCCAAGTATCGTTACAAATATTATTGCAATTATCATCACACTAAACTGTATTGTATCTGTCCAAACTACTGCTTTAAGTCCACCCAAAGTTGTGTAAAATATACAAACTAGACATACTATTGGTGTGACATGGTGCACATTTATATCGGTCACTAAAACAGCAAATATTACATTATATGCGAAATATGTCCCAAGAAACTGTGCGATAAGTTTTCACTACCATTGCTTCCCTGGTTAATTAATATCATTCATTTTACTGATTTTAAAACTGCCTAAATTAATTTTAAAAGTTGTCAATAATTGATATTATCTATATAGTTAGTCATGAAACTGAAACAAATGCAAACAATTAACGTTTAACTGTTAAATATATATTTTAAACTTGATCTTAAATGAAAAAATAAAAATAAATATGTGTATATTATCACGCCTTCCACCCATTACTGAGCGTGGCACTCTGTCGTAGCAAATTTCGGTAAGTGCAGTTACCAACCGGCAAATCACGGCACTCAAAGATGCTAGTGGCGAGAGAGCCACAGGGGTAGTATTAATATAGTAAAAATTGTCGGTTCTCAAATCCACAGGCCGACTCGATACCACTAAATATGTAATTTAAGGCCCAGTTGGATTAAACGTTGTCAACTACGCGAAAAATATGAATTAGAGTAAAAAAAACACATCTAAGAAAAATCTAAATTTTTGGCAGTTCTATATTTTAAGTTCTATAAGTATGCATTAAATCAAGAGACACGGTAGTGTCTCTGGCCAAGTACAAACGACAGTGGCCAGACACTACAGTCTCTTATCCCGAGTGAACAAATGCCCATTTTCGCACTAAAAAATGAAGCCCAAGCGGGTAAAAAAAGTATGTTTTGACTTAACCACCGTGTAGCCTGCATAAAACTGAGTAGGAATAAGTTTCATGCCATTGGGTCCATCCTTTCCAAAGATATGGATGTTTGAAAAGTGATGTTTTTCAAATTCGTCGTCTTCTCCTTGTTCAGCGTCCGCGTGTGACGTCATCACATTACTACGACTCATTCCGTTTCGGCCCATCCCGTTTCGACCCATCCCGCACAAATGTCTATTTCACACTAAAAAATGAAGCCCAGGCAAACAATCTTAATATATAGGTATAATAAAGCTTCAGTCCGCCATCTTGAAACAAAATGGCCGCTAGCTATCTTGAAAAGAAATGCACTGATTCGATTCAAATTTGGTATAGACATAGACGGGAACCAATCTTAACATATAGGTATAATAAAGCTTCAGTCCGCCATTTTGAAACAAAATGGCCGCTAGCTATTCTGAAAAGTACTGCCCTGATTCGATTAAAATTTGGTATAGGTATAGACGAGAACTAATCTCAACATACAGGTATAATAAAGCTTCAGTCCGCCATCTTGAAACAAAATGGCCGCTAGCTATCTTGAAAAGTAATGCACTGATTCGATTCAAATTTGGTATAGACATAGACGGGAACCAATCTTAACATATAGGTGTAATAAAACTTCAGTCCGCCATTTTTAAACAAAATGGCCGCTAGCTATTCTAAAAAGTACTGCCCTGATTCGATTAAAATTTGGTATAGGTATAGACGAGAACTAATCTCAACATACAGGTATAATAAAGCTTCAGTCCGCCATCTTGAAACAAAATGGCCGCTAGCTATCTTGAAAAGTAATGCACTGATTCGATTCAAATTTGGTATAGACATAGACGGGAACCAATCTTAACATATAGGTGTAATAAAACTTCAGTCCGCCATTTTTAAACAAAATGGCCGCTAGCTATTCTGAAAAGTACTGCCCTGATTCGATTCAAATTTGGTATAGGTATAGACGAGAACCAATCCCAACATACAGGTATAATAAAGCTTCAGTCCGCCATCTTGAAACAAAAGGGCCGCTAGCTATCTTGAAAAGTACTGCACTGATTCGATTCATATTTGGTATAGACATAGACGGGAAGTAATCTTAACATAAAGGTATATTAAAGCTTCAGTCCGCCATCTTGAAACAAAATGGCCGCTAGCTATCTTGAAAAGTAATGCAGTGATTCGATTCAAATTTGGTATAGACATAGACGGGAACCAATCTTAACATATAGGCATAATAAAACTTCAGTCCGCCATTTTTAAACAAAATGGCCGCTAGCTATTCTGAAAAGTACTGCCCTGATTCAATTCAAATTTGGTATAGGTATAGACGAGAACCAATCTCAACATACAGGTATAATAAACCATCAGTCCGCCATCTTGAAACAAAATGGCCGCTAGCTATCTTGAAAAATACTGCACTGATTCGATTCATATTTGGTATAGACATAGACGGGAACTAATCTTAACATAAAGGTATATTAAAGCTTCAGTCCGCCATCTTGAAACAAAATGGCCGCTAGCTATTCTGAAAAGTACTGCACTGATTCGATTCAAATTTGGTATAGATATAGACGAGAACCAATCTCAACATATATGTATAATAAAGCTTCAGTCCGCCATCTTGAAACAAAATGGCCTCTAGCTATTCTGAAAAGTACTGCTCTGATTTGATTCAAATTTGGTATACGTATAGACGAGAACCAATTTCAACATACAAGTATAATAAAGGTTCAGTCCGCCATCTTGAAACAAAATGGCCGCTAGATATCTTGAAAAGTACTAGACTGATACGATTCAAATTTGGTATAGACATGGACAGAAACAATCTTAACATATAGGCATAATAAAGCTACAGTCTGCCATTTGAAAACAAAATGGCCGCTAGCTATTCTGAAAAGTACTGCACTGATTCGATTCAAATTTGGTATAGGGATAGACGAGAACCAATCTCAACATACATGTATAATATAGCTTCAGTGCGCCATCTTGAAACAAAATGGCCGCTAGCTATTCTGAGAAGTACTGCACTGATTCGATTCAAATTTGGTATAGGTATAGACGACAACCAATCTCAACATACAGGTATAATAAAGCTTCAGTCCGCCATCTTGAAACAAAATGGCCGCTAGCTATCCTGAGAAGTAATGCACTGATTCGATTCAAATTTGGTATAGGTATAGACGACAACCAATCTCAACATACAGGTATAATAAAGCTTCAGTCCGCCATCTTGAAACAAAATGGCCGCTAGCTATCTTGAAAAGTACTGCACTGATTAGATTCAAATTTGGTATAAACATAGACAGGTACTACTCTTAACATGTAAGTATAATAAAGCTACAGTTTGCCGTTTTGAAACAAAATGGCCGCTAGCTATTCTAAAAAGTACTGCACTGATTCGATTCAAATTTGGTATAGGGATAGACGAAAACCATTCTCGACACACATGTATAATAAAGCTTCAGTCCGCCGTCTTGAAACAAAATGGCCGCTAGCTATTCTGAAAAGTACTGCACTGATTCGATACAAATTTGGTATAGATATAGACGAGAACCAATCTCAACATACATGTATAATAAATCTTCAGTCCGCCATCTTGAAACAAAATGGCCGCTAGCTATCTTGAAAAGTGCTACATTAATTCGATTCAAATTTGGTATGGACATAGACAGGAACCAATCTTAACATATAGGTATAATAATGCTTCAGTCCGCCATCTTGAAACAAAATGGCCGCTAGCTAACTTGAAAAGTACTGCACTGATTCGATAAAAATTTGGTATTAGCATAGACAGGAACCAATATTAACATAATAAAGCTTCAGTTTACCGTTTTGAAACAAAATGGCCGCTAGCTATCCTGAAAAGTACTGCACTGATTCGATTCAAATTTGGTATAGGTACAGACGGGAACCAATCTTAACATATAGGTATAATAATGCTTCAGTCCGCCATCTTGAAACAAAATGGCCGCTAGCTAACTTGAAAAGTACTGCACTGATTCGATAAAAATTTGGTATTAGCATAGACAGGAACCAATCTTAACATGTAGGTATAATAAAGCTTCAGTTTACCGTTTTGAAACAAAATGGCCGCTAGCTATCCTGAAAAGTACTGCACTGATTCGATTCAAATTTGGTATAGGTACAGGCGAGAACCAATATGGGTATAATAAAGCTTCAATCCTATGCCATTTGCAATGACCATCAACAAAGCACGGGGCAATCGCTATAAGTGTGTGGACTAAATTTGGAAAATCCATGCTTCTCACATGGACAGCTGTATGTGGCATGCTCACTCGTCGGAAAACCTTCTGATTTATTCTTGTATGTTCCAAAGAGAAAAAAAATATTGAGTATCCAAAAGCACTTCAATAAACAGAATTAAATACAAATACTTTCTTTCTTTGAGTTGCATTACTACGCATGTCAGGTACTCGCATTAAATTGTAGACCACGCGAACCATGTCGTGGGTAACAGCTAGTAATAAATAAATAAACAATATTTTAATAATTTTGTACGTTATTTTGCTTTTGCAAGTTTTTTAAAAAAATTCAAAATTCTTTTCAATTTAAAAAAAAAATAATTTCTCAAATTTTTTTTTTTAATTTTTTAAAAAAGGAATGTGATATAACTAAAAAAAATTCAGTACAACTGATAAGTTCAGGCCAAGTACAAAAACATTTTCCCTTACAAGTCCTAATGTTTTCCGCGTTGTAAAGTTCTGATATAAAAGGTGGGCTCAAGTACATTCTTGGAAACTAAGAAACGTAAGATATATAAAGTTGAAACATTGAGGGTTTCTTTAAGAAGGAGAACCGAAAAATCCTAATTACATCTTTGTCAAAAGTTTCTGATATAACATATGGGCTCAAGCACATTGTTATATTCAACATTAAAACATGTCTTTTCATACAAAAATCTGAATTACAGAAGTGTCTAACCTCGTAACAAAAATGTAAACTACACAAATGTTCAAAATATCAATATAAAAAAAACTAAAAAAAAGTACTTGGCGGCGTTTTGTGAACCTTTTGAACTAAGAGGAAACTGAGTGTTGGTATAGCAATTTAAGTTGTACCCCTGAAACCCTCGTGGCAACTGCTGCTATGTTCGGAAACGTTCGTGAGCAACTCGGATATGTTCGGAAATTTTCGTGGGCATTTCGGCTATGTTCGGGGAATAGGCGGTTACCGTCGTGGCCACATTCAGTATGTTCCGGTATGGTCGGAAACCAACATGGCCATTTCGAGTCTGTTCGTGTAAGTTCAGAAACCTTCGTGGAAAGTTCGGGTTCACTTCTAGGTATAATTTCTGTAGTTACAAAACGCCGCCAAGTACTTTTTTTTAGTTTTTTTTATATTGATATTTTGAACATTTGTGTAGTTTACATTTTTGTTACGAGGTTAGACACTTCTGTAATTCAGATTTTTGTATGAAAAGACATGTTTTAATGTTGAATATAACAATGTGCTTGAGCCCATATGTTATATCAGAAACTTTTGACAAAGATGTAATTAGGATTTTTCGGTTCTCCTTCTTAAAGAAACCCTCAATGTTTCAACTTTATATATCTTACGTTTCTTAGTTTCCAAGAATGTACTTGAGCCCACCTTTTATATCAGAACTTTACAACGCGGAAAACATTAGGACTTGTAAGGGAAAATGTTTTTGTACTTGGCCTGAACTTATCAGTTGTACTGAATTTTTTTTAGTTATTAATAATTATGTGTTACAAATATTGCTTTGCTATTGCTATTTTACTAAAAATACTCATTTTAATGCTGTTATTAATTAATTATAACATAAAAATCTGAAAATATGTAAAATGTGGTGTCAGCCGTCTTGACCATTGTTAACTTGTAACAAGCTGTTTAGCTAACAACCCAGTAGTGGGTAATAAGTGTAATGATATATTTATTTTTGTTAGTTACTTCTTCATAAATAAATAATATTTAATTATAATAATAATATATTTCATAATCCAGTAAACTCAGTAAAATTGCATAATACTTGTCATAAATATAAATTATTTTATCTTAAAATGTTTAAAAAAATAAATATGCTTCTCAATCTAGTTTTACAATAATCAGCAATAAGAAACTTACATATATTAACAGTCTTCAAGTAATTGCCTCAATTTTTCAAAATTTAAACTATTGATTATTGGCTAGTCGCACTAACAAAACTTACTTTAAACTTGGTTTCAGTTTAAATTAATAAAAGCAAATCGAAGTTACATGTCATATGGAATAATTAATATTGCTGTCAAACATTCGATATGCTAAGTTAAAAATTTAAGTTTTTGTGGTGCAACTGGTCATATAAAGCAAATAAATAAATATAAATATATCATCACGCCTTTTACCCATTACTGAGTGTGACACTTTACCGAAGCAGATCTCGGTAAGTGATATTTATGCGCATTAAGTGCGATTACCAGCCGTCAAATAACGGCCCCCAAAGATGTTAGTGGAGGGGGAGCCACAGGGGTAATTTGACATTGGTGAAAATGTTTGTCGACTGTGGATCGAATCAGGGTTCTTATGATCCATAGGCCAACTTGATACCACTAAGCTATGACCCCATTTAAAAAAATAAATAAATCAACATTCAACTGTATTATCGATAAGGTTTTTGAATCATGTAATTTGGGAGAGCCGGCATCCGTTAGGGTAAACTCTTTTTATGTCACATTCAAACTAAAATGTACTCGGCACATACAGTTTTTGTTCAACATTTTCTGACTTTATATGGAAATATACATATATGTTAAATTTATGTATTTTAATATATTCCTATGTCCTAAGTATGCAATGTAATATATTTTTTAATATGTATTTTTTTTAATGTATATAATTAACTAAGAAAAATTTTTAATAGCGAACATAGTAGTGACACGTAACGAAAATAATATATTCATTACAATTATTTTTTTTTGTATTCAACATGAACACAGCCGTAACATTACTTTATGCGACCGGGTCTAAATGTAATATCAAACTGAGCAACTTTTAATTAATTTTTTTCGTGTAAAGTAATTAAGAAAGCAGGATGATTTCTTATGGCTCAGTATCCCAGAGATGAAATAATTTGTTTATGTATACCTTGACTAAATGTAAGAGCAGGAATATAAATAATAATAGGTATTCCCAAAAGCATTGTAAAGCTTATTAGAAACGACCCAAACATACAGTTCCGCTCATCAAATCTAAGTTTTAAGTATTCAAAGCAGCTTGTAATTTGCAGTTTATAAAATACTGGTAAATACACATAATAAGAAATAACTCCTGCTATTGCTAATACCATTAGCATAAACCAAACTGATGCACCATATACGTATATGTCTCCAGGTACGGCAACAAACGCACTTCCTGATATGTCACTATGGCAACAGAAACAAACTTGTCTAAAATATACAAGATTTTATAGAACATAATTTACCTTGCTATGAGAGACATGGCAATGGGAAACGTCATCATAGTTTTGCCTCCCAAAATATACTCTTCAACACTGTTTTGTTTTTTACCAAAAAAACCGAAATAGATTCCAATTGCAGAACTTACACCCAACATAAATGCAAATAACGTATAGTCATACCATGAGAAAAGTATCTTTTCTATAACTCCGGATTCGAGTGTCATATTTGCAAACAAGTTTTGTGCTGTAGACATTGTTACTTCTACAAATAAATAAATAAATGTAACTTGAACTTGGCTTGCTTCACTTTTCACATTTCATACATTCATGGACTAAGAAACACGAAATAATTAACCAAAATTTTAGTAAGAAAAACATCACAAAACCTTTAGTTACTATAATAAAATAATTTCTATTTAATACTCGTATTTTTGTAATTACACTGTTTATATTACTGTACTTGACACAAATAAAACTAAATGTAAGTATTGACTTCTTATTTATCTTATTTCTTATCTTATTTATAAATATGATGATTATATAATTTAAGAGTAAATTTGATAATTATAAGTGTAACTATACTTCAGCGTATTTTATTTCCACAAAATCATTTGTCAACAAAAACATATCAGTAGAATTGTTAGATAAGAATATTTTGATATAGCCGTGTAGACATATTTAATATTGTAATTACTTATTATAATATTATTCAGTAATCAGAAAAATGTCAAAAGTAACCGTGTTTTGATAAACAATTCTTGAACTTATTAATTATTTATTCGGCTAAATAAATAATAGTAAATTGTTAGAATTGGTAGAAAATATTATTTATTGATTTTGCTTTAAATGTAATAATAATTATTATTACTTAGAAACAGAACTAGGCTAAGATAAACAAATATAAATATTAGTTTTATTTGTTATTTATCGTCGTACTTTATCGACTGTCAAATATTTCTAAATAATTTAAAGACCAACATTTCAATGTCCTAAGTGTTTAATAAATTTATCCGTTTAATAAAAAAAAATAGCACATAAAAAATTACAACCAATTTTCGTCATTTGAACTACAATTTCTATACGATATTTTTATGTGTTTTATAAATAAATTTATTAGGAACCAAATGACTTAATTATAAATCTATCCGTAATTCCAATAATCTAATTACTTACTGTAATGCACATATAAATTAATTGAACCATATAAAAACAGACAAACGTCACACGTGTGTACTGGTGTCACAACAAGAACAGAATGTCTACTATATTTTCTACCTTGCAGTATATAATATGTTCTTAAAGTGAATAATTACATGATTGCTCTTACGTAATATCCGCACGTTTAGAGTAACTTTTGCCTGGAAATCGTAGGAGGAACTAAAGTGTTTTTTTTTTTAATATTATTATTTTGTTACAATTTTTAGGTAGCAACATTTATCCTTAAAAGAAAATTATAAAGAAAAAACTTGTATTAAAATATATGTTTTAATTTATTAACACATCTATATAAAATAACTAAAATAAATTATTTATAACCTTGCTTCATTATTTTCAACACTTCTCATAAATCTGTTTTTTTTTTTCGACAGCATAAAATAAATAGTAGAGCTCAACAGATCTTAATTAATATTTACCTTACATTATACATTGAACTTATTTTTATATAATATTGTAGTATAATTCGCTTACAATTGACAACTCTAGCGCTCGAATACGCCAACTAGCGGTAAAAAAATAAATACTCGTGGTGGGACTGTTTCGTTTATTGTGCTTGTTTGTATGGTAAACATACGTATTTCTATCACGTTAATTTTAATTTTTTTCTATGACAAACCTAAAAGAAAAAATCTAAAACGAACTGTTGCTTTTAAGGATGCAAATGGCTCTGAAATATTTCAACTTATGATAAAAGAATCATCCTCAGTTAATAATTTGTAATACATGTACCGGCAGTAATTTTTTAACTCAAATATTACACTACTAATTTTATACATACATACATATCTTCACGCTATATCCCATCAAATGGGGTAGCACGAACCCTAAAATCACTCATAAAACATTCACTCATAACATTCATCAAATAATCAGCCCCCGTCAAACATTATCATCCAAACACATCACCCTCACTTCAACAACATTCATAGATCCCTCCATATAAACTCATTTATTTATCACACTCGAAATCATTCTTACATAACAAACCCTCAATCATATCCATCCAATCACTCCTATTCACTTATCATTCATCTCCTTTCTTCAATGTACATAACACATGCATAAAACATCTCAAATTACCCGCGCTTACTCCTAACAATGAGTCTAATAACGAATCTAACAACTAATCTACAAAGATTAGAAAAGATGAAAGTGATAGTCTGCAATTGTATATGAAAGAAAAGTCCACACAATGCAGTAACTGAAAATAAAACAAAAAGATAAGAAAGGTGTAGCATATAGTGATAAATAGTTATATAAGTAGATGGCGCCTCGAGCGTAAACATGTGATTATTAGAAAATGGAGGACTCGACAGATTGTAGTCGGGAAATCCAGAGATATAGATTGTTATATAAAATAAAAGCACATGATTGCAATAATAGTTGTTTTATTATATATAAAACATGTGACTCAAGATATAGCATAATTGGCGACGAGGTAAAGTGAACACCGCACGTAAAATAATACCATGGCAGTCGAAGCACAGGCTATGGGCAGCAAAATAGGTTATGTCGGATATATCGCAGAATATTCCGGTGAAGAATTATTCGCATCGTACGTTGAACGATTTGAGCAGTTTATTTTTGTGAATGATGTACCGGATAGAAAGAAAGTAGCACTGTTTTTGACAATGATTGGTCCGAAGTGTTATGATGTCCTACGAAATAGCGTGGCTCCAGACAAACCAAATACAAAAACATACGACGCTTTGAAGAAGGTGCTTCTAGATTATTATACACCCGAAAAGTGTGTTATCGCTGAACGCTATCGGTTTCATAAGCGATTTCAAAAAAACCGAGAAAACGGTTACGCAGTTTGGTGTGGAACTGAAGAAATTAGCTCAATATTGTGATTTCGGGACATTTTTAGACGACGCATTACGAGACCAGTTTGTTTGCGGAATTATGAGTGAGGATACTCGACGCAGGTTATTGGTGAAAGCAGACCTAACCTATAATAGTGAAGGTAAAGAAGCAGTGTCCATGGAATTAGCAAGAAATCAAACCAAAGAATTCGCAAATGAAACAATACACAGTATTGCAAAGGGGACACATAACAATGTGCCGAACTACAAGATGAAACAAAATATATCAGAGCGCAAAAATAAAGGGATTTGTTTCCGGTGTGGAGGTCCATGGAAACCAGATCATATTCCAGAATGTAAGGCGAGGAATGCTACCTGTCATGCCTGTGGAATCAAGGGACATTTTGGGAAACAGTGCAAGAAGAAAAATCAGTATCGAGTACATCAGCTGCATGAAGAGTCACCAGCCAGGGAGGAAGTTCCAGAGGACTGCAATTGCAGTTTGTGTGTCAACGAGGTGAACAACGTGCAAGACATCAACATTGTTACACCGAGATTGACGAAATCATTCATTGTGGAAAACAAAGGTATAGAGTTCGAATTTGCAAAAAAGTCTTTTAGAATGTAAAAGCAGTTTGAGTCTTACCAATAAGGTGAATAAGTATTTATTGTACTCTCGGAACACGCCATGCGTCAAAACAGGGATTTCACCTGCAGAATTAGTATTGAAACAACTTCCTCGAACAAAACTATCGCTTTTAAAACCAGAATTTAATTGTACACGGTCTAAAGAAATTGATTGTCGGATGCCTACATTTATAACAGATCAGTCTGTTTTTGTTAAATCAGTCGCGGATAAGGAAGTTAAGTGGTGGCCAGCGAAAATTTTAGAACGAAAAAGCTACGCAACATATCTAGTTTTAGTGAACGGAAGAACAAGCCTCTACCATGCTAGTCACATTAAAGTAAATCAAACTACAGACCAAGCGGGGTCAAAAACACAAGCTGGTTACCCACTTTCGGAAGCTTATCTGGGTAATACAAGAGATAAAGAATATGAATTTAAATGTGAACAGAAGATAAATAGAACATGTTCGGAAAATAATGCACCAATAGCCGACGAAAGTAATGAATCAGCGAAAATATGGTCGCAGATATCTCCAAAATGTATGATAGTCCCAGATGATGCAGTAGAACAAAACCAGGGAAAAACTAAAATAATAAAATCCAAAACTGTAGTAGACAGAGGGTCGGGAAGTCCAGGACTTCGTAGATCTCAGCGAGTTCGTCATAAACCAGATCGCTTAAATTTATAAAGGAATTGTTCTCTTTGAGAGATTATATTGTTGTTTAAGATAATTGTATTAGATAAATTAAGAAAGCGAATATATATATATATATACGAAAGAATTTGTTTTTAGGGGGAAAAAGTGTAGCATATAGTGATAAATAGTTATATAAGTAGATGGCGCCTCGAGCGTAAACATGTGATTATTAGAAAATGGAGGACTCGACAGATTGTAATCGGGAAATCCAGAGATAGAGATTGTTATATAAAATAAAAGCACATGATTGCAATAATAGTTGTTTTATTATATATAAAACCTGTGACTCAAGATATAGCAAAAGGAAGGGAGTGTCGCCCTGTGCTTATTTTTGGAAGTGAATTCCACACAATTGCAGTTAAATACTCTACGTAAGAACTTAAAACGAATTAAAAGATAAGAAAGGAAGGGAGTGTCGCTCTACGCTTGTTTTTGAAAGTGAATTTAACACAATTGCAGTTAAACACTCAATGTAAGATCAGAAACGAAGGGAGTGTCGTCCCTGAGCTTGTTTTTGTAAGTGAATTTCACACAATTGCAGATAAACACTCTAATGTAAAAACTAAACAACAAAACTAAAATCAAAATTCCTGCACTTCTTAAATCATCAGATAATAATAATACTATATTATAGAAGATATGTTGATGATTATTTATTTATAACTCCGTTTAAAAATGTTGAAACAATCTTTCAAAAATTTAATAGTTTCCACCCACGTTTGACTTTTACTATTGAGCATGAATTTAGTAATTCAATAAATTTTTTGGATGTCACTTTATTTAGATCAGAAAACTAAATTTTTACTAATTGGTTTAGAAAAGCAACTGCATCTGGTAGATATTTACATTTTTATTCTTATACAGACATACGATATAAGAAGAGTATTGTTATTGCTTTGATTGACCTATGTATTAAGCTTTCGGAACCATGTTTCCATAATTCAAATTTTAAAATTATTTATAACATTTTAACTCGTAATGGTTACCCTTCGTCTTTTATAACAAAGCATATTAAGAACAGAATGTATAAATTGGCTCATGGACACAACAATGATAATTTTCATTCTACTAGACCAAATAATGAAGAAAAACCAGTTGTTGCGGTTATTCCTTTCGATAAAAAATTAATATCAGGAATTAGGAAGATTTTAAAAAGTACTAATATTAAAATTGTTACTACAAATTTTAATAATATTAATATGCTCTATAGTAAAACTAAGGATAAAATAGAAAAAAACACATTTTAAAAATGTTATTTATAAAATTCCATGTGATTCATGTGGAAAATGTTACATTGGTGAAACTTCACAGCCATTATATAAGAGATTATATCAACATAATTATCATTGTAAGCTACTTGATCCAAATTATAGTGCTTTAACTCGTCACCATCAGGAGACTGGACACATTTTTTATTTTTCTGGAGCTAAAATTATTGATATTATGGAAAATAAATTTCACAGATTAATTTTAGAAACCTTACATATAAATTTACATTTTGATGTTTCTGTTAACTATAAAACTGATGCCTATAATATGCTCAAAATTTTTTAGGGAATTTAGAAATTTAATTTGGTTATTTTTATTTTTTAGTTTATATTTTTTGTTTTTTGTTTTTTTATATATTTTCTATTTTTGTTATTCATATGTATCTATTCCGATGTTTTGACATATTTTATTTTATTTATGATATTTTATTCATGTTATTTTTTACATTTATTGAGGTTTGTTTGACATTTTGTATTATTTATTATTTTTATATTATTATTATTGTATTATATATTTGAGATTTGCTGATGATGAACTAATTTTTTAGTTCGAAACGTCCTTTTAAAATAAATATTTAAAGAAAACAAATATTGGATTCCTGAAGCCTTTTATTTATTCTATTTTAAGTAATTTAAATTTAGATTTTAATTCGTCGTTAAATTATGTTCTTGTAATTTTGTATGCCGGCCTGTCGAACATAAATGTAATTCGGAATCTTCTGAACATTAAATTAATATAATTTTGTATTGTGTAAATATTTGATATTTAAACTTTTTAAGTTTAAATTTTTGATAATTGAATACTTCTCCCCATATTTAGTATGTATTTTGTAACCACAAATCATTTATCTATGCGAAAATAATATTATTCAAGCAAAAAGTAAATGATCAGAAGAAAATCTGATTTTATTTTATAATACTACGCGAGTTATGTAGAATTTAAAAAATATATACAATTTTCCTACGAATGTGTAAACGTTCAAGACTTTAAACAAATACACAATAGTTAATTTCATCGTCAAAATTGGCGAAACGAGCTGTACATTAACATACGTATTCAAATAAAATAAAATAAATATATCATCACGCCTGCTACCCATTACTGGGTGTGGCACTCTGCTACAGCAGATCTCGGTAAGTGATATATTTTTTGTGCGTGAAGTGCGGTTACCAGTCGTCAAATCACGGCCCCCAAACATGTTAGTGGTGGAGGAGCCACAGGGATAGCTTTTTTCAAATTATGAAAATTTGTCGCCTGTGGGAATCGAACCAGGGACCTCAGGATCCACAGGCCGACTTCATACCACTGTGCTAGACATTCCATACATACATACGTATTCAAATGTAAATAAACCATGTATCCTACCAAAGCTAGGCGACCGCAGCGCCTCTATAGTTGATTTGAGTTGTCAATATTGTACCATAACGACAGTTCAACGCCTCATTAGCATAGTGTTACAGGACACGTACGCAGTTAAATTGTGGCAGACTGCGGTGTTTGTAACGAATCTTGTTAATACTTTGACAGTGCTTTGATTTAAAATGAATACGACGAAAAAATGTAAAACTTATCATAACATTAAGAATGCGACCTAGATTATTTTTTATAATGTTTGTATAATGTTGCTGCTTAAGGAAATTTATAAAGTCATTTCAAGACAGTGCATGAAAAATAACAAACAGATTTTCCACGTAATAGTCGCATAAGAGAAAATAAATTAAAAGAGGTAATCTGCACAATAAGATTTATTCAAAATGCAATGTGTCGTGGCTAAACCAAAGTAAATTTCCACAACGATTTCGAAATTTATTGTATGAAGTTGAAAATTTGTTGAACAAATGGGATATGATTGTCAGCAGCTACAAGATCCGGAGTGGTTGTTTGATCTGGCTTTTTTGGCAGATTTTACCGGTAAATTAGGTGATCTAAATTTGGAATTACAAAGAAAAAATAAAAATGTGGGTGACGTGATTATTAGTATTTCCGTATAAAAATATCAATTTTTGGCAATAGTTGAGAATCTGAAAGAGAAAGAAAAAAAAACAGTTAATCATTTTGTAAATTTGCAAGACATTTGCAAAAATATTCTGTTATTTGATATATGTTTCTGAAATTCAGAATGTTGTAGATAGTTTTGAAATTAGATTCAGTGATTTAAAAAAAAAAATCTATTGCTAATACATTTCTTATTCATTTAATATCTAGATTCGAAGCAAATCGCAAGTAAAATCGCTGAAAAATTAAATAATTACATTGCGAAATGATATCTTTCTAAAAGCCAGATCACCAGAAAAAGACTCTGTTAGCAAAAACAAAAACATCGTTTTACTCGCACTGACTTTTATACAGAAGATTCTTTATGCTTGGCTTTTCACAGTATGTTTGAAAGCTTGATAGATGACATGAAGGTACAAACTTTACATTAATTCAAATTTGTATTCATATAAATGTCACCAAAAAAAACTTTTAGTTGTATTTAATTTTAAAATTAATATTTTTCATTGTATGTTGCGTCAGTTTTTTTAATCATATGCAATTAAATTTAGGAAATGGTAGATCGCGGAACATTTTCAAGAAAAAATTTTGTCCTCGTAATCATATCGTACAGTTATATAATGAATCGAAGCTTATTGACACATAAATACCAGAAAACTTTTCACTAAATTTTCAATTAGTAACAAAATTTTTTGTACTAACGTTAACATTTCTTTAACAAACTCTATTTTAAACAATACCATTTTACTTTATGTTAATAAGAATTACTTTTGATATTTAAACATTTGTCCAAATTTCAGAGTTAACTAAAATATGGTTTGATTCATTATAATAACTGTATTATTGCATTGATTAAAAGTTTTAGTAATTAAAGTATGCATTTTAAATCAAGCAAAAATTTTTCCTCTATTGGAATTTTTTCGTAAAATCAAATTTACCCCCAGAGATGTTATTGGAGGGGGAGCCACAGAGGTAATTTTAAATTGGTGAAAATGTTTGTTGACTGTGGGATCGCACCAGGGTATTTAGGATTCACAGGCCGACTCGATACCACTGAGATATTATATTATAAGTGAGAAATATGTTATTAAACGCGAATTTGATAATTCACACGAGTATATAATGACATTTCACTCACATGTGATATACAACGTTCTATCAACAGTAGCGGTTTTATTAACTTAAAATAAAACAAGGTAAATAATGTTTTCATTAGCTCTACTATTTAATTGAACAATCAGATCTTTTTATTACTGGCTTTTTATTGGGTCTGCTGGTACTTTTATAAATATCTTGCTGGGATTATTGGTCGCAATAATAAGTCTTATATTTTATAACCCTCTAAATATTTTAGTTCTTTTTATCAAAACTATTTTCTGTCATTTTGACGTTTGTTCAAAAATCAAGCTAGTACAAATTTTACTCATTCGGCGCACTACTGCACAATGACATACATGACACATGACGTAGAAGATTATTTTAAATCACGTGATTTATGTTAGAATTTATACATTTTTAAATAATTTATATTTTTTTATTTATAGGAATTATTACGATTCTGTTTTCACAAATAATTTGTATAAGTAAAATAATTCATATTTAATAAAGCTTTGCAAACAGAAATTTCTTGCAACTACCTTATTTAAGAAACAAAATTGTACTTTTTGAAAAGTGTCGTAAAAAGCAGTTTAATTTTATAATACGTCCCTTTTGTAGATTTATTTTTAAATATACGAGTAAATTTAATTCAGCGTGATTTGAATACACTCTTGCTTCATGTAAGCGGAATACCTGTGATATATTAATTTATATATTTGTAAAAATATGTATGTACCTTTTAACATTTACAATCGATGGCAATGCCTGAAACTTTTAAATACTAATGTAACAAAACGGACAGAATTTGGTTTTGTTTATAAATTATGATATATCACTATCAACTCAGCTTCGAGAGATAGAGGCTAATTAATTATTATCTTAAGTATCTTTCTAAAGTTAACTTGACAGAGTTTATTTTGTTTATCAAATTTATTAGTGCATATGTTATAATAACTTCAGTATTCCGTAGATCATTATTTATCAAGTTTATAGCTTTTCTGAATTGTCGCGCCTGGTTATACGGATGTGATGACATATCTGGGTAAATTATAGCTAAGCGTCTAGTCGGATAGAATTAACCTTTGTAACTCACCCTTTCTGGGTTTTTTATGTAAACACATGCATGAGAACGCTTATTTGGACCAACGCAACAATACCACCCTCTTACTCTTTGTCAGAATATCCCATGGAAACAACAACATTTAGTTAGTGGTAGATTAGCTTTCGTCGAGGCAAGTTTGGCTCTCGTCGTCTGGGCAAGATGTAGGCCTTGCAATGTAACTTAGTAACATTAATAATAGTTTTATTCATACGTTGTTGTTGTTTCCATTGCCGGATAATTTGCTTAAATTAAATATTAGTTTATAACTTCTGTAAATTTTACCATTTATATTTTCATGCATTTTATTTTTATGTTTTAATAAATATATATTTTTACAAGAAGTTCGCATATAGTTCGACTTATTTCGTTTTATTTAATCTTGTATTAAATCGCGCGTAATATAAAAGTATTAACTTCGTCTATTAATTTTGAAAACTAATTGATTTACAGTTTCATTTAGTTTTACACTAACTTCACTAGCAGCCATATATGACAGCTAGGAAAATATCATTCCAAAAGCGGACCTCCGAATTGCTGTCCTATTTGTAGGATCAAAACTATAAGTTCACAATTAAATACTGTAAAGTAAATAATTCATCATATATTTATTCAAAAAACAGTCTGCCGCCTTCGTAGCACCTCTCCAGAATATATTTAATACTTCCAGTACGATATGATCCAACAATAAACACAATAATCATAGAAATACACATCATGCTAAATTGTAAAGTATCAGTCCAAACTACGGCTCTGAGACCGCCTATAGTTGTGTAAAATATACAGCGTTTGAGTTGACATTATTAACATTCATATTATTCGTTACCTTGACTAAAAACCAAAGCAGGAACATAAATAGTAATCGGTATCGTTAACAATCAAGTCACCACTATAAAAAATCTGGCAAACACACAACTGTTATGACTACTGATATAATGCACGTCTGTTGCAAAGAAATTATTAATATCTTGGAGAATTTATCAGTGAATTATCATGGTACATGTAAGAATATTTTCCATATGTCTTGCATTTCCATGAAGAAAAGTGAATATAATTGTTTAACTGGAAATAAGAACATCAAGTGGATTTGCAACAAGTGTATTATGTAATTCAAATGACAAGTCAAATTCTATAAATGATATTCCTAGTTCTCCAGATTCTTCAGGTACTTATGAGTTACTACTTTCGTTAAGTTATTCTCAAGATGAATCCATCAAGACTTTAACCAAAGAAATAAAATCTATGAAAGATAATATGCTCGTACTCACTACGGGGAAGATTAAATTCAACTACTTCTGCAAAAGTTTGTCCAACGGATTCTGCAGTACCGCCACATAAAAATGACAGAAACGCTTCAGAAGACGCTGGTTTCACGACGGTTGGACGTAGGAATGGAAATACTGAAATTACTATATGCACGGGAACTAATATAACATCGTTAAATTCAAATCTCTCTGCGGCTCCAAAAATTTCACATATTTTTGTGTCTCGCTTAGCGACTTCTGTTGCAACAAGTGATATAGATGATCATCTTAAGAAATTAAAAATTAACAACGCCTCCTGCGTTTATCTTAAAACTAAATATAATACTTACACATCCTTCAAACTTAGTATTCCTAATCAATATAAGGATTCAATATTAGATGAGAAAAATTGGCCAACTGGAGTGTTCCTTAATATTTACTATCAAAAGAAAACTAATATTTTTTTAGAGAAAAGCCAAGATCCTTCCCAACATCCATGAGGGACAATGTTACAGAAAACAATTACTCACACTTTAAAATCTTACTACAAATATACAGTGTGTAAGGAAAAAATCTCTCGAACTAGAAGCTTTGCTTCCTTGCGGCTATGATGTTATTTGTCTCACAGAACATTGGCTGGTTAGTGACGAACATTTTTTCTTACCAAGCTAACAGTGACTCGCTATTGCAGATCTAATCATATTCACGGTGGAGTAATGATTTTGTGTAAATCTAAAATAAACTGTGATCATATTAAATTTTTCTCAGACTTGTCAGTTGATATTCATTTTGAGTGCAGTGGAATTAAAATTTGTGACCCATGGAAGTTAATAATTGTGGCATTATACTGTTCTGCAGCTGGAGATTTCTGTATTTTTCTCAAAAAAAATTAAGAGTGTTTAGACTGAATTCACAGAATTTTTCAAAATTTTTCTGTTGTATTTAGTGGTGATTTTAATATCAATTTTCTTAGCAGAAGCAGCGATTTCAACAATCTAATTGATATATTCTGTGTTTATAATTTATTTCATACAAATTTCATGTATACTAGGGTCAGTGCAAATAGCAAGATTTGCCTTGATAACTTTTTTACAAATATCTCTTCGGACTTGTAATTTACTGAAATTATAGATTTTTGCTCTATTCGATCACAGTTCTGTTATTTTATATTATAATTGTAACAAGAATAAAGACTGTAATTTTGTACCTTCTAGAGTCGGAACAGTGGCATTTTCACAATAATGTTAATCTAGACGCAAAATTTAATTACTCTTTTGGTTTCACGGTTTCGAAATAGCTTTACCAAAATATTTCATAAAGGCTAGTGACATAAGTTATAAAAATAAAGGTTGGATCACAAAAGGTACTCAAACTTCTTCCAAAACTTTAAAAATTCTACATTCTTATAAAAAATTTAGAATCTGCGATACTCAGAACTATAATGAATGAAAATAATGTATCAAAAAATCATTCGACTTGCGAAGAAAAAATTCAATTCTAATTATATCGATTCTCAAACAAATCGAGCTAGAGCCGCTTGGAATGTTATAAGAAAATAAACTAAAATATAGTGAGAATAACTTTGAATTCAAATTGAATATTAATGGAACCGAAACAATCGATTTAAACATAATTACAAATCAACAACAGCTTTATAGACAATATAAGTGCTTTAATGAATAGTAAATATCAAACAAGCAATCATACAAATAATTTAGAAAATATTGATTTCAACATAAAAACAATGCTTTTGTCTCCAGTGTCAGTTTTAGAAATAATTAATCTTGTGTTTAGTTTACGTAACTAGCGATCGGCCTGGTTGCACCAGGCCTTTACGCTACGCTCCACGGACAATGAAAAAGAATTTATTTCTGTAAGACAATTTTGTGTTTTTCTAAATACTAGGCACGATTGGTGTTGCACTTAAATAATTGACGATAAAAAAATTCAATTCAGCACGCGAACCTTTTAAACGACCTTTCTTCTAATACCAAACACGATAGGTTTTGAAGTACTTTCACTAAAACAATTGCCGATCGAAAAAAATCTAATTCTACACGCGAGCCGTTCAACAGACCTTTCGTTTGATACCAAACACGAGAGGTTTTGATGCACTCTTACTAAAACAATTTCTGATCGAATATTATTAAATTTTGTACGCGAGCCCTTCAAAAGATCTTTTATTTGATACCAAGCACGATATGATTTGAAGCACTTTCAGTAGAACAATTGCCGATCGAACAAATTCTAATTCTGGACACGAGCCCTTCAAAAGATCTTTCATTTGATACCAAACACGATAGGTTTTGATGCATTTTTACTAAAACAATTGCCGATCGAATAATATTCAATTTTGTACGCGAGCCTTTCAATAGACTTTTCATGTGATACCAAACACGATAGCTTTGATGCACTGTTACTAAAACAATTGCCGATCAAATAATAATCAATTTTGTACGCGAGCTCTTCCAAAGATCTTTTATTTGATACCAAACACGATAGGTCTTGAAGCTCTTCACAAAAACAATTGCTGATTGAAAAAATCTCAATTCTACATGCGTGACCTTCAAAACATTCATATTATACCAAATACGATAAGTTTTGAAGCACTTTCAATACAATAAATATCGATAATAAATTTAAATAAATAACAATAAATTTGTTTTTAATGTAAATTGCCGTGAACAATATTTACTTAGTTTTACAATATATTATTACCGAAGACAATTTTGATTTGGTTTACCTGTATACTTCATAAGACTTGTCAATTTATATATATATATATATATATATATATATTAATGGTATACTAAAAAGTACTGCACTAATTCGATTCAAATTTGGTACAGTCATAGACGGGAACCAATATTAATATATAGGTATAATAAAGCTTCAGTACGCCATCTTGAAACAAAATGGCCGCTAGCTATCCTGAAAAGTACTGAACTGATTCGATTCAAATTTGGTACAGGTGCAGACGAATACCAATCTTAACATATAGGTATAATAAAGCTTCAGTCCACCATCTTGAAACAAAATGATGGCTAGCTATCCTGAAAAGTACTGCACTGACTCGATTCAAATTTGGTATATGTGCAGACGAGAATCAATATTAATATATAGATATAATAAAGCTTTAGTGCTCCGTCTTAAAACAAAATGGCCGCTAGCTATCTTGAAAAGTACTGCACTGATTCGATTCAAATTTGGTACAGGCCTAGACGGGAACCAATCTTAACATATAAGTATAATAAAGCTTCAGTCCGCCATCTTGAAACAAAATGGCCGCTAGCTATCCTGAAAGGTACTGCACTGATTCGATTCAAATTTGGTAGAGACATGGACGGGAACCAATCTTAACATATACGTATAATAAAGCTTCAGTTCGTCGTCTTGAAACAAAATGGCCGCTATCCTGAAAAGTACTGCATTGATTCGATTCAAATTTGGTATAGGTGCAGACGAGAACCAATCTAAACATATAAGTATAATAAAGCTTCAGTCTTATGCCATTCGAATTCAGACGTTTGCAGTTTCCGGTACGACTCGCATTTGCAATGACCATCAACAAAGCACAGGGACAATCGCTACAAGTGTTTGGACTAAATTTGGATAATCCATGCTTCTCACATGGACATCTGTACACACTTTCTTTGAGTTGCAATGCAACGCATGCCGGGTACTCGCATTAAATTGTAGACCACGCGAACGAAGTCGCGGGTAATAGCTAGTATATATATATATATATATATATATATATATATATATATATATATATATATATATATATATATATATATATATATATATATATATATATATATATATATATATATATATATATATACATATATATATATATGGGCCATTCTCTGGGAAACGGACACCCCACCTTCTCCAAAATTTGGAGCATCCAAAAATTTTTTGAAGGGCATGGAAAAATCGACAAAAGTATCTAGTTTTCAAATATGACTGGCGAAATTGTTAATTTTCATTATTTTTGGGTGTTTTGCCCATTTTTTTTTGCAAAGGATTTAAGAAAAAAAATTTTAAGTTGAATAAAATGCCTAGGTTTGCTTTTTTTCTTAAATTGACGGTGGAATCTCGTTTCTTGTTAAAAAACTGAAATATTTTGTCTCCAATAAATTTTTCTAAAAAGTTACCCTTTTTTAGTAAAACTGGGTCAAAAAAAATATTATTATTTGAAATCTGTCAATTTTTTACTCAAAAACAAAGCATCCTACGAAAAAAAATTATGTAACAAAAAATGCTTAGAATTCATCAGAGAATACGTGTAATTTTTTTCAGACCTTTTTTTAAGTTTTTTTTTTAGAAGAGAATTTTACAAAATTTTTAAAATGTTTCAGAACATTCTGATAAATTTTATGATAGTACCACCTTAAAGCTAACGCTATATTGAAAGATAAAAAACCAAGAAACAAGAAATTTTAAGAATGTTACTTCGCGAAAATTGGAATAGAAAAATTTAATTATTTTTTTACTCGTAAAGGATCACAATTCCAGAAAAATTTAAATAACAGAAAATGCTTCGAATTTATAGAAGAATACGTGTGATTTTTTGCAGAATTTTCAGAAATATTTTAAAATTTTTCTAAAATTCTATAGTCCAAAAAAACAACAAAAAAAATAAAAATATCTCAAAAAATTCTGAAAAAAATCAACCGTATTCTCCGATGAATTTTAAGCATTTTCTGTTACATAATTTTATTTTGTAGGATGCCTTGTTTTTGAGTAAAAAATTGATAGATTTCAAATAATAATATTTTTTTTGACCCACTTTTAATAAAAAAGGGTAACTTTTTAGAAAAATTGGCAAGAGATAAAATATTTCAATTTTTTAAAAAGAAACGAGATGCTACCGTCAAAATAAGAAAAAAACCAAACCCAAGCATTTTATTCAACTTTAAAATTTTTCGCTTAAATCTTTGGCCAAAAAAAATGGGCAAAACACCCACAAATAATAAAAATTATTAATTTCGCCACTCATATTTGAAAACTAGATACTTTTTTCGATTTCCTCATGCCCTTCAAAAGTTCTGTTGATGCTCCAAATTTTGGAGAAGGTGTGGTGTCCGTTTCCCAGAGAATGGCCCATATATATATATATATATATATATATATATATATATATATATATATATATATATATATATATATATATATATATATATAAAAATTAATGTTTGTTTGTTTGTTTGTTTGTCCCGTATGCATTCCTATATCATTCATTCGAATACGATAAAACTTTTCTAAGTCGTTGTGCGCACGCCCGCGAAGTTTTCTGACTTAGTACAAGTCCAATCCGCCATCTTGAAACAAAATGGCCGCTAGCTATCTTGAAAAGTACTACACTGATTCGTTTCAAATTTGGTATAGGCATAGAACAGAACTAATCTTGACTTACAAATATAATAAAGCTTCAGTCCACTATCTTGAAACAAAATGGCCGCTAGCTATCCTGAAAAATACTGCACTGATTCGATTAAAATTCGGTACAGGCATAGACGGGAACCAATCTTAACAAATAGGTATAATAAAGCTTCAGTCCGCTATCTTGAACCAAAATGGCCGCTAGCTATCTTAAAAATTACTGCGCTGATTCAATTCAAATTTAGTACAGGCATAGAAGAGAACTAATTTCAACATATAGGTATAATAAAGCTTCAGTCCGCCATCTTTAAACAAAATGACCGCTAGCTATCTTAAAAAGTACTGCACTGATTCGATTCAAATTTAGTATAGGCATAGACGGGAACTAATCTTAACATATAGATACAATAAATATTCAGTCCGCTATCTTGAAATAAAATGGCCACTAGCTATCTTGAAAAGTACTGAACTGATTCAATTAAAATTTAGTATAGGCATAGACGAGAACTAATCTCAACATACAGGTATAATAAAGCTTCAGTCCGCCATCTTGAAATAAAATTGCCGCTAGCTATCTTGAAAAGTACTGCACTGATTCGATTTAAATTTGGTATAGGCATAGACGGGAACCAATCTTAACATATAGGTATAATAAATCTTATGTCCTATGCTATTCAAATTCAAACGTTTGCAGTTTCCGGTACGACTCGCATTTGCAATGACCATCAATAAAGCACAGGGACAATCGCTACAAGTGTCTGAACTAAATTTGGAAAATCCATGCTTCTCACATGGACAGCTGTATGTGGCATGCTCACGTTGCGAAAATCCTGCAGATTTATTCGTGTACGTCCCAAAGAGAAAAACAAAAAATATTGTGTATCCAAAGGCACTTCAATTAACAGAATTAAACACACACACTTTCTTTCTTTGAGTTGCAACGCAACGTATGTCGGGTTTTCGCATTAAATTGTAGACCACGCGAACGAAGACGCGGGTAATAGCTAGTATATATATATATATATATATATATATATATATATATATATATATATATATATATATATATATATATATACATATATATCAGCTTCCCACAGAAACTGCAGATTCCCAGACGTTACTTCAGTGTTCCCCTCAACATCTACATATTAAATTACATATTTTGTATGATGAATAGTTTTGTAGTTAGTTACAAGTTGACACTGAATTGTAAAGACCTATCATATCTGTATTGTTCAATTAAAAATAATTTTTTTAAGTAAACGTTAATCCGTTACTTAATTGACGCAGTCAAGGTAGGATTCTCAGGAGAATGTACTAAAAACAAATTTGTTTTCGGCTCAACGATTTACTGAGAAATAGAACAAAAATCGTCGCAGAGACTTTACACCGCCGCGAGTGAACATCGCACTGCACCGTACAAAATCTCCAGCCCTGCTGCATACAGAGCTGCTAGCCGACATCCCAGGACTAATGTCTCGCTGTATACGGGGCAGAAGCCCATGGACAAGCTGATAATACTTCTGTAAGTACTAATAATGTCCTTCAGAAATATCAGTCAGCACCAGTCAGATTCAGATAGTACAGACACAAATTCAGTTGTTTCTTGTAATTCACCAACCCATAGTTTATCGGAAACTAACTTTGTAATAGAATATTTAATTCAAGATATTAATCATTTAAATATAGCAGAGATGGCAATTTCCACGCTTAAAAAAGAGTATTTAGATATGATCCCCGAATTTCACGAAGATACAAAATTACTTTCCAGATTTATTGAAGTTTGCGAGAAGTTAGTAAATCAATTTTATAATGTAGCAGACCCTAGCGATTTTCAAAACGAGTATTTGATGCCAAGTATATTGTCAAAAATTAAGGGTGAAGCTGCTTCAAATATTGCAACTTGCCCCGTCGCTAACAGGGCAAATCTAAAAAAAGCGTTACTAGACACATACTCTGATAAAAGAGACTGCTATACACTTAATATCGAAATGACAGAATTAAAACAAAATAATGAATCGGCGTTTGAATTTTATAACCGAGTTAAAGTAATATTAAATTTACAAATCGCGTATATATCGACACAAATAAATAGGGAAGAACAGGGAGTTTTAATAGGATATTTCCCAAATTATATGGTAAAAATCCTTTTAAGAGGGTTTAAAGAGCCCTTGGGCAATTTAATGCGCACTAAAAATCCCTCAGATATTAACTGAGCGCTCAATATGCTAACTAACGATTTCCAGTTAGAAAGTTTTTCGCGCGTAAATAAAAAATTCAACATGACACCTCAATTAATGTACCGACCATTCCCAAATAACACAAATAATCATACTTCCCAACAAATTCAGAATACAAAACCAAACGTATTCAAATCAAACCCCAATCAAAAATTCCCAAAACCTACACCCATGAGTGTAAGCACAAGACAGACATTTGTACCTAGACCTGGACCGTCAGGTTACAATCAAGCACAACCTCAACAATTCGCGTACCGTCAATACCCCCAAACGCAACAGAGACATAACTTTACATCCGAAGAACTGCATAACACTGAAACGAACGAAATAAACGATGAACTCGCTACTGACGATACTAACGCTGTTATAAAACAAAAGACAAAATGTCTATTGCGATGTGGAATTGAGTCTTAATAAATAAGAAAAATAGGAAAAAAATTTCCATCACTTGTCTCGTAATTCCACAGAGGTTTTTACAGCACGTTTGCATCAACTTCTCAGGTCATCAACAAACGTACGTCTATGGTTAAAGCTGAACTGACCAGCCGTTTGTTGATGACCTGAGAAGTTGATGCAAACGTGCTGTAAAAACCTCTGTGGAATTACGAGACAAGTGATGGAAATTTTTTTCCTATTTTTCTTATTTACTAACGCTGTTATTTACCAACCAGAAGTAGACAGTGAAAATTATGAAACAGAACAAAATCCTGATCCAAATTATTTTTTAGAAATAGATGCCTCGGAAATGTAATTGAAACACTAAATTTTCGCCATAATCAAAGCGAACTATCTTTTATTATATTTCCAAAACATAATTTAAAAGTTTTATTCGATACAGGTAGCACACGCTCGTTCATTAAACCAGAAATTGCAAGTAAATATGTTAATAATGAAATTAGATATGCTCCTTTTAATATAACTACAGCACACGGAACCTCAACTGAAAAATTTAGTTTATTATTACCATGTTCAAAATTATTCAAAAAATACAATACTACCCTTAAATGTCTCTTATTTGACTTTCATAACCAGTTCGACATTTTACTAGGACTAGATAACTAAAAACATCACTCAGTAACACCGCGTTCACACTATGTCACGATTCCACCTAAGTCTGAGATAATTACAAAGTTCTGTGTTCAAAACATTGAAAATGGCGAAGCGTTCATTCCGGAAACACATATTAATAACATTATCATTCCAGAAGGAATTGCATTGTTTAAAAATAATATCTCATATTACCCAACAATAAACCCTAATGACGTAGAATATGTTATCTATACTACAAATAATATTTGCATTGAACCGTTGCAAAATTTTAAAGTAAATAATATTAATTTTAACTCTCAAAATCATAATAAAACTTTCGATTTCTTAAAAATTCGTATTGAACATATGAACTCTGAAGAAAAATTACCAATCACAAAGTTAGTGAAACAGTACGCCGATACGGAAGATAAGTCGTTATCTTTTACAAACGAAATTAAATACCACATACGGACAAATGATGAAATCCCTATCTATCCAAAGACTTGCAAAAATGGTAAATTAAACACGAATGCTGATGCATTCCATGTAACAATGAAAATTCTGTTCAAAAATTAATTAAAACTAAAGACTATCTCTCACCTTTGGCCCAGTATCAAAATTATTTAAATAATAAATTAATAAACTCAAATAATGAGTATAAAATTTTAGAAGTAAAAGCAGACATTTTTGACTCTCCTTACAACGAGAGCTTAGCACATTGTGTTAGTCGCGACTTACAGATGTTAGAAGGCATAGCAAAAGAATTTTACCAAAAATTTCAAAGTATAAATAAACTAAGAAATCTAAATCCTAAATTATATAATTTAGTTTACTTAAAGGATCAAAATAATGGATTCATTATTTATTTAATAACGAAAAATATTATAATGATAGACCTACAAATCAGGACTTATTTTATACTCTTTTAAATTAAAAATCATTCTGTTTGAAAAATAAGATAAAATATTTAAATATTCCCAAACTAGGTTGCCGTCTTGACCGACTAAATTGGACTAACGTTAAACCTATGTTAGAATTTATTTTCAATACACAATTGTAACAGTTTATAATACGAGTAAACCAAATGACGATATGCCACCATTCGAGCTTAATGCGAATGAAACAGACGACAAATGCAAAGATTTCTTTCAATATATGCACAAATTTAATGAACAATTATAAAAAATTAAAATAATGAAAACGACACCGAATCCCTGATTGTCGAAGCCTCAAAGACTCAAAACCCACACGAAGATTCTGATGATAGTGACGATACCGTGCATTCCAATCCCGAAAATCCATAATTGGAATACCCATTAGCGAATCACCAGTAAATGTAGGAAAAAATCAATTAATATTCACAGAAGTTATACACTCACAATCGAAACAAAAAATTACAAAATTACACTCAAATAAAATGAGATTAAATGTTCAATAATCTCAAGATAATTTCGATAATGATATAATAAATTTTGTTAGAAATTATATAGCTCCAAGAGTCACATACTATTTATATTTCGAACAACCCGTATATGAAAAATTCAGTACTATTTTACAGAAACACTTTAAAAATTCTGAAATTAAATTTATAAAATGTAATAATAAATTAATTGATATAGAAAAAGAAGACGAGATTACTGATACCATCCGAAACTATCACGAGGGTAAAACTAACCATCGCGGTATTAATTAAACTCATAACCAAATAAAAAGAATATATTATTGGCCTAATCAAAATAAAACTATTTGGAGACTTATCAATCAATGCGAAATTTGCTTAAAATCTAAATATGAACGTAATCCTTTGAAACCTAAATTTAATATTACACCCACTTCAAATAAACCTTTTGATATTATACACATCGACTCATTAAGTTTAGAAAACCACAAATTTCTTACAATAATTGATGCGTTCTCTAGATATACGCAAGCTTACGAAGTTAATTCAACTAATGCCATTGAAATAAATAATAAATTAATTAAATTGTTTTCACACCACGGAATACCTAAAACAATAATATCAGATAACGGGTTATAATTTAAAAACACTGTTTTACGTGAACTATTAAGCCTACACAAAATAGAAATCCATTTCACCAGTTCGCAACACCCTGATTCCAACGCACTCACAGAAAGATTTCACTCTACGCTCATAGAACATATCAGACTATTTAATTTACAAGAGCATTTAAAAACTAAAACAATAGAAAATAAAGTTAATTTTGGCTTACTAGCTTATAATAATACACATCACACCTCAACTGGTTTAAAACCTACCAAAATAATAAATGGATACCTCGCGACTAAGTCACCCCTTGAATTACACATATAGAGACAAATTACACAGGATTACGTTCAAAAACATAAAGAAAAACAAAATTAGTTTATCAAAATATTAATAACCAAATGCAAATAAAAAAATCTAACCTAATTAATATATTAAATGAAAATCGCGAAACTTACCCGATATACCCGAAACAGCCTATGTACACAACAAACAAAAAGTTATTAAAACACGACAACCAAAATTCAAAAATGAAATTATTAAAATAATTAACAAAAACCGAAGAACAGCAGAATTTAAGACAGATATGAAAGACAGTAGGAAACAAACTAAAATTCATTTATCTAAAATAAAAAGACCGAGAAAAATTCATAAATTCATTAACAAAACCTCCTATCTTTCAAGTCCCTGTACCTAGCGTACACCGACGGACTAGACATCAAGAATATTACTTACAACCCTGGACTATTACACTCAATCTAGGACAAGCTAAACTACAAAGCTCCCAACATACTTTCCTTCATTTTTACGATTTACAACCCATTATCCAACAATGCAATAACTTAAAATTACAACACAGTAACCTAAAACAAACTATAAACACAAATGAAATTAGCGCAAAAGAATTTATGAATAATGACAGAATTATTATCTATATCCTAAATTTAATAGACGAAAAATTTAATAATCTATTTATCAATCATGAAAAAACTAGACAAAAGAGAGGATTAATAAAAGGAGTAGGATCCATAATTAAATCGAACACTGAAAATTTCGACACAGAGGACAAAAAACGTTATACGAAAATTTAAAAACATTTAGAACTTAATCAACATAAGCTAAAGGAACAAATAAAATACTAATATTCTGTCAATCATGAATTAATAAAAAAATTTAATATAACAGTTGAAACCATTACACATAACGAATTAGAACTGAAATTAAAAATAGAGCAGTTATTGCATATTGTTGTTAGTGGAACCCATAATTTAAATAAAATCAGTATCTATGACATTTATAGTTAATTAAATACTTTGTTTAACATAATATTAAGCGTAATGGAAGATATAGAAAATTCTCTAACCTTTTGTAAACTTCATGTGATGCATCCAAGCAGTGTAAAAGTCCATGATCTTTATTCTGAACTAAATGGAATTTATTAAAATTATAATAACGAATTCCCTTTAGAACCAACATTTGAAAATATACCCGAAATTGAAAGCATCATCAAAAACAACAATTTATCGTTGATATCAAGAATTTAGGATTGGTTGTACCAGACTCAGTGATGATCTTCGATATGGGCGTCCGCGAACTGCTGTTGTTCAAAAAAACATTGATGTTGTGCGTGAAATGATAGAGTTGGATAGGCATATTTATTACATACCGTGAGATTCAGTCAACCCTAGGCATCGACACGAAACAAATACATACAATATTGCATGAATATATGATTGTAAAAAAACTCTGTGCTCATTGGATTCCCCACAATTTGACCAATTCTCAAAGAAAAAATTGTGTAACGTGTTGCTAGGATATGCTCAAGAAGTTCATGGCAGGATCATCAAATCTGGTATACGACATCTTCATAAGTGATGAAACTTGGATTTATTCTTATGAACCTGAAACTAAACGTCAATCTGCTGTTTGGGCCTTTCAAAGTGAACTAAAGCCAAAAAAAGTTGTTCATGCCCGAAGTGTTTCGAAAAAAATGATCGCTTCATTTTTCGATTTTACTGAACATGTTGCTACAGTGGCTTTAGAACATCGTAGAACAGTTAATGCTGAGTGGTATACAATAATTTGTTTGCCACAAATAATTGGCAAAATTAGAAAAACCAACATGAGACGACGAATAATTCTGCAACACGATAATGCGAGCTCTCACACAGCAGCTCAAACAGTCGAATATTTGAAACACTAAAACATCGAATTAATGTCTCATTGTCCTTATATCCCTGATTTATCACCTAATGACTTATTTCTTTTCCCTTTAATAAAAAATAAAATGTGTGGTCAACGATTTATGGCAACTAAAGAAGCTGTTGGGGCTTAAAAATCGCATGTTTTGGCTCTATCACATGAGGACTGGAAAAATGTTTTAAAAACTAATTTGAGCGTATGCAAAAGTGTATAAATGTTAAAGGAGAATATTTTGAAAAACAATAAAATAACTTGTTTAATTTTTTATGTGTTTTTTCTCATACTTCCCCAAAATTTTTGCAGCAACCCTCGTATATATACATACATACATACATATCTTCACGCTATATCCCATCAAATGGGGTAGCACGAACCCTAAAATCACTCATAAAACATTCACTCATAACATAATCAAATAATCAGCCCCCGTCAAACATTATCATTCAAATACACCACCCTCACTTCAACCACTTTCATA
The DNA here is from genome assembly GCA_911728475.2 of Pterostichus madidus. Lineage (NCBI taxonomy): Eukaryota > Metazoa > Arthropoda > Insecta > Coleoptera > Carabidae > Pterostichus > Pterostichus madidus. The sequence continues at coordinate 13,005,825 of OU452318.1, forward strand.
GATCTCTCCATATAATCCCATTTATTTATCACACACGAAATCATTCCTTACATAAAAAACCCTCAATCACATTTTTTGATTTGTCAATCTTTCACTCATTAATTATTCACTTATCATTTATCTTCTTTCTTCGACATGCATAAAACATCTCAAATTACCCACGATTACTCCTAACAACGAATCTAACAACAAATCTACAAAGATTAGAAAAGATGAAAGTGATAGCCTGCAATTGCATATGAAAGAAAGAAAAGTCCACACAATGCAGTAACTGAAAATGAAACAAAAAGATGAGAAAGGAAGGGAGTGTCGCCCTGCGCTTGTTTTTGGAAGTGAATTCCACACAATTGCAGTTAAACACTCAACGTAAGAACTGAAAACGAATTAAAAGATAAGAAAGGAAGGGAGTGTCGCTCTACGCTTGTTTTTGAAATTGAATTCCACACAATTGCAGTTAAACACTCAATGTTAAATCAGAAAACGAATAAAAAGATCAGAAACGAAGGGAGTGTCGTCCCTGCGCTTGTTTTTGAAAGTGAATTTCACACAATTGCAGATAAACACTCTAATGAAATTACTAAACAACAAAACTAAAATCTAAATTCCTGCACTTCTTAAATCATCAGATTCATTCCGCAATTAATTTTCGCCAAACGTTCCTATCTTGACACACCACTTTAGCTTCATCCACATTCATAATTCCCTTCATACAAGCACGTTTGTTTCTCGTACTCGGAAACTTTCTTTCACGCAACAATCCTTCAATTATATTCATCCATTTGTTCATAGGTCGCCCACGCAATCGTTCACTCTCAATTTCACCAACATATACCTGTTTCACTAATCTGTCATTCGACATACGTTCTACATGCCCAAACCATCTCAACTGACTTATGCCTACTTTTCTAACTACATTCTTCTCAATTTCACACTCATCATACACCAATGTATTCCGGACCCGATCTCTTCTAGTATAACCACACTCACCCCGCAAATACCTCATTTCCACAGCAGTTATACGACGTTCATGTTTCTTCATCCATACCCAACATTCACTACCATACATCAATGAAGGCACTAAAACACCATTATACACACTCAATCGAGCATCTCTGGATACATTCACATTTCGAGCAAAGGTTCCCAGAGCACCCAATACCTGGCAACCCGCAGATACTCTTCTTTCAATCTCACAATCAATACGTCCATCCCTCGAAAACACACTACCCAAATATAAAAATTCATTCACTTGACCCAATCTCACACCATTCACCGAAACATTACAGTCGGTCACCAAATCACTCTTCTCAAACACTAACACTTTACATTTATCAACATTTAATAACAGATTTAAACCTTTTCCTACTTCATTTATACTTAGAATAATTCTTCTCAATTGCTCTTCAGATTCACCCATAACAACATCATCCGCATACGCTAACGCAGGCACAACACTACCACCAATATGTACACCATCCACCCCATTCAGCGCTGTTCGTAACAATACATCCATATACAAATTAAACAGCCACGGGGACATCCCACAACCTTGTTTCACACCAACATCTATACAAAACCAATCACTCAATCTACCATCAACTCTCACCGCAGCCTCGCTACCTTCATACAATGCACGAATTGCCCCCAACAAATTTCCCTTTATACCGTACTGTAGAAGTACATCCCACAAAGTCTCGCGATGAACACTATTATATGCTTTTTTAAGATCGAGAAAGCCACAGAACACCTTTTTGTTCTTAGCAAGTGACTTCTCAACAATCATACGAAGAGAAAATAATTGATCCACACACCCTCTCTCAGGCAAAAAACCACCTTGCATATCGCTTATCTTGGAAATGGTTAAGGTTCGTACCTTATGAATAAGAATCTTCCCGTACAACTTCCCTACCAGACTCAGCAAACTTATCGCACGGAAATTAGTACATTCACTCGAACTACCTTTGCCTTTAAATAAAGGACAAATGACAGCACGTTTCCAATCATCAGGAGCCACACACCGTTTTAAACAAAATCTAAACAAATAAACTAACTAATCAAATAACCTCTCACCTCCATATTTCAACATTTCATTCGATATACCATCCAAACCAGGAGCCTTACCATTCTTCAGATGCATCAATGCAAAACTAACATCACTCTCGTCTATATCCCAATCATCACCACTAACATTTTCTCTAACATTTTCACTACTACCATTCCCTCCATTTATGCTACCATATAAAGCCCTAAAGTATTCACACCATCTATTCCTATCATCTGACTCATTCCACAATAACTCACCATCAGCACTTTTAATCACTTTCACTGCCCTTAAATTACCACCTCTCAATCTCTTCACACTCAACCAAACCATTCTTTTATTCATACTAAAATAATTTATCAGTCTTTCACTCATCAAGTCATCAAAACGTGCCTTACTTTCTCTCACAATTCTCTTAACACATTTATTTAACCTCTTGTATTCTAGTAAGCATTCATCTCGTAAACTTCCAGGTACATTTTTCACATTTAGAAAACGCAAATATGCTTTCTTTTTCTCCTCAATCGCTTCTTTTACTTCATTATTCCACCATGCATTCTTTGGACAAGAGCCTAATCTACATTCACCACAAAGTTCTTTTGCACAATTAAGAACTGTATCCTTAAATTTCAACCAAACATCATTTATGCTGCATTCAAAATTAAGCTCACATACAGACAAAGATTCATTAATTTTCTCAACAAACCTATCTCTAACATCCTCATTCTGCAGTACACTGGATTTCATACGAAACATTTTTTCGGTACTTTTCACCCTCATCCGCCAACATTTATCCAGACGTATACGCGATACCACGAAATAATGGTCATTCGTACCCAATTCAGCACCACGCTTCACACGCGTATCTATAACTAAACTTCTCAATCGTTCATCGTACAAAATAAAATCAATTACACTTCGTCTATTCTCACGCATATTCTTCCATGTATACAAATTAGCTAATTTATGTTTAAAAACAGAGTTGGAAACAAAGCGATTACGCTCCAAACAGAAAGATACTATTTTCCTACCATTTTCATTCTCTCTCACATCACCAAACTTACCCAAAACATTCCCAGACATGCTTCTCTTTACTCCCACCCAACCATTTAAGTCACCACATACGATAACTTTCTCACCTGGATCACACAAATCAATCACACTATCTAACAAATTCCAAAACCGATCCTTTTCGAGATCATTTTCAGATTCAGTTGGGCCATAAACTGACACAACGAAGATTCTATGAAAGCCTACCTTTAATCTCAGCCAAAGAATTCTAGTTGAAATACAATTATAATCCCTTACAAACGGTTTCATTCTTTCACTAACAAGCACACCTACTCCATGCTTTGCACGTTCATTCACAGCTATACCCGACCACAAGCAAAACATTCCATCCACCTCTTCCTCACTACAGCCTTTCCTCATAGTCTCACTTACACACAAAACATCTACATTATACACACGCATTACATTCAACAATTAATTTTCTTTCCCAGTTATACCACAAACATTCCACGTACCAAACTTACATTCGACAAATTTTTCCCATTTATTCCTCATTTAAACAAAAGATAGTAAAAGAAGGGTTCTCTCGGTAATAGAGTAGAAGTTAAGGTAGCTTACCAAACTTATCCTTAACTATAAAGGAAAATAGAAATAAAAAGAAATAAATAAATTACATTGACACCTGTCAACCGTCAAACATTCAAGAACAAAACATAACTTAGCGTTTCTAAGTACGTAACTAATAGAAACAAATAACGAAATGAAAAGAAAATATACTACAAAAAATCTAAATTATTATAAAAAGAAAAGATAACACTTATCTTAGTAAAATGATATGCTAGCAATCCGGTGGCAAACAGTCTATAAATTTGACGGACGAGTGTTGTTTATTCTGTTGCTAACCAAACCAATTATATATATATATATATATATATATATATATATATATATATATATATATATATATATATATATATATATATTTATTAGGCTGGCCCTTATTTTGGATAAGTTCGAATTTTGTCGGTCTCCACCCGAAATCTGGTTTAAAATAACAAAAAAGTATTAAATGAATTATTTCAGATTTAAAATAAGTTTAACCCGTCCCTCTAGGCCATATATATATATATATATATATATATATATATATATATATATATATATATATATATATATATATATGAATTTTAAATTTTTTGTATATAAGCTTTGGAGATCTTGTTTTTTTGACCTTTTTGAATAAATTTTACTGGCGAGAACTGAAATATTAATCGAAATTCTTATATTAACGTTTTTATCGTTTTTATGTTTCAGACTTCGTATTACTCAAATTGACGCTATGGCGTTGATTTTTATCCAAATAACTTGAATTTTAATGTACCTGAAAGCTTATTTCATAAGCTTTCTGCCAGTTATCTTGAAATATTTTCAGGTCTAAATCATAAGAAGTTATACATAAAAGTATCGGAAAAGGCAATTTCCCCATTTAAACTACATGCAAATATTGAGCCCTCTCATATAAATATATATATATAAGTTATAGTGCCACATTATGATAATAATAATAATAATAATTTATTAATAATAATAATAATAATAATAATTTATTTATCGCCCAACAGTTCTACACCAATAACAGGACAATATGCAAAAATACATATGAATATAATAATAATCAAAAAAAAATATATACAAAAATGAGAATAATATCAGTTCAACAATTAGAATCTTAATAAATAAATACGGAGCAAAAATGTTCAAGTAGTTATAATATATTATATCATAAATAGTTATTTAAATCTAAACTATACAATACATTTTTTAAATGAGAAAAACTTATACTAAATAAATCTACAATTTTAGAGATTTCATTACCATTAGAACTCATGATAGATACAGGTGACCTACTTAGCAAATTAGTTCTAGAGAATTTTGTATAAAATGTTACGGACGATCGAGCTGATAATCGAGGAACATAGAAATTTATCTCACATAAAATTTCCGGACAATCAATAACATTATTAATTATTTTATACAAAAAGAGAATTGATATATTTTTCCTGCGTTGAAATAATGACTGAAAACCAAATCTATTCAACAAAGAATCATGGTCAATCCCTCTAGGTGGGTACTGATTATCATGCTTGTAACACATATATTTAAGAAACCTTCTTTGTACTGATTCTAAGTATGAATATAACGATTGTATATTGGATACCATATAATTGAACAATATTCGAGTTTTGACAACACATAGCTTGAATACAAAATGTGAAATGTAGCTCTATCATTAAAACATTTACTATTCCTTATTATGAAACCTAACATTCTATTAGAGGAATTAACGACATGAGTATATTGTACAGAGAATGATAAATTTGGCTCAAAGTACACTCCCAGATCTTTGAAAACGATACATCGTTCTAACAGACAGCTTTCAATATGGTAGTCATATTTAATACTATTTTTCTTACGATGAAAGGACATAATTTTACATTTGGAAGGATTGAGTTGTAGCTTGTTGACCTTACACCACTCGTTCACTTGATTTATTGCATGTTGTAGCATTTGATAATCATTAGGATCGGATATAGAAATATACAACTTTAAGTCATCAGCAAATAATAAATTCCTGCATTTAACTTCGCTACAAATATCATTAATATATATAGAGAACAATAGCGGACCTAAATTGGAGCCTTGAGGTACTCCTGATGTAGCACAAAACGTATGTGATTTACAACCATTATACTGTATAAATTGTTTTCTATTAAACAGGTAAGAACTGAATAGAATTAAAAGAGAATTACTACAACCAAAATTATTTAATTTCTGTAACAGAACACTATGGTCAACATGGTCAAATGCTTTTTGAATATCAGTGTACACTACATCAACTTGACCACCCTGATCAACAACTTCAGTTAGGTATTGCGTGAGTACGGTAAGATTTGTTACAGTAGATCTTTGTTCTCTGAAACCATGCTGTGCATCAGAGATTTTATGCTGAACACTATTGCGAAAGCAGGAATGCAGCAGCATTTCGAATACTTTAGCGAAGTTACATAAAATAGAGATAGGTCTGTAGTTTTTAACGTTGGTCGTATCACCGGACTTGTGCACAGGACAAACTTTAGAAATTTTCCAAAAATCCGGAAACTGATTATTACTAAAAATCAAGTTGTAAATATAACTGAGTGGTGCAGATAGAGTCGACGCACAATCTTTGATAAGAAAAGATGGAACTTGATCGATGCCCGAAGTCATTTTGTTTTTCATTTTCTTCATTGCGGCTGTCACTTCTTCAGGAGATATGGCTGTCAAGGTAACGGTGTCAGAACCGGAATCGGGATAAGCGTTAGTGATATCGGTGTTATTAGATGGAATTTGGTAAACACTCGAGAAATAGGTCGCAAAAGCATTAACTATGGACTGTGGATCACTGTGCTGTGTATCGCCTAAATACATTACTCCAGGAATACGTGATTGACATCTTTTTGACTTAATGAAAGACCAGAAATTGTTTGTGTTTTCCTTAATCGATGACTCAATTTTCAAAAGGTAAGTTTTATAGGCTATAGCTACATCTTGTTTTATTTTTTTTCTCAGCAGCTTGAAGTGTTCGAATTGTATCGGGTTCTTACTTTTTATATACTTTCCATGAATTTTATTTTTCATTCTTATATCTCTAATAATTTATTTGGTGTACCAGTGTGGATAGTTATAGTGATGTTTTATGATGACATAAACACTATCTTATTATATTCTCACACTATTTTCTGACTACACGTAGTTTAGTTTTCCTTAGATAGAATTGTTAAGATAAAGTTAGTCTAGATTCAGAACTCATATTGTAATAACATAAATAATTGTTTGTAGTAATAAATAAACTTTTTAAAAAGTGACTTGTTGTTAATTGAAAGTTAATTGGCGCAGTCCTGGTAGGATTAGCTAAAACGGATTAACGAATATAATCCGGTTCACTCCAGTGATTTATTTGGCTTCTTGAACATTATTCGTTGTAAAAAATAGTGTCAGAAAATTCAACACTACGTCACGGTGAATACCCGTGAACCACACAACAACAAGTAACATACAAGTTCATCAACGAAGTCGTCTTCTGGAGCCCAGTTGAACGCACATCAGCCGCCCAGTCTTCTGAATCCGACTCCGATCTAGAAGATCGTAATCAAATCTCAAATCTACAAACTAAAATTCCAGTTATATTAAAACAATCTTCTTTACAAGTTAGCGTTAACCAAATAACAATGGCTAACGAATTAAGAAAAGAATACTTGGATATGATTCCAGAATTTAGAGGTGAACGCGAACTTTTACCTAGATTCATTGAAATCTGCCAAAAATTAGTTACTAAATTTTACATTGCAACAAACTCTGCAGATTTTCAAAATGAATATCTTATGAGCACTATTAGAGCAAAAGTAAAAGGTGAAGCAGCTGTAAACATATCCAGTTGTGTAATCAAAACTTGGAATGATTTAAAAACTGCTTTAGTAAGCACATACGCGGACAAACGCGATAGTTACACTCTTTGTCTTGAAATGATCGAACTAAAGCAAAACGATAGAGAATCTGTATTTGAATATTATAATAAATTACAACAGGTTTTAAATTTGCAAATATCGTACATTCAAACAAATTCTGCAGATGGCGCAGCAGAAGTTTTAAATACATACTTTCAAAATTATGCTTTAAGAATATTGTTAAGGGGGTTGAAAGAACCAATAGGGCAATTAATGCGTGCTAAGAATCCCAGAAATTTAAATGAAGCATTGTGCATGCTCACCAATGATTTTCAATTTAATGATACGTTAAAAAATGTAAGAACTTTTAATAATACGAATAAACCACAAAAATTTAATCAAAAACCTAATCAGCAAAATTTTGCACCAAGATATTCGTTACCCTAACCAAGTAGACCGTTTTATACGCAACAAAACTCTTATCCATTTAATAGGAACTCAAATTTCAACCAAATATGCAAAGAAATAATTTTGGAAATAATTCCGGAAATCAAATTAGGAATCAAACTTTTAATCTAGTTAAACCAACCCCAATGAATATTTCTACTCAAAATACTTCCCGGAATATCGCGCAAAAACGACCAAGAATAGGTTCTGTAATGCGAGCGCCAAATTATCAACAAAGACCTAATTTCAATTCCGAAGAACTATATAATATAAATGATCACGAACCAACTGATCATGCGGAAAATTACGCCTATCCCGATAACGACATAACCGATAATTATGAACAAATATTCGAACAATCGGAATATCGAAACACAGACGAAATTCAATCCGACGAAAGTAATTTTTTAGAGGAACAAGCCTCGGTACAAGATCAAATTTCGCAACTCACTTTGAACTAATAAACTGTACAATAAATCAAAGCAAGCTTCCTTTCATAATATTCCCCGAAAATAACTTTAAGGTACTGATAGATACAGGTAGTACTAAATCATTCATTAAACCAAATATCACTCGAGATCCATTTCAAATAACCACAGCTCATGGCACATCCATAGAGTTGTATAGTACCCATGTACCCATTTCAAAAATATTTAATACAAGTAACGAAACTATTCCAAAATTAAAATACCATTTATTTAATTTTCACGACCAATTCGATATGTTACTCGGCATGGATAATTTTAAAAAGCTTAAAATCTTAATTGACACATCAAATGATTTAATTATTTCCCCTAATTCAAAATTAAAAATTCATTACCTTGATAATAAAAATAAAATAAAACAAGAAGTTGGTTCTAATAAATCTATAAAAGATACAGAAGAAATAATAGAACCTCAATCAGAACAAATTATTAAAATTAAAATTAATGTTGAATACGGTACTGCACTAGTTCCATATATCAAGTTTCAAAACTTATCTATTCCCGAGTGCGTGACTGAAGCTAACCACTATCACTGTTTGTGTACAATCAGAAATCCAACTGATGCAAAAATTAAATTTAAAATTCCAGAAATAATTAACGTCCAAAAAATTGACGATTATGTAACATTTTCTAGTCCAAATTTTAACTGCATTCAAACATACAACAAAAACTTTAACACGTCTAAAATTCGTACTGACCATATGAATATAGAAGAAAAAACTGAAATATTAAACTTAATAAAAAAGTATTTGGACATATTTCATTTAGAAGAACAAAATTTAAGTTTCACAAACCAAATTAAACACAACATAAAAACAACCGATGAAGCACCAGTATACACTAAATCAGACAAGTATCCACAAATACACAAAGACGAAGTACGCATACAAATAGAAAAAATGTTAAATCAGAACATTATTCGTCCATCTAACTCGCCATGGTCAAGTCCAATATGGGTTGTCCCGAAGAAGCTCGACGCTTCTGGTAAAAAGAAATGGCGAATTGTAATAGATTACCGGAAACTAAATGACAAGACGATAGGAGACAAATATCCACTACCAAACATAACGGACCTTTTAGACAAATTAGGACGATGTCAGTACTTTACAACACTCGACCTCGCATCTGGTTTCCATCAGATCGAGATGAACGAAAACGACATACAAAAGACAGCCTTCAATACTGACGATGGGCATTACGAATTTTTACGTATGCCTTTCGGACTGAAAAACGCGCCCGCAACATTTCAGAGAGTTATGGATAATATTTTACGTGGTTTAACTCATAAAATCTGTCTAGTTTATTTAGATGACATAATTATATTTAGCACTAGTTTATAAGAACACCTTAATAATCTAAAATTAGTATTTGATCGACTTAGAAAATCCAATTTCAAAATTCAATTAGACAAATCAGAATTTTTAAAGAAAGAAATTAGCTATCTTGGACACATTGTGACTCCTGACGGTGTTCGCCCTAATCCAGATAAAATAATTGCTATTCAAAATTATCTCATACCGAAAACTACTAAACAGATAAAAGGATTTTTAGGACTTTTGGGCTATTATAGAAAATTTATCAAAGACTTTGCAAAAATAACTAAACCTCTGACCAAATGTTTGAAAAAAGACGCGACTATAGACATCAACAACCCTGACTACATTCAGTGCTTTAACACATGCAAAAATTTGTTAATAAATCAACCGCTCTTACAATACCCCGATTTTTCTAAGGAATTTAATCTAACATGTGATGCGAGTAACGTTGCAATCGGAGCTGTCTTATCTCAAGGCGACATAGGTAATGACCTCCCAGTAGCATACGCGAGCAGAACATTGAATGATTCTGAAATTAACTATTCCACCATTGAAAAGGAACTTTTGGCTATCGTTTGGGCAACTCAATATTTTAGACCATACATTTTTGGCCGTAAATTCAAAATTTATACAGACCATAGACCATTGCAATGGCTTTTTTCGCTAAAACAATGCAGTCAGAAATTAATACGTTGGAGACTAAAATTAGAGGAATTTGACTATGAAATTATATACAAGAAAGCTAAACTAAACACAAACGCGGATGCATTAAGTCGCATTCCCTTTGAAAAAAATTAAGAAATTCAAAATTTATCAAATCAACCCGAATCACAAACCCCATTAGCACAATACCAACAATACCTGGCAACCAAACTGACTAATACATCTACAAACGACAATATACTAGAAGTAGAAGGTAACTTATTTAACGCACCACAGACTAACAATCTAGCTCATTGTGTGAGCAGAGACTTATACATGAACGACGGAATCGCAAAACAATTTAAATTTGGTAATGTAGAAAAATTGAAAAAACAAAACGCACAACTCTATTCCTTAGCCTACTTTAAAACAAAATTCAGATACATTATTTATTTAATTACTAAGGAACACTATTATAACAAACCCACCAATCAAGATGTATTTTACACTCTTCTAAATTTAAAATTATTTTGCATCAAAAATAATATTAAAAATCTATCTATACCAAAAATCAGTTGTGGAAAAGACGAATTAAAATGGACAGAAGTAAAAATTATGCTTCAGTATATATTTAATAACACCGACATCCTTATCACGGTGTATAAACTGTCAGATCTGCAAAAATTCGAATTAAATGTAAACGACTCTGATGATGCAATACCATTTATAAAATATATGAAACAGTTTAATAAAGAATTTGATACTAAAAATCTCGAACCAACAGACAACCAGTCTTTAATTGTACAAACAGGTGACAAAATTAACAACAACGACGAAGCGTCAAGTGACAGTGATATCACAATTCATTCGAATAAAGAAAATCTCATAGTAGGTAAACCAAATAATAATAAAAGAAGTAGAACACAGTCCTAAATCACCAATAATTTTAAAACTACATCAAAATAAAAAACAACGCTTTGTGATAGAAATCTCCAAACCTGATCCTGATAAAGAAATATTTAATTTCATTAAAGAATATATAGCCCCTAAAGTAAAGTATTACGTTTATTTCGAATGCGATTTATATAAAAAATTTAGTTTAATTTTGTAAAATTATTTTAAAAATTCAGAAATTAAATTAGTAAAATGTACACAATTTCTCACTGACGTAACAGACGAAGACGAAATAATAGAAATTATTCGTAACAGTCACGAAGGCAAGACAAATCATCGCGGTACCGACGACACCGAAGCACGTATTAAAAGAAACTATTATTGGCCTAAATTAGGTAAATCAGTTCAAACCTTTATTAATTTATGCGAAATATGTCAAGTAATTAAATATGACAGAAAACCACTTAAATTAAAATTAAATATCACACCAACCGCATCTAAACCTTTCGAAATATTACATGTTGACAGTATCACTTTAGAAAATCTCAAATTCCTCACTATAATCGACTCATTCTCAAAATATGCACAAGTGTAACAAGTCAAAGTCAGCACATTCTTAGTGAATACAATTAAGTAAAGTAGAGCATGTTGTAATGAGGTCAAGTATTCTAAATAATATTCGTTGACGTAAGTAGCTAACTATTTGCTGACTTAGTACTTTTGTAATTATATATATAGTAGCGTTAGGTCAGTTATTCACTCAGTATAGTCAAAGACAGTAGTCAGACAGTGAGTATAGTCGATAGTCAGATAGTCAATACGAGAGTTCAGTAGGAACTCGACAACTCCAACCATGTAGTAAGTGTGAATAAATCTTTGTTATTTGTTGAACCAAATTGTAAGTACAAACTTATTTACAACAACCCTAGTACTTGTTATTTCTCCGGTCTGGGTTACAAATTGGTGGCAGCGGTAAGGGATATTTTGTCAGATCAGGGTGGCCAATCGTTTTTGGTTCACTCGCGGAAAAGCAAGTATTGGGAATTTCAACAATAACAACAGTTGTATTCTCTCCGATACAAATGATGGCATCGATTTGCGAATTTTTTTTTTCCAAACTACACGAACTAAATGTTTGGTAAATTGAGAAGCATGGATTCAATGACAACAAGCAAGTAAGTGACTCAAGAAAGATGTACGGCCAAAGAAGATCAAATTACAACGAGAGAAGACGCTCTGTACAATGTTACATTTGCAATGGCAACCACTATGCCAGGCAGTGTCAGCAACAGCATCAGCATTAACGAGCGAATCACTATCCGAGGGAAGAAAATTGCCATTATCATAGGGAAGAAAATTACTACTATCCGAGGGAAGAAAATTACAACTACCAGAGGGAAGAAAATTACAATTATCCGAGAGAAGAAAATTACAACTACCAGAGAGAAGAAAATTACCATTATCCGAGGGAAGAAAATTACAACTACCAGAGGGAAGAAAATTACTACTATCCAAGGGAAGAAAATTACAATTACCAGAGAGAAGAAAATTACCATTATCAGAGGGAAGAAAATAACCATTATCAGAGGGAAGAAAAATACAATTACCAGGATGAAGAAAACTACAATGATCAGAGAGGCGATTACTACGACTACCAGAGAGAAGATGACGACACTCATTATAGAAGAAATCAAGTTCAGTGTTATAATTGCAATGGCAACCATTACGCCAGGCATTGTCAGCGTGAGCGTCAGCATAAGCGTCAGCATAAGTATCAGCGTCAGCAGTCAAATTTTTATGATAATTATAAAGAAGAAGACATTGAAAATGATACACAGTATAACAGAAGAGAAGCAGAAACAACAGGCCAAACTAAGAAAAATACAGAGGAAATAGACGCGGAAGAATTAAAAGAGATGGAGGAAATTACGTGGTTCTTTAATATGTTAAGAATAGCGGAAATATCCGGTGACCAAGAGGCAGCTCTTATGATTTATAACCACTTAGATGGCATTCCGATGGACGATGGAGTATTAAGATGTTTTGGATGCAAGATGCCTAAGAAAAAGTACTGTCTTTGTGAAGAAATTAAAGAAAGAGAAAATATTGCTAAAATAGACGAGAATGAGGATGATTCCCAACAAGTAAGTTCAGAAGAAGACCGTAGCAGTGAAGAGAGACCTAATGACGCCGTTACCGAGGAAGCTCCGGAAATTTACGAGGTAAATAGGGAGGAAAAAGAAGCATCAGGGGTTAAAAATGATGGCTTAATAGAGGGTACGGGTATTGAGGAAATATCACAAGCGGTTAATGAAGGAAATGACGAAGTTGGACAGATCAGCATTAAGTTCGAAAACAGCAAACAGTTTCAGAGAAATAAAGAACAAAGAAAACAGTACGATAGGAAGAATCCACATCAAAAGAAGAACTCCACAACAGATGGCCGAAAGAAGAAAAGAAGTACGAGTAAACGAGATTCGATATTTAGACGACATAAGCAGTACTACAAGAAGAAATTCAAACCAAATTCGACATTCACAAATAACCACAAGAAAGAACGAGATACGAGGTATAAACTTCAATTTTATTCTAGTGTTGTGCGTTATAAAATAAACATAAGACGATGGTGGTGTTTATTTGGACTATTTTATGGATGGTACAAGTGATAAAAGTGTTTTGTGTTTATGTATATTTAATTTAAAATTAGTAAAAATTAAGGTATAAAAAAGGGAATGTAACAAGGAAATAATAGTTAAATTATGTTTCGTGTAATATGTAAATTGTGCCCCTTTGCAGGAAGCAAATTGTTTGAAAAGGGAGGAATGTAACAAGTCAAAGTCAGCACATTCTTAGTGAATACAATTAAGTAAAGTAGAGCATGTTGTAATGAGGTCAAGTATTCTAAATAATATTCGTTGACGTAAGTAGCTAACTATTTGCTGACTTAGTACTTTTGTAATTATATATATAGTAGCGTTAGGTCAGTTATTCACTCAGTATGGTCAAAGACAGTAGTCAGACAGTGAGTATAGTCGATAGTCAGATAGTCAATACGAGAGTTCAGTAGGAACTCGACAACTCCAACCATGTAGTAAGTGTGAATAAATCTTTGTTATTTGTTGAACCAAATTGTAAGTACAAACTTATTTACAACAACCCTAGTACTTGTCCTTTCTCCGGTCTAACAAGAACCCATATAAATTATTTGTTAATTCTCCTTTAAATAAGGGAGGCTCACACAAGCATATAAACTAAATTCAAGTCAAGGTATCGAAATTGCTAATAAATTAGTACAATATTTCACTCATCACGGAATTCCCGACCAGATAATATCTGATAATGGCCTGGAATTCAAAAATTCAATTGTCACAGAATTGCTAGCTCTACATAAAATTAAAATACATTTTATCAGTTCTCAACATCCCGAATCGAATGGAATAATTGAACGGTTCCATTCCACTCTTATTGAGCATGTTAGATTGTTCAATAATCAAGAAATTTATAAAAAAGAACCAATTAAAACAAACGTAAATTATGCTCTTCTAGCATATAACAATACAATACATTCCGTGACAAAATTAAAACCTTCCGAAATTATATATGGACACCTTGATACAAAATCTCCCTTTAATATAGACATTGAGAAACAATTAATAAATAATTACATTGAAAACCATAAAAACAAAACAAAATTGTTGTATGAGTCAATTAAAGATAAAATTAACCAAAATAAAGAAAAAATCATCGGAAAGTTTAATGAAACTAGAGAAGAATTACCGGAAATTCCTAACAAAATTTACGTTAAACACAGACAAAAGCAGGCTAAAACAAAAAATAAATATAAACCCGAATTATTAAGAACAATAGACAAAGACTTAAAAACTGCGAAACTAAAACCAACACACGGTAATACAGTGGAAAAAATCCACTTAACTAATGTTAAACGTCCTAGGAAAAAAACTTACAAATTCAAAATTCTTCCAGGCTGCTCGCGATCAGCAACGGATCAACCATCCAAAATATAACCGAAAACTTGGGAATACTTCCTATTAAATTAGGCCCGGCAAAACTCGAGAAAACAACCCATACCTTCGTCCATTATTACAACTTGGAGCCGCTCTTCCAACAGTATAATAATTTAAATGAACAATATACAAATCACCAAATTATTATTTCAAATAATTCTCATTACGTTAACGAATCCCGAAATTATGTAAAAATCATTGATTTTACTAGAAACAGCATTAATAATAAAATATTGAACATTGGCTTTCATTCAACCGCCTTAACAAAAAGAAATAAAAGAGGTCTCATAAATGGCTTAGGAAGCGTTTTTAAATTTATCTCTGGAAATTTAGATGCCGAAGACGACAAACGATATAATAAAATTTTAACAGACTTGGAACAAAATCAACACAAATTAGAAAACCAACTAAAATTATCATATTCTGTAAATAATCAAGTTATAGAAAACTTTAATAGTACTCTGAAAGATATACAACATAACGAAAATCTGTTAAAAGAAAAAATGATGCAATTATCCGAAATTATAAATAAATTGCTTGTTGAAGACTTTCTATACGCAAAAGGTATTTTCGATCAATTAATCATACTCTATAATTCTATTCTGAACATATTACAAGATATAGAAAATTCCGTAACGTTTTGTAAACTTAGAACTCTGCATCCAAGTATAATTCAACAGATAAATTGTTATTAGAAATTCAAAAAATATCAGATTATTATAAAACACAATTACCATTTGAACCTATTTTGGAAGATATTTTAGAATATGAGGAATTATTAAAAGTTAATTGTAAAATTGAATCCTCAGAAATAATCTATTTTATATCTATTCCTATTAATTATGAAACTAATTTCGATCTTTATCATTTAATCTCTACCCCAACTAAATACGGATCAGAATTTGTTACTATTATACCAGATTCAAAGTATGTGTTAAAAACAAATAAAGAAATTATTCCTCTAAGCGACATGTGTATTCAGAGTAGAATATATCAGTGCCCCAACAAATTCCATGGCCACATCAACCCTGCATGCGAAGAAGAAATATTAGATAAACAACACACAAGCCAGTGTCATTACACCAAGCTAGACATACAAGAAAACCATTTCGAACTACTGCCTGAGATAAACCAATATTTAGCCATCCTTCCTAAAGAAGAAAAAATCTCCACAATTTGTCCCGAAGGGACAAGCATTAAATCATTAGCCGGTATCTACTTAATAAAAGATGGTAACAATTGTGAAATAATATTTAAAAATCAAAAATTAATATTTCTTGATAAAACACAAGGACTACCTCTATTGCTGCCTAAATTAAACTTTAAACTCGAAAATAATAAAATTTCTAACTTTTCAATAAACTTATTGTCTTTAAAACTCGATAAAATTAAAGTAAACCAAGTAATACCGACCCAGGACATCGACAGCGATATTTACATCCCCAGTATCTGGACGATACTCCTCTACATCGCAGCCGTGATAATCATAGCCTACATCATATTGCGAAGGCTACGATTCCAAACAACCAACCGGAAGTCTCCGAAGAAAACAGAAGACATCGAAGTACAACTTCCAGGGGGTGCCTCCTTCTAAGGGTGGAGGAGTTATAGTGCCACATTATGATGACATAAACACTATCATATTATATTCTCACACTATTTGCTGACTATTAAATGTCACGTAGTTTAGTTTTCCTTAGATAGAATTGTTAAGATAAAGTTAGTCTAGATTCAGAACTCATATTGTAATGACATAAATAATTGTTTGTAGTAATAAATAAACTTTTTAACAAGTGACTTGTTGTTAATTGAAAGTTAATTTATATATATATATATATATATATATATATATATATATATATATATATATATATATATATATATATATATATATATATATATATATATATATATATATATATATATATATGTTCTGTTGATCAAATCTTCTATGTTGTTCGTTGTTTAATAAATCGTTAAAACGAACCGAAATTAATAATATTTCGTTTAAACAATCCTACTATTGACTGTGCCAGTTATGTTTCTTGATTTAGAAACGTAAATAAAAATTAATTTTTATTTAATATCTTGAAGTACAAAGTTTTATTCAGATTTAGATGTGATTAGTACAAGAGACAATTCTTAACCAACTATGTTCAATGTTAAAGGTCACAAGTTCTGTATTAATGTAGTTTAATGTTACAATGTGGGAAATGAAATAATATAACTTAAATAATAATATGATACTGCGGTGTCAGCATTTGGGTGGAAGCGCGTGACTTTTTTAGTATATTTGACAGGAATGGTAGATTCTAACTCCTCCCTCCTTAAATTTGGGCTTCATCGGGTAGTTTCGGGGTGGACTGCTCGACTGAAGACCTTGGTTGTGGGCCTTGGTTGGACTTAGACTTTCGGATCTTTTTCTGCAAATAAACTACGAACAGGCTAATACTAGTAATGATTAGCAAAACATATAAAATAATAATAGGGTAGTTTATGTTGCTGGTAACTTCGTCTTGAGTGATGTCTTCATATTTGTTGTTTGGTAGTTTCAATTCTTGGATTGTATTTAAATCGATTGTTATTTTTGGTACGTGTGACATGTTGAGCTGAATATCATAGTTTTCGAGGATGATCGGCTTGCCATAAGTTTCGTTGTTGAATGTTAATTTTTAATCGTCTTCTTGAATGAGAAATATTCCTTGTAAGTTTTTAATTCAACGCCTTGTTTACAATACGCGTTGATGGTTCCGGATGTCAGGAATACGGCTACGAATTGGTTTGCTTCTTTTAAAACTTCAATATGATTTCTTTTTATGTTAATTTTAATATATTGGCAGTTTTTGTTGTCGTTTTACAAAATAATGTTTCTTTCGCAAGAGTCATGTGGTACTTCATTGATCTTATTGGGACACTTATAATTGTTGTTCAATTTTGTACATAAGTCGTTCAGAGATTTTATATGACCGTTTTCTGATTTTAAGAAATAGTTTTTATTTGGAATTACAGTTACAAATTCAGATTGATATTTTGTGGGGATAGATAAAACGTGAAATAAGTTGAATTCTGTTTTATAATTAATAGGAATTTCGATGAAATAATTGATTTGATCTGATTCGATTTTACAGTTTACGGTTATAATTTTCTCTAATTCGGGTATATTTTTAGTAATTGGTTCAAGGGTTAGTTCATTATTATAAAATTTATAAATTTTGTTTAACTCTACAAAAAGATCGTGAGTTTTAATTATACCTGGGTGCATAACATGGAGTTTTCAAAAAGTTAGTGACTTTTCTATATCTTGTAACACATTTAAAGTCATCGTGAATAGCGTGTTGAATTGAGTATAAATGTCGTGGATGAATAGTTTATTCTGATTAAGGGCTCCGCTAAAAACGATATGCAATATTTGCTCGATTTTTGATTTGAGAATGTTTTCATTTTGTTTAATTGTCTCTAGGGTTTTGTTAAACTGCTCTGTCAACTTTTGATTCACTAAATAATGTTGCTTCAATTGGTTGTTTATTTTTTGTTGATTATTTTGTAAATGATCTAGAATTTTTGAATAACGTTTTTCGTCTTCAGCATCTACGTTACCGGTTACTGCTTTTATTATAGATCCTAGTCCGTTTACTAAACCTCGTTTGTAACGTGAGTTTTCGGGGTTAAGAATTAAGTGATTAATTTTGTCATCAATTGAATTTTGGATAAATTTTATAATTTTATCGTTGTTTTCGAACTCATTCTTTGTGTCATGTGTGATTGTTTGTTTAAGTTGATTGTACTGTATATTCAAACTATGGTATTGGTTGAAGAGTATTTGTAAATCATAATAATGAAGGAATATGTGTTTATTCTTTTGTAATTTGGCTGGTCCCAAATTGAGTGTCAGTAGTACAGGGTTGTGTGTAATGTCTTTTATGTTTAGTCCGACGGTGGTCGTGACGTAGAAGGACCTGGAAGATTAGGGTCTTGAGTTATTTTCTTGGTCTCTTTATATTGGATAAGTGTATTTTGGGTTGATTTTTGTCTTTGGGATATGTTACAATTTTTGCAGTTTTTAGATCTTTATTAATTGTTTTAATGAGTTCTTTTTTATATTTAACGTTTTTTGTTTTATTAACTTTTTGTTTATTTTCGACATAAATGGTTTTTGGTATTTGTTTATTAAATTTATTTACCCTGTTTTGTATGTATTCATTAATGTTCTTATAAATTAATTTAGTTTTTCTGTCTGATATTCCACATAGTTTTGTGTAACGTGTTTTTCTAATTCTACATCAAGAGGTGAATTTGTGTCTAAGTGACCGTTCGTTATTTCTATGGGCTTTAAGTTTGTTGAAGTGTGTGTTGTAATATTGCATGCCAAAATTGCGTACTGTACTTTGTTTTCGATTGTTTCGTGTTTAAAGTCTGGTTGAAGGTTGAATAATCTAATGTGCTCTATTAAAGTAGAATGAAATCTTTCTACTAGCCCATTTGAATTTGGATGTTCAGAGCTTATGAAGTGAATGCCAATTTGGTGTATAGATAGTAATTCTTTTACTATATTGTTTTTGAATTCTAAACCATTGTCTGAGATTAGTTGTTTTGGAATTCCGTGATGGGAAAAATATCTAATTAGTTTGTTACTAATTTCGACAGCATTATTTAAATCAACTTTATATGCTTGAGCATATTTTGAGAATGCGTCAACAATAGTAAGGAATTTATTATTCTCAAAACTGAGTGTGTCAATGTGTAAAGTGTGGAATGGTTTACTAGGTGTTGATGTAACATTATACTTTGGCTTTACTGGGTTGCACTCATATTTCGAAGATAAGCACACTTCGCACTGGTTTACATTATCTGTAATTGTTTTTATCTGGTTCGGCCAATAATAGATGTTTTTAATTTGATTGTGGTTCCATGAATTCCGCGGTGGTTAGTATTCCCTTCATGATATTTTTGTATCGTTTCATTTAT
This sequence comes from Pterostichus madidus, assembly GCA_911728475.2. Classification (NCBI taxonomy): domain Eukaryota; kingdom Metazoa; phylum Arthropoda; class Insecta; order Coleoptera; family Carabidae; genus Pterostichus; species Pterostichus madidus. The sequence goes on from OU452318.1 coordinate 13,026,135, forward strand.
GTCGTCTTCTTTAACTATGTCAATTAATTTAGTGTTAGATATCTGTAAGACGGTACTGAATTTTTCATAAACAGGTTGTTCAAAATAGAGATAGTAATTTACTTTGGGTGCAATATATTCTTTAACAAATTTAATTACATCGTTCTCAAAGTTAGTTTTTGATAACTGGACATGAATTTTCATTTTATCTGTGTGAAGTTTAATTATTTTAGGTTTAGTGGGCGAATGTAGAACTTTCGAAAATATTATTTGATTTTTTTCTATATTGACGGGACTTTTGATAATGGAAATACCGATAATAGGGTGTTCAGGATTCGAGTGAATAGTTGCGTCGGAATCGTCATGTTCTTCGATATCGATATGTGTTTTATAGTCGTGTTCAACTATTAGAGATTCGTTATCAGTCTGAGTATTATTTCCTAGCTGTTTATTAAAGTCTTCCATGTACTTAAAGAAATCGTCACTGTTCGTGTCTTGGGTGTCATTTGTATTAATTTCGATATTACGTACGTCATTATCAGGCGGTTTGTTAGTGAGGTTTGGTGAATTTTTAAAAGAATTTTCAGTGGATGGTGGAATGCGACTTAAGGCATCTGTGTTCGTATTCAGTTTACCTTTTTTATAAACGATCTCGAGCGCCATCGAACTAATTTTGAATTTGGTTCCTTAAGTGAAAATAACCATTGTAGTGGTTTATGATCCGTTATAACTTTACACTTTCTACTAAATAGGTAAGGCCTGAAATATTTAGTTGCCCAAACTATAGCAAGTAATTTCTTTTCGATAGTGGAATAATTTTCTTCTGATTCGTTAAGCGTTCTACTGGCATATGAGCTAGGCAAATCTGAGCCGATAGGTCCTTGTGATAACACAGCACCGATGGCATAATTACTAGCATCAGTCGTAAGGTTAAAGGGTTTAATGATATATGGATATTGGATGATTGGTTTATTAACATGTAGGTTTTTGCATGTGTCGAAACATGCAACATACTTAGGGTCTTTAATATTTATTTCGGCTTCTTTTTTGAGGCATTTAGTGAGAGGTTTATTGATTTTGGCGAAATTTTGAATACATTTTCGGTAATAGCCTAACAAACCAAGGAAACCTTTAATTAGTTTTGTAGTTTTGAGTATCGGGTAATTTTTTATTGCCAAAATTTTGTCTGGGTCAGGCTTGACGCCTTCATGGGTGACTACGTGACCTAAGTACGCTACTTCCTTGCACAGGAATTCTGACATGTCAATTTGAATCTTTAAGTTAGCCTTTCTGAGTATATCAAATACTGCTCGCCAGCTTTCAAGGTGTTCTTGCAGGCTCGTACTAAAGATAATTATGTCGTCGAGATAAACGAGACAGATGTTATTTAATAAATTTCTTAACACGTTATCCATCACACGTTGGAAGGTGGCGGGCGCGTTTTTAAATCCAAACGGCATTCGTAGGAATTCATAGTGTCTGGTCTCGGTGGAAAAGGCAGTTTTTTGTACGTCATCGTTATGCATTTCAATCTGGTGGAAATCAGAGGCCAGATCTAAAGTCGTAAAATATTGGCATTAGCCGAGTTTGTCTAAAAGTGTAGCTATATTAGGAATGGGGTATTTATCGTCAACGGTTTTTTCGTTGAGCTTGCAGTAGTCAATGACCATACGCCATCCGGGGGGAGGACCAGGATGAATGTGAAGGTCTTATAATATTCTGTTTTAACATTTTGTCTATTTGTTCTTTTACCTCTTGTCTGTGTATTTCGGGGTATCTGTATGGTTTAGTATAAATGGGTAGTTCATCCTTAGTCCGTATATGGTGTTTAACGTTGTTAGTGAATGAAAAAGAATCGGTTTCAGTGTGAAATACGTCTGCATGTTCTTTTATTAATTTAGTGACGGCAGATTTTTTTTCCGAGTTCATATGTTCAGTTCTGATTAGTGATATATCAAAAGGAGTGTTTGAATTTTGATAATTAAAATTTAAATTATTAATTTCGAAATGTTCAAATGGTTCGATTAGAATATTATTATCTATAGTATTTATAATTGACTCTGATTCATTCGGTATATTATTACTGGGTAATAAAAGGAATTATTAATAATTTTTGCTATACCTTCCGGTATTATGATGTCAGAAATTTGTGATTTTGGAATAAATACGTCTCCATTGTCAATGCAGTTAGTGTAAAACTTTATTATTTTCTCGGAATGCGGTTCTACGCTCACGTAGTGTGGACGCGGCTTTAGCTGATGGTAGTGAATTCTTATCTAGCATGCTGGGGTCGTTATTTTATCGTTTACTAGGTCAATGTTTTCTTCTATTGTTTTAAGATTGTCACGTCCTAATAAAATGTCAAATTGATCATGAAAGTTGAACAGGTGATATTTAAACGTCACTTTTCAAACCACTGTCAATTGTCAGTTTTGAAGCAAATTGGATGAAATTTTTTTTCCGAAGTAGCCCAAAGTCTAGTCTTCGTAAATCTGTAAATTGATTTTGACTAACCTTCCTTTTCCTTCCCCAAGCCAGCCCCTAAAAACAAGGATGATTTTCCAAGCTTTCTATGGGAATCATCAGCCGTCATTTGCAGAGGTTGGCATTCACACACACACACACACACACACCCACCCACACACACACACACACACACATACACACACACACAGCACCCGAACCGCACAGCGTGCTTGTGTTTCACTGCGTATATCCGTGAATTTCTTGCCCCAAAAGTGGGTACAAACGTGAGATACATAGGTAAAAGTATGAAAAAGTGCGTGTAAGACCTTAGTGCGTGAATTGAACAAAAAAACGCTGCGAAAATTGGCCAAGAAACTAACATAAAGTCGATGTAATTAATTAATTCATCAGTAATCAATGTTTTCTTGTGCATCAATATTATGTGTTTGTTGTTATCAACGTAAATTTTTGTGAAATATACGCGAAATAATAATTTACCGGTATTTTAAATAATTGTGTGATAAATTAGTGTTTTTAGTGATTACAATAATGTGAACTGCCTCAACAATCGTTTGCTGTTTGTTGTCATCAAGGATTTTCTTATTTGTCAGATTTACTAAGCAGAAAGTAGTCTACTGCTGCTCGCGCATGGAAATTATTGAAAGAGGCGTACACAAATAGCAAGGATACAGTCTGCTCAAGATCTAAATTCATGATATCATGGATACCATTGTAAACACAACGGAGACGAATTCTAAAGAGTTTGGAAGGAATCAGAATTTTCTGGAACTGGGAAAGAAGATGCACGCTCTTCTTGACTTTATAAGACCAAGGAACAACATCCATGCAGAGATCAAGCGTATGACGAGCTCCATCACTACTCTCTTTGATCAACTCGCGGATATGGAAGACTTTCTGCCCTCTGAAAGACCAGAAACGACAGTGGCAAGCATGCAGACCTCGCCAAGTCGAAGTGTTGACGGCGGACGCAAGCCGGAAACAGTGATAGCGTGCACACAAACCTTACCAGATTTGAGGGCCAATGGAGGACACGAAGCGTCGAAGAAGAGGATACCGGTAGATTCACAGCAGATAGCGGAGACGAAGAGGGTGATGGACTCGCAGGTGGCAACGAAGCGCCGGTCGGAACCTTCGAAGCTGCGATCTTCACGTCCTGATGTTGTGATCGTGAAGGCGATAGAGGGAGGCCCCTCGTACGCCGACATGCTACGACAGATCAAGAGCGACCCGTCCTTGAAGGAGGTGGGCGAGAACGTGACAAGGTGCGGAGGAATGCGGCCGGAAACTTACTGCTGGAGCTAAGGAAGTCCGTGGCGGCAAGTCAGGTATCAAGTGCCATCTCCCGGGAACTGGGCGAGTCAGCGAGCATTGTGACCCGGAGAGACGAGACAACATTCGAAATCCGGGATCTCGACGAGTTGACGACGACTGCTAACGTCCAAAATGCTCTTGGTAAGGAGTTGGAGATAGCCACAGAAGCGACAGCCATAAAATCTATCCGAAAGGCGTACAAGGGTACTCAAACTGCCGTAATCCGATTACCAACTGACCTTGCCCGGAAGGCAGTGGAAAACGGCCGTGTGCGCATCGGCTGGGTTAGTTGCCACATCAGGGAGAAGGTTGACGTGCGGAAGTGCTGGGCCTTTGGTCATCTAGCGCGCGAGTGCAAGGGGACGGACAGGTCTAAGTGCTGTCTTCGATGCGGCGAAGCCGGGCACACCTGTGAGGCCTGCAAGAGTTTGGAGCCGAAGTGTGTTCTGTGCGAGGACAAGACGAACCATCCGACGGGGAGCTTCGGGTGCGCGGCTTATCAAGCAAAGGTGAAAGCAGTGGCAATTAGGAAATGAAAATACTCCAGCTAAACCTTAACCACTGCAAGGCAGCGCAAGCCCTGCTGATGCAAATGGTGCGTGACCTTGACACCGATATTTTAATCCTATCGGAGCAGTACAGGGACCTCGAGAATTCGCGTTCTTGGATTCACGACGCCTCTAGTCGAGCAGCGATGTGGGTGTGCGGACGGATCGCCGTTCAGGAGACGCCGCAAACACCAAGAACCGGATTTGTCTGGGTACGAGTGCGAGGCATCTACGTGTACAGTGTTTATGTCCCACCAAGTGCCTCGCTGGGCGAGTTTGAGGACTTGCTGAACCAACTTGCCGATGACGCCAGAAGTCGACGACCCCACATAATATCCGGCGACTTCAATGCGTGGGCAGTAGAATGGGGTAGCAGGATGACCAACAGGCGAGATGAGGCCCTCCTGGATTTCGCAGCATCCCTAGAAGCCGCCCTTCTCAACACCGGGACAACCCCGATGTTTATGCGAAACGGCAATACCTCCATTGTAGATGTAACTTTCGCCAGTGAGAGTCTTTCTCCTCGAGTCGCGTCGTGGCGGGTCAGCGACTACTATACCCATAGTGACCACCAGGCTATCGTAATCGAAGTTTCCGCGGAGGGTGGACGAAGAGCAGGCGAGTCGTCAGCTCATGCTAGGTGGAACTCCAGGTCCTTTGACCGTGAGTCCTTCGGCGTCATGATTATAGAGAAAGTCTTCGCAGCTCATGTCGCTGGTCGCTAACGCTTGCGACGCGGCTATGAGTAAGGGCACCGACTGAAGACATCACGCTTCAGTCTATTGGTGGAACGATGAAATTTCGGGGCTTCGGAAGCTGTGTCACAGTACCCGGCGACAGGCACAACGGCGCCCGAGGTCGTCAGAACCACGACGCTCTGAGGATTCCACATCAAGAGGCACGGGGAGCCCTAAAGAGAGCAATTAGGGAGAGCAAGCGACGTAGATGGAGAGAGTTGTGCGACTTGGTCGATGGTGACCCATGGGGCAGGCCATACAGGACAGTAATGTCAAGGTTGAATAGCCACACTATGGCTCCACCATCCTGCCCGATATTTTTAGAAAGAATAGTAGTATCCCTCTTTCCACACCAACCGGAAATCACCTATACTAAGGAAATGCCCGTAGACCATCCCTCCGACGTACTGCCCATCACGGAAGAGGAGCTGCTCAGAGCCTGTAACAAGATCGGGGACACAAAGGCACCAGGCCCGGACGGCGTTCCAAACGTCGCTCTTAAAGCTGCCATAAGATCCCGTCCAGATGTTTTCCTCCGTACGTACAACGCCTGTCTCGTTGAAGGAATCTTCCCAACTAGGTGGAAGAAGCAAAACCTGGTCCTTCTCCCGAAAGGGAACAAGCCGCTGGACGACCCGTCATCGTATCGTCCGATTTTCCTACTGGACACGGCGGGTAAAGTACTAGAAAGGATCATCGGCAATCGGTTGGAGAAGTTCAGCGAAGGCGCCCAAGGCCAATCGCAGAGCTAGTATGGTTTCCGGAAGGCGAGATCTACTGTGGATGCCATCAACATGGTCATGCATACCGCGCGTCAGGCCACCGCAGGAAAGCGGCGGAAACGGGGGGCCAAGCAGTACTGCGCCATAGTCACCCTTGACGTGAAAAATGCGTTCAACTCGGCGAACTGGGATCGCATCCTGGGTGCTTTGAGGAGGATAGAGTTTCTAGAGTACATCAGGCGTATAATCGTGAGCTATTTTAGCGACCGAACCCTGGTATACAACACGGACAGAGGAATCAGGACCTGTAACATCAAGGGAGGAGTTCCACATGGCTCGTTTCTCGGTTCTTTGCTGTTGAACATCATGTACGATGGAGTACTTAAGTTGCCTCTACCCACAGGAATCACGATGGTTGGCTTCGCAGACGACGTTGCGGTGGTGGTGGTTGCAAAGCATCTAGAGGAAGTCACGCAGATGGCGAACGAGGCTGTTGGCATAATCCGCCAATGGCTTGCTGCAAACGGCCTGCAGCTAGCTGATCATAAGACCGAGGCAGTACTCGTGACAGGCAGGATAACCAGGGAGACCATCACCCTTAGTGTCGGAGGCTGCGACATACCCTCTCAGCCGTCGCTGCGTTACCTGGGAGTCCAGGTCGATTCAAGGATACGCTTCGACGAACACCTGCAGATAGCGAGCTCTAAGGCCGGCGCAGTTTGCAAAGCGCTAGCGCGGATCATGCCAAACATTGGCGGTCCAAAGCAGGCGCGACGGAAGCTCCTTTCAAGTGTCGTCACCTCAGTATTGCTGTACGCAGCACCGATTTGGTCGACAGCTTTTAATCCCGATGAGTCCAAATCTCGCTCCTCTAACTCCCTCTTTAGGTCCACAACTTTCAACTCACTTAGTTTTAAACCGAATGACGCCATTTTATTTATTATTATTACACACTTAACTATTTAATAATCCCACAACTGACACCAATTGTAACGTTTTTCGTCTTTCTGCAACGCTCTTGTTCCCGAGAAGGGTTCTGAAACGCTCTCGACTGACTAGCTTTATATTCGTTACAATATATATATATATATATATATATATATATATATATATATATATATATAATATACCCATTACTGGGCGTGGCACTCTACCGGAGCAGATCTCGGTAAGTGATATATTTATGCGCGTGAAGTGTGGTTACCAGCCGTCAGATCACGGCTTCCAAAGATGTTAGTCGTGGAGAAGCCACAGGGGTAATTTTAAATTGGTGAAAATGTTTTGTCGGCTCTGGGGATCGACCCAGGGTTCTTAGGATCCACAGGCCGACTCAGATACCATTGAGCCATTACCCCATAAAAAATAATGAGCTACATATGAAACGAAGAACCCCAATTTGGCAGTTCAACATAGGAAGCCCATTTGAACGCATTGCAATCGACGTGGCTGGATCATTCCCAGAAACTGATGACGGCAACAAGTATATAGTAGTCGTCATGGACTACTTCAACAAGTGGTTTGAAGCTTACCCTCTGCCCAACAAAGAAGCAATCACTGTCGCTGAAGTATTGTTGAAGGAATATGTATGTCGATTTGGAGTATCGCGCTAAATACATTCCGATCAGGGAAGAAACTTCGAGTATCTTTTGTTTCAAGATATCTGCAAAATATTGGACATTCATAAGACAAGAACGAATGCATTACATCCGCAATCGGACGGCATGGTTGAGCGAATGAATAGAACGATCAACAGATATCTGTTGAAAGTTGTCTCTAACCACCAAAGAGACTGGAATCGTCATCTGCATATGTTTTTGATGGCATATCGTTCATCTGAGTTGCGATTATCGTGCGATTTGAAATTTGGATGTAAACCAGGAGAAGATCTAGCTAGGGAAGATTACGTCACCGATTTACGAAGAAGAATGAACGATATTCACGAACAAGTCCGTTCAAACATTCAAACTTTAAGCGACAGAATGAAAGATCATTATGACATCAGGGCAGAGAAGGCAGGATATGAACCTGGAGAGTCGGCATGGTTATATAATCCACAAAATCGTGTGGTCTATCACCGAAGTTACAAACATGCTGGGAGGGACTTTATGAAGTGATGAAGAGGATAAATGACGTTATCTACCGAATTAGGAATATATCGACTGGGAAGCCGCGAGTACTCCATTTTAATCGACTAGCCCCTTTTGCTGGAAATAACCATGAAGTTAGTGATGTTTGTGTAGCAAATGTACGCCGCGTTCAAGAACATAAACCTGAATTAATATTTGAAGACTTCATGAAGAAATATTCTACCGGTCATAAAGCACGGTACAACGTGACAAAAGAAGAACAACGAGATCTGTTCTCCGTGCCTTTGGAATATTCCATTGCCCACTGTGTGGTGGAAGACTTAGACATGTCCCGAGGAATTAGTACAGTATTCAAAAAGAAATTTGGACGGCTACAAGACCTGGCCAATCAACGTCCATCTATTGGAAGAACACTAAAACTGCGAGACAACTCAGAACACAAACGGTACCTTTACTATTTAGTCACCAAGTCACGATCATCTCAGAAGCCCACCTACCGCACTAAAACTTTCAGCATTTGCTCTCGGTTCTCTGAAACATTTTTATTTACAATTATTTTATATTTTATCAAATAACAAATTGGTGACCGATCAAAAATATCAAAACAATGTATTTTGAAAACCACTCGATCGATTTTTAATTACATCAATGAATAATGTTGGAAATTATTTGAAACAAAGAATTTAAATTAAAAATTTTATGCTTCATTCAATCGATATACAGAACAAATCTGTTTCCTTACTACATGGTTTTAATGTGACAATACAGCTCTCAATTCAACACATACAAAATAAAACAGAAATGAAGACAAGAATCATGTATTTATTTTAAAAAAGGAAACTAAGAAGGAACTAAAATGATTAACTTAATTTTATATTAAATGTTCGGATAATTGCATGCGTTGGTAATTGCATCTTTAAGTTGTTCAACATTTTCAAAATTCTCTCTGTTCACAACATTTTTCAGGTGTCCCAACAATAAAAGTACACGGCGTATACGGCGTTAAATCGGGCGACCATGCAGGCCAATTAATTATTCCTCCTCTGCCAATCCAACTGTTCAGGTATGTATCGTTTAAGTACTCTCGTACTCCATGAGCATTATGTGCAAGACAGCCATCATGTTGCAACCGCACAATTTCCAACTTTAAATTAACTATATCTGGTCCTACCTTCTCCATAAGAAGTTCTAAGTATGTTTGTGAATTTATTTTTTCAATAAAAAACGGTCCAATAATAAGGTTTTCAAGTATACACATTTACTTTTTGGTAGGTGTTGTGTCACCTCGACATCCGAAAAGGTAAAAGAGATGTAAATGATTACGAAACGAAACTAAACGTATTGTGTATTAGTTTCTAAAATGTTTTGGGGATTATACTGTGAACAATACCGAAAATTCTGCTGATTTGATTTTTTATCCAAAGAAAACGTACATTCGTCCGTAAAACAAATTTCATTAATAAAATTTATGTTTCCATTTGCCTTTTCCATAATAATGTAACGAATTTAAAGCTAGACAGTCGAGAACATTCCAGAAACCTTCTCGAGAACAAGTGCATAGCAGCGTGACCGCCCAAGTGCATAGAGCTCGCTCGCATGTCTGGGCGTGTGGTTTGAGGGGATATTCTGGGACGTTCTGGAAACTTCGAGAAGTCGGACGGGAATATAAAAGCGAGAGCAGAAGGCTCGAGTCAGTTCAGTTGACAGTAGACTTCGAACGCGTAATATAAATGTGGTGAAATAAATAACAGCTCTAGTGTACGTAATATAAATAGTAGTTTTAGTGTACGTTATATAAATAATATTAGTGTCTCAATATTTATTAGTAGTGTTTAATTTTTATTGTAGTGTTAATTAGTTTTAAATTAGTTTCTGTTATTTTTATATTAATTCCTTAAATAAATACTTTTATTTTCGTTTAACATAAATAGTTGTGACTCATTTCTGTGCCTTAAACATTTTACACACTTTCAGAAAAACGAAAAACGTTACAATTGATGTCAGGTGTGGGGTAATTAAATAGTGAAGTGTGTAGTAACAACAAATAAAATGGCGTCGTTTGGTTTAAGACTATGTGAATTAAAAGTTGTGGACCTAATAGGGAATTAGAGGAGCGAGATTTAGACTCATCCGTGTTAAAATCAACGTTACAACAACGTCTGCGAGAAGCTTTAGTGGCGGCAAATCTGGATCCTGAGGAATATATTTTTGAAATTGGTTCGAATGACAATCGTAAAATGTTGGAGAAATTAGAAGAAAATTCCAGAACTTTGCATAAGCATTTGGAAGAAAGTTCTAGAACTCTAAAAGAAGAATTGCAACATCAATTAGAAGAAAATTTCAGAAAATCTGAGAAACGTTCTAGAACTGTTGAACAGAAATTAGAAGAAAGTTCCAGAATTGTAAAAGAAGATTTGGCGGAAAATTCTAGAACTTTGGAGCAGAAGTTAGAAGAGTATTCCAGAACATCCGAAGAAAATTCTAGAATTTAAAAAGAGGAAGTAACAGAAAGTTCTAGAACTCTAAAAGAAGAATTAACAGAAAGTTCTAGAACTTTAAAAGAATAATTAACAGTAAGTTCTAGAATTATAAAAGAAGAATTAACCGGATCCGTGCAACATCAATTAGAAGAGAATTCCAGAAAATCTGAGGAACGTTCCAGAACTTTTGAACAGAAATTAGAAGAAAGTTCCAGAACTCTAAAATAAGAATTAACCGGATCCGTGCAACATCAATTAGAAGAGAATTCCAGAAATTCTGAAGAACGTTCTAGAATTTTAGAACAAAAATTAGAATAGGATTTAAATGAATTGAAAAACGAATATGAAACGAAAATAGAACAGTTAGAAAATAAATTCCTCACTGCAACTGCAGCATCAAATTTATGTCCTGGTGTGGCTGAAACAGAAGCAGCAAGTGAAAGGAAAATAGCAAAAGGTGAGACTGCATCAACAATTTGAATAAAAACACCGGACTTTGATGGAAAAACATCGTGGCCGAATTATTTTAGGCAATTTGAAGCTGCTGCAAAAGCTAACGGATGGTCACCGAGAGAGAAAGCAATTCCATTGACAGTAGCGTTGCGTGGAAATGCCGTCGATATCTAGCAGATACTGAAGCAAGAAGAACAAGAAGACTACGACCAGCTGGTTAAGCATTTAGATATGCGATATGGAAATGCGCACCTAGAACAAGTGTATCAAACGCAATTAAGAAATCGATACCAGAGGTCGAATGAAACTCTCCAAGAATTTGAAGCTGACGTTGCTCGCTTGGTTCGCCTCGCACATCCTACAGCTCCGGACAGCGTATTAGAGTGCTTAGCTATCCAAACATTTATTTTTGGTATCCGAGATGGCGAAATTCAGCAAGAATAAGATTGGCTCGACCAAAAACATTAACCGATGCACTGTCTCTTGCTTTAGAACAAGAGGCTGCAAAACTAACTTCGCGTAGCCAATCTAAAGTAAGATCAATAAACAGCAACTTTAAGACCCGAAGATAATGAAGATATAAAAGAGAAGGTACGACGAATCGCTACGGAAATACTTGGAGGCAAGAAGAGAATACGTTGCTGGAACTGCGGTGAATTAGGACACCCGCGAAGACTTTGCGGGAAGCCGCTTAAAAAGAAAACAGATGCTGAGTCGGAAAACTAAGTCGGGTTGATGCGAGGGGGCAGTCGTCGACCCGTATTCTGGTAGCCCCACATTCCATCGGATATCAGTAATCAGTAATCAGTATATTTCCTTGTTAGAAAATACAAACACTTCGTACAAGTGAGGTTGGTTGTCTACAATTACAAATTTGAATTATGTGTAAGAACAATAAGAAGTTTAAGAGTACAGTACATAAGTAAAATTAGTAAGTTTACAAGTGATTTAATATTAAGTCTAAATTCACATTATCTATTTTTTATTACATACAATAATAATATGGCACATTTTTAATAAACAAGTTTGTGAAACACATTTTTATATATACATATATATATATACTACCAAAAAAAAACAAACATCGTAGAAAATAGTTGTTAGTTTAAAGACAGATTTAAGTTTAGTACAAGAGCGAAGTTGATCATATTAGAGATATTTAATTTTACATTCTTATTGCATGGAAGCTCTACTCATTAAAACAGAAACTTCTAAGTTTAAGTGCATTTACGGTGAAATAGTAAATGTTATTTATTTTTTGTACATTCAATTCTTCAAAGAGAACGAACAATCGTTTTTCAGAGGTAATAGTTTTTATGTAATCTGACAAATAATATTCTCTGACTGGGCTGTATATTGGGCACTTAATGAAAAAGTGATACAAATTTTCATTTTCTAGCATATTACAGATAGTACAATTGTCTTCTGGGTGTAAGATGTATTTGAAACCCTTTTGAACAATTTTAATGTAATTTTTGTTTGAGAGTCTGAGCTGTGCAATTAGTCTCTTTTTGCTAAATGATACATTCAAAAACAAGTAATTTGACACACCTGGATGAATATCCAGCTGATAATAAAAGCATGTATATTTAGAGTTTTTGGCTTGGTTGATATCTTTATCAATCAAAATATTTTTATATTGAAGTATAATGTTATCAATTGAATTTTTTTTTATTGACTGGGATCTCCAGATATTTTCTAAATCTAAGTCAATTAGAAATTTTTTTAGTTGAGAAGCCCAATTATATTCCTATTTGTTTATATATGAATCATCCAATGTCAATAATCTTTTGTAAATTATTTTTGGAAGACGTGTGTCATCCATGGAAAGTATTTTCTGCCACCATCTCAATGCTTTTTTCCAAACGGTAGAAGCTAAGCATTGAACCCCGGTTTCCAATCGGAGGATAGCACTTGCAGTGCTAATTGGACATTGAAGAATAAGTTTTAAAAAAGTGATCTGACATTTTTCAATAACATTATAGTTAGTTAAACCCCAAACTTCACTAGCATACAGTGCAGTTGCATTTATTATAGAATCTAACATTTTTATTTTTTCCAACCATCCAGATGATTTGGCTTTTACTAATATATTTGTAACATTATTGATTGCAATCATTGCTTTTCTTACATTTTCTTTTGCTGCTTGGGTAAATTTAGCTGACGAGGAGAATATTATTCCTAAATAACAATAAGATTGAACAATTTCTAATGGATAATTATTATAACAAAATGGTTCATTAATCGTGGTTGGTCTACCTCTTTGGAAAATAAGGACTTTAGTTTTTTCTATATTTACAGTAAGATTGTTTTCCTTGCAATAATTATATAAAACTACTAATTTTTTTCTAACGTCAACTGGTGAATCTGCCAACAAAACGAGGTCATCTGCATAGGCTAATAAAATTAAGTCATTATAACTATCAATATTAATGCCTCTAAAACCAGCCTTACGAAAAAACTTATCAAGATCATTTATGAAGAGCGCACAAAGTAGAGGAGATAATATTTCACCTTGTAATACTCCCTCCGATATGTCTACACTATTTGAAAGATTATTACATATTTTAACATTTAAGTTGGCATTACTATATAAGTTCATTAAGATTCTAACCATTTTAGATGAAATACCTGAATCATATAGTTTATGCCATAATTTATTGTGGTTAACCGAATCAAACGCCCTTTTTAAATCTATGAAAATTGCAAAAACTTTACTTTTTTTAAGTCTAAATTGAATATGAACAACTGAAGTAAGGCAAAAAATATTATCAGAGGTACCTCTGTTCTTTCGAAATCCCATTTGATATTCGGCTAAAATATTATTTTGTTCTGACCAGAATTGTATTCTATTATATATTATTTGTGTAAAAAGTTTACAAATACAGTTAAATAAAGCAATACCTCGATAATTCATCGGGTCTGTAGGATCTCCCTTTTTGTATAAAAGAAACATTTGTACATTTGACCAAGTTTTAGGTGTATGTTCAGAGTCTAAAATTATATTATAAAAATTCAAAAGATAATGAGTCCAGGCCGGAGTAAGACACTTGAAAAATTCGTTTGTAATATTATCAGAACCCGGAGCTTTATTACATTTCGAACTAGCTATACTAATTTCTAACTCCTGCAGGGTGATCACACAATCTAAAAACGGATGTAGACAATCGAAAAAAAGAGTACTCGAAACTGCTCTGCTCCCGTAAATATTTTTGTAAAAAAGTTCCCACTCCACAAGGGGAATTTCATTGAATTTGCTAAATTTATTTTTTAAATTTTTAATAACTTTCCAAAATTAAATTATTTTTAACGTTTATTAATGAGTTAGAAAGCGATTTTAAATATTCGGTTTTGCAGTGCTTTAAATTGTTTAGGTATATTCTTTTTGCATTTAAATATTCTTTTAAGCTAATCTCAGTTCTTTGATTCTGGTAGTGATTTAGTAATTTTTTTGCATCTTTCCTCAGATTGTAACATGTTTGATTAAACCAAGGCTTTTTAAATTTTAATCTCCCAGGGCCACTTTGTGTTCTAGAAATAATGCACATATGTGACTGGCATGCAGCCTCTTTTATTGCCATTATTAAATTTTCATTTAATCTTTCTAGATCACTACTGTTATAATATAAAGAATGAGACGATTCTAAAGCTTTTTGAAATTCGTTAATACATGTTTCTTTAAAATTAAATTTTATAACAAAATTAGATACTATCGCAGGTAAATCCCCTGAGTGTAAGAGAGAATCTGAATTTTTACCGATTTTTAATAGGCATATACTGTGAGGAGATTTAGGTAATGTAGGAATTATTTTTAATTTGGAGACTTGTTCAATTAAAACATTATTAACCCATATTAAATCTATTTATATTCCATCGGATATGTCGCCTCTCTTTATCATCAAGTCAACAGCATTTTCGTGGAAGGTCTTGTTGACGGAAGGCCACTCAAAATGTTGCTAGATACGGGTGCGACAAAAACAATAATAAGATCCGACTTCACTAAGAAGTTTGCACCAACACAATTATATCCGACGAAGTGGCGATTACGTACAGCAACTGGAGAACTAACTACATTGTCAGGAGAGTTAGATGTGACCATCAATATCGGGAACACCTCCCTGTGTTGGTAGCCGAAATCGAAGATGACTTTATTCTTGAAATGGACGTCATGGAAAAATATGGTTTTAAACTTGACCTCAAGCACGGCGTAATAGTAGTAAATGATGAAGAGCTCGTATTGCATGCACGAAAGGACGAAGTTGCACGTGCTTTAATAACCGAAGATGTAGTACTTCCGGAGTGAAATGAGACCATTGTGGAAGCACAACTTGATGGAAAATTTTGTACAGGAAATGTTACCATGTTGGAACCCCGAAATAATGATGAAGAAACTGGTCGTGGAGTGTTGGTTGGAAAATCACTGGTAAAGGCCAACAAGATAATACCTGTTCGAATAATGAACATAAATAAATATCCGATCACAATTAAGCAAGGCACTATTGTAGGGGAATGTTCATCCGTATCTTCGATTATTAGAATAATGGTAGCTCAGAAAACCCCAATTAGCAAGATTCCGGATACTTTACTCAATCAAATATCAACATCTTTTCACGGGCTGACATCAGACGAGAAAATCAAAGCGAAGAGCTTAATTAGCAAGTATCAAGTCATCTTTGAATATGACAAGAAATCCAAGGGCAGAATTAACGTTGTTCAGCATAAAATCTATACTGGAGTTGCAAGACCCATCCGTCAAGGAGCAAGACGATTACCACTGGCAAAGCGTGAAGAAGCCGAAAAGATAATTGAAGAAATGAAGAAAGAAGGCGTGATTGAACCTTCAAATAGTTCATGGGCTTCACCAGTGGTATTAGTTAAGAAAAAGGATGGATCCACCCGATTCTGTGTAGATTACCGTCAACTTAACAACGTGACGAAAAAGGAAATTTATCCACTTCCCCGAATAGACGATACACTGGACACGTTGGCTGGGCTAAAAATGTTTTCTACGATGGACCTAAAAAGCGGATATTGGCAAGTTGACTTGGACCCGAAAGATCGTGAAAAGACAGCTTTTACCATCGTAACAGGACTTTGGCATTTCACAGTTATGCCATTTGGACTTTGCAATGCTCCTGCAACATTTGAACGACTTATGGAAACCGTGTTAGCTGGGCTGTCATGGAAAACCTGTTTGGTGTACCTCGATGATATTATTGTGGTTGGAAAAACGTTCGAGGATCACATGAAGAATTTGGAAGAAGTTTTTCAAAGATTGAAACAGATTGAAATCTCAAGCTCAGTCCGAAGAAGTGTCATCTGATCCAGAAAAAAATGCCTTATCTCGGGCATGTGGTTTCTGTTAAGGGAATTGCTGTGGATGAGGACAAAATAAAAGCTGTAAGGGACTGGCCAGTACCAAAGGACAAGTATGAATTGAAAAGTTTCCTTAGTTTATGTACTTACTATCGGCGATACGTGCAAGGATTTGCCAACATTACTAAACCACTGACACGGCTTACTAAAGAAGGTAGAAGATTTGTTTGGGAAAACGACTGTCAAACAGCATTTGAAAAATTAAAGGATTATCTGACAATCGCGCCAATCTTAAGTTATCCACTTCCGGAAGGCAAATTCATTTTGGATACCGATGTCAGCAATGTTGGGATTGGCGGCGTCCTCTTTCAAGTACAAGGTGGTCGTGAAAAAGTTATTGCCTACTTTAGTAAGATACTGTCGAAACCGGAAAGGAACTATTGCGTCACCAGGAAAGAACTATTGGCAATAGTGAAGTCCACTGAGCATTTTTACAAATATTTATATGGCAGAAGATTCCTGATAAGAACCGATCATGCTGCCTTGAAATGGCTATTACAATTCAAAAATCCAGAAGGTCAGGTAGCCAGGTGGATCGAAAGGTTGCAGGAATATGATTTTACCATTGAACATCGGGCGGGAACTAGCCATCGTAACGCTGACGCGTTGTCCAGGAGACCATGTTCCGAAAAGTGCAAGCATTGTTGCCGAATAAAAGAGAAGCAAGCTGCTGCGTTAAGAACAACGGTAGTCGATGATAAATGGCAACCGGAAAAATTGCAGAAAGATTAGGAAAATGATCCGGATCTGAAGATTGTAATAAATTGGAAGAAAAACGGGGATAAACCGATTTGGCAAGATGTTGCACCATACACCCAAAAAGTGAAATCGTACTGGACGTAACGGGACTCTTTAATAATTGAAGATGGTCTCTTAAAACATGTTTTGGAGAATGCGGAGGGTACAGAGCAGAGAACTCAGTTACTGCTACCCAAGAACAGGGTACCTGAAGTGTTGAAAGAGATCCACGACGGATCTGCTGGAGGACACCTTGGAGTCAACAAGACTGCTGAGAAGTTGCGGGAACGATTTTACTGGCTAAATTGTAAGGAAGATGTTAAAGAGTGGTGCAAGAAATACGTAGTTTGCGCTACAAGTAATGGGCCAAATAGGAAACGTAGAGCCCCAATGCGCCAGTACAACGTAGGAAGCCCATTTGAACGCATTTCAATCGACGTGGCTGGACCATTCCCCGAGACTGATGATGGCAACAAGTATATAGTAGTCGTCATGGACTACTTCAGCAAGTGGGTTGAAGCTTACCCCCTGCCCAACCAAGAAGCAATCACCGTTACTGACGTAATGGTGAAGGAATGCATATGTCGATTTGGAGTACAGCGCGAAATACACTCCGATCAGGGAAGAAACTTCGAGTCTGTTTTGTTACAAGGTATCTGCAAAATATTAGACATTCGTAAGACAAGAACGACTGCATTACATCCGCAGTCGGACGGCATGGTTGAACGAATGAATAGAACGCTCAACAGATATCTGTCGAAAGTTGTCTCTAACCACCAAAGGGACTGGGATCGTCATCTGCATATGTTTTTGATGGCATATCGTTCATCTGTGCATGAAAAAATAGGACAGACACCCGCAAATATCGTATTCGGACGTGAGTTGCGGTTACCATGCGATTTGAAATTTGGATGTAAACCTGGAGAAGATCTAGCTGGGGAAGATTACGTCACCGATTTACAAACAAGAATGAACGATATTCACGAACAAGTTCGTTCAAACATCCAAACTTCAAGCGACAGAATGAATGATCATTATGACATCAAGGCAGAAAAGGGAGGATATGGAACTGGAGAGTCGGTATGGTTATATAATCCACAGAAGCGTCGTGGTCTATCGCCGAAGTTACAAACATGCTGGGAGGGACCCTATGAAGTGATGAAGCGGATAAATGATGTTATCTACCGAATTAGAAAAATACCGACTACTGGGAAGCCGCGAGTAGTCCATTTTAATCGACTGGCCCCTTTTTCTGGAAATAACCATGAAGTTAGTGATGTTTGTGCAGCAAATGTTCGCTGCGTTCAAGAACATGAACATGAATTAACATTTAGAGACTTCATGAAGAAATATTCCACCGGTCACAAAGCACGGTACGGTGTGACAAAAGAAGAACATCGAGATTTGTTCTTGGTGCCTTTGGAGTATTCCATAGCCCACTGTGTGGCGGAAGACTTAAATATGTCTCGAGGAATTGCTACAGTATTTAAAAAGAAATTTGGACGGCTACAAGACCTAGCCAATTAACGTCCATCTGTTGGAAGAACACTAAAATTGCGCGACAACTCAGAATACAAACGGTACCTTTACTATTTAGTCACCAAGGCACGATCATCTCAGAAGCCCACCTATCGCACCTTATGGGAGGCACTGATCGATTTGAGGGAACATCTTTTAAATAACGATGTCATGAAGCTGGCGGTACCAAAATTGGGTTGCGTACTAGATGGGTTGGAGTGGAGAATAATTAGGAATATGTTAGAAGTTCTCTTCCACCGCACCGGAATTGAAATTGTTGTCTGCAGCTTTGACCCCAAAGGAAGAGCAAAATTAGATCGCATTGTGGATTGCCACTTCTTTAAGACCTCAGGATGCATTAAGGGTTCGACTTGCAGATTTCGTTATAACTTCTCCGAAACCCGTCAACCTCTGTTCCGAGACGGAACAGTTTTAAGGAGGGGACAGTGTAACGAATTTAAAGCTAGACAGTCGAGAACATTCCAGAAACCTTCTCGAGAACAAGTGCGAAGCAGCGTGACCGCTCAAGTGCATAGAGCTCGCTCGCATGTCTGAGCGTGTGGTTTGAGGGGATATTCTGGGACGTTCTGGAAACTTCGAGAAGTCGGACGGGAATATAAAAGCGAGAGCAGAAGGCTCGAGTAGGCAGTTGACAGTAGACTTAGAACGTGTAATATAAATATGGTGAAATAAATAACAGCTCTAGTGTACGTAATATAAATAGTAGTTTTAGTGTACGTTATATAAATAATATTAGTGTCTCAATATTTATTAGTAGTGTTTAAGTTTTATTGTAGTGTTAATTAGTTTTAAATAAGTTTCTGTTATTTTTATATTCATTCATTAAATAAATACTTTTATTTTCGTTTAACATAAATAGTTGTGAGTCATTTCTGTGCCTTAAACATTCTACACACTTTCAGAAAGACTAAAAACGTTACAATAATATCGCAAATGGTGGCACGATTTTTAAAATCATTTGGAAGAAGTTTCTGATGGTAATGAAATTTGTATGGGTGGTATTTATATTTCTTTAAAATGTTGTAAATTGATAGATGGCTAATTTCCAATTCGGTAGCGATTTTCTTTAAACCAAGGGTATGGTTTGCTTCAATTAAAGCCAGTATATTTTCATCTTTATTATAAGATACTTATTTAATTTCTTGTTTCTTAAAATTAAATGTCCCTGTCTCTTAGAATTTTTTAATAAAATTTTGTATCGTGGTTTTATTTGGAATTGGTCGGGGTGTCCAGATTACACTTATTAAATCACGTATTTTTTCTGTAACTTTGTCCAGACTTTTACAAATATTTGTTATTGCATATATATATATATATATATATATATATATATATATATATATATATATATATATATATATATATATATATATATATATATATATAAACCATATTCAGTTATGCCACCATTACTATCTCGAGAACTATAAGAGCTACAAAGTTGGTTAAATTAGCAAAGAAATATAATTTTTTTGGCCTATCACAAAACTCAATTGTTTTTATTTTTATTTTACTAGTGGTTCTCAAAATACGGGGTTCAACTTTCTTATTTTAAATGAACACCAACTTTTTTTATTTGCTTCGTCGATTCAGTAATTTTTTTGAATTCAAGAACTACTAAGTTCTGTACCCTGAAATTAATTTTTTTTTGACATAAATGCATATTAAATTGACATAAGTTTAATTAAAATCGTATAGGAATCAGTGTGCCATGACAGAATCAAATGAAGAAATCAATAATATTTTTGTTTGTTCGATTCGTTATTATATGTGAAATAACTATTTTGTGAAAAAAATAAACATATAAATTTTATTAATGATTTGTTTCATTCATAACACGTTGATTCTTGTGCGCTTTAAATTGAATTAATGTCAATTTCATATGCATTTTTCTCAAAAATATTATAATGTGTGTGTACTGAACTTTATAGCCTTTGAATTCAGAAAGAAATACTAAACCGAACAAGCAAATAAAAAGTATCGATTCCCATTTGAAATAATAAAGTTTTGCCCTTCATATTCTGAGAATCACTGGTCCAAATTTTTTTTGTTAATAGTTTTGTAATAAACTTACAAACTGGTATTTCTTTGCTAGTTTAACTAACCTTGTAGCTCTTATAGTTCTCGAGATATCAATGGCGCTACAACTAAATTGAACAACCTGTATATATTTTGGAGTATAATAAATTAAAACAATTACCAGTCGAGAAAATAAATATTTAGCGAGCCAGCTCTTCTATAGCTCTTTTATATGATATCAAACACGATATGATTCGGAAATTTTTGTTGGTCGAAATAATTGCCGAGCGTAAAATTTGTTTTTTCAATTCTATCTAAAATTTCTTCCAAATTTCTTTAAAATATCACCAAACACGGTATATTTCGAATTACTGAAAGTATGTAACATTTGCGTATCGTAATTTTTTTTAATTTAATCAGAAAGGTCTTCTACAGCCCTTTTGTATAAACCGAAACACGAAATTATTCGATATACTTTATGTTTGAAACAAAATTCACTATTTTTATTTCATTTGAAAGTTCTTTCAAAAAACCTTTCATAGAACACCTAAAACTGTATGATTCGGAATACTTAAAGTTTAAAACAATTTCCTGTTGTAAAATTTCAATTATTTTTTTATTTTATTGGCGTTGTCCATGACCTTTCTGGCAGATGCGATCGACTTCGCTTTCTTTGGCGCTGAACCACCAGCTTCCACCCACTGCTTGGACTGCTGTTTCGTTTCTGGCGTGTAGTGGTGGACTCATGTCTCATCCATGGTGACAAATCGCCGCACAAAATCGGTCGGATCCTTATTGAATCGGTCCAAACATTGCTGCGAAGATCGTTTGCGCATTTGCTTTTGATCGGCATTCAGCAAATGCGGCACCCATCTTGCGCAAAGCTTTCGCATCTCTAATTCTTTGTGCAAGATATTTCACACCCTTTCTTCCGGTATCCCCACAGCTTCAGCTATCTCACTCACCTTCACTCGCCTATCGTCCAACACGATATCATGCACTTTTTCGATGATATCCGGTATTGTGGCGGTTTTTGGCCGTCCTTTACGTGGGTCATTTTCGAGGGACGTTTAAATTCAGCTGTTCACTTTTTAACGGTTGGCATGGAAGGAGAAGAGTCCCCGTAAACTTTTGTCTATTTAGGATGAACTTTACTAGGGGTTAATCCATCCAAACGATATTAAAGTTTATCCATTTGATCGAAAAACACGCAAGACGTCTACTTCAAAAATTTGTGTAAACAAACTACTTGAGAGAACAAGTTGAAACTTGTCATACGAACTAACGACACGTGCACCCAGGCGGGAAACATATTTTTTTGCTGATTGGAACGCCATCTCTGTGTGAGGCCGAGAACTTTTCACCTTAACCTCGTATGACACCAAACACGGTATGATTCGGAATACTTTAAATTTAAAACAATTGGCGGTTGTAATAATTTTTTTTTAATTTCATTTTAAAGTTCTTTCTGAACCCTTTCACAAGACAACAAAAACAGCTCGATTCGGAATACAATAAGTTTGAAACAATTGAGAGTCGCCAAATTTCAATTTTTTTTTCTTTCATCTAAAAGTTGTATGTATCCTCAATCATGTAATACCTAAATCAAATTACAAAATTTCTGTAACTTGTTTAGAAAATGAAATAATTCTATAAAAAAGTTTCATGCGCAACGTTAAAAGTGACAGCTTAAAACAATGATTTTCAAAACCTGGATTTTGGATATAAGAGGTAATATTGTTTTTCAACCATAGATTTATCAAATTGACGTTTTGTCCTAAAAAATATTTAAGCCATTTTTGTTCTTTAACAGGAAGTTGTCAACTTATTAAGGCTCAGTTTTTCATTCAATTGTTATGTTTCTGTAATAATTATCTGTCTTTTAAATATAGGAGTACGTAATTAAATTTTTTTTTAATATTTTATAAATAAAATAAAACATAAGCATTTTTTTGGAATTATTATTTATTAACTGAAATAGAACATAAAATAGGAATGATAGTCACACAATTCAAAAAGATACCATTCAATCGATGAGCGGAAAAACAAATGAGATGAAAATGGAATCAAACGTATGAGGTATTTAGTGTTTCTAACTGTGTTCGAAGTGGCCACCATAAGCTCCAGCGCCAGCAGCAGCGCCATGACCACCTCCGTAACTTCCAAAACCACCTCCAGCAGCACCTCCGTGGCCACCACCGAATCCTCCAAAATCAGATCCAACACCGGCTCCACCGAAACCAGCTCCAGCACCGACTCCAGCACCAGCACCACCCTGTACCACAATCTGAGGCACGGGAACCACGACAGGTGTGGGCACACGAACGGGCACGGCCTGGTCCACGGGCACGGCGTAAGGGCTGTTAACTGGCACGGGCACGGAGTGCGGCTGCGGCACCGAGATGATCTGGGGGATGGGCACGGGTACGTAGCGGTCCACGTATACTGGGTAGGGGCGGGTGATGGTGACGAGGCGCGGCACAGCTACTGGTACGGCAACCGGACGCGGCACAGACACGGGCACGGCACAGACACGGGCACGGCCTGAGACACCGGCACAGGCACTGGCCGAGATACTGGCACTTCATAAGGTTGCAGCACTGGCACCGGCACCGGCTGAGAGATGGTGTTAACTTGGACGTCTCCTCCGGCACCACCAGCACCACCGAAACCACCAACTCCGCCAAATCCTCCGGCTCCAGCACCAGCACCAACTCCGCCACTAAAGCCGCCGTCATGGCCGTCATTGCCGCTCAGGCTACCGCTGCTATATCCGTGGCTACCAGAGCTCACCACGTACTCGTGCTCATCTCTGCCGCACTGGCCCAGACCAGCGCACACGAAAACAAGAACTGCAATCTACAACAAACAAAATATTTATATCAGGTTTTTAAACTTGTTCCAACCTTATTTATATATTATTATGAACTTACCACGAATGCCTTCATGTTGTTGAATGAGATGTGTGAAAGGTGAGCAGTGATGATCGAATGCTGACTTGACTTCGATCTTCAGGCTTTTTATTATTACTGTGTATAATTTATATGGATTGCTGGTTTTGCACTCGTAACGCTCAGTGAAGATATTTAATAAGAATCAATACATACAGACAACTTTATAATAAAATAATTTGTCCGATATTCAATGGTATCATTTCCGAAGGATAACGTTGGATAAAAAAACGTTTACTGATATCGGAATCAATGTATAGTCAGCCGGATTTAAAGTTCAATAACTTCTTCAAAAAAATTCTCAACAATTTTATACACAGATATAATAATTTGTAATTTTTTATTTAATAATCCAGAATTTATATTTTAAAACATTTATAAAATTTAAGTATAACACAAATGAACCAGTATTTCAGCATATTTTAAATATACTCATCTTTACCTATATGTAATATTACAACAAATCTTTTGTAGAATTTTGTGACGATTAACTATAATTAAAAAAAATCAAGCTCAGCTCCGCGAAAACTGAAGTATGATTCACTTCTGTAAGATAATATAAAAATATATATAATTCTGCACGCTAGCCCTTTAAACAAGTTTTCATTTGATACCAAACCATAATAGGTTTTGGAGTATATTAAATTAAAACAATTGCTGATCGAAAAATGTCCATTTTTTAAATTTCATTTAAAAGTTCTTTCCACACCCTTTAATATAACATCAAACATGGTATGATTCGAAATATTTTAAGTTTGAAACAATTGATAGTCGTAAAAATTTATATTTTTTTATTTCATCTATAAGTTCTTTTAAAATTGTTTCATATGACACTAAACACGGCATGATTCCGAATACGTAAAGTTTCAAACAATTGACAGTCGTAAAATTTCATGTTTTTTTTTTAATTTCGTGTTAAAAATTCTTCTAAAGCCTTTTCATACGATACCAAATACGGTATGATTCTGAACACTTTAACTTTAAAAATTATTTGTCAAATTGACGTTTTATCTTCAAAAAAATAATATGAATATGAAATCAGTTCAAAAGATATGAGTATAGCCTCAAACAATTTACAAAATTTCCCTAAATTGTCTAGAAATTGAAACAATTCTATAAAAATGTTCGATTCGTAACGTGAAAAGTGGCAGCTTTATTCTATGATTTTCGACATCTAGATTTGGGATATAAAAGGTAATATTGTTTCTTAAATTAATAAAGAATGCCGGACGACACATGAGCGGCCACCTGACAAAGAATAAATGAACAGAGATTCAAACAAAATAAGGTGAAAAATCATCCCAGGTACAAAACAGCCAAACGTGAACTAAATCAGCACATAGAAAATCACTTTCCAAACAGATTGATATAAAATTCAGCAAAAAAAGACGAAAATTAATAAAGACCGTCTTGTACCACGAACAAGCTGAATGTTGTTTAAAATTATAAAGGATATATAAAGTCCTCTAAGAGAAAAAGTGGTACATAAACAATAATTTTCTAACATAATTTTATCAAAATTTTAATGAATAAGAAAATATGCAACAAAAATAATACAAAACAATTTTTTAAAAAACAGATCTTCTGCCTAAGCTTAAAAAATTAAATACATTTTTGTTTCCGGGCTTTTAATTCCGAGAATATGTTAATTACGGTATCAATATTAATTTCTTTTAATTTGAGAATCAAATTTATAATAGTAACAAAAAAACATGAAATACAAAATTTGCAATTAATCACTTACCTGTATTTAACAATAACTCAGTTAAAATAAAATTGTAATCCCTGAGCGTGCTGTGGATGTATGCGCAGTGCTCTGCGCTTGGATGAAATACAAATATATTAGAGCACTGCAACCTTTTAGAAACAACGTAATAACACTAATAGTATATCCGGAAATGAACTACGGTGCGGAACAATTTGACCACGGTTACAGTGAGAATGAAGTTATTTTATATGTAAAACGGAAAACTTTGACCTTGAAAACGATGACAGTTGTCACTTGACAGATGAGTTTCGAACTGTGAAATATATTTAATATGGATAAAATTTTATATTAAAAAATATATTGCATTCTGCATCACACTTGCTTTAACCTATATGAGATATAACACAACGAAAAAATAAAAAGAGCTTAATAAGAAGTAATAAATTCATTTAATATTAATGTATGTGTGTATATATACAGTGTGTTCATCCAAAACCCGAACATAGGCATATAACATGTGATATCAGTTTTTTGGTGCGCATTGCTTCCCAATTAATTTTATAGGAAAATACTTCAAATAATAGTTATAGAGAATAAAATTACGGATTTTTTTATATAACATACATATCATTTGTGTGTTTCATCAAAGCGCAAAAATTAATTAAATATTTGTAATATTCGTAAAAATAAAGCTATCCATGAAAAAAATTAAACAATTTTCCACTGTAAAAAATTTTGACAGTAGAAAATTGTTTTTTTTTTTTATTCTCTATAACTATTATTTGAAGTATTTTCCTATAAAATTAATTGGGAAGCAATGCGCACCAAAAAACTGATATCACATGTTATATGCCTATGTTCGGGTTTTGGATGAACACACTGTATATATACGTGCCCTAACAACTATATATTAGGAGAAAATCAAATTATATATATATATATATATATATATATATATATATATATATATAAGAAAAAATAGGAAAAACTAATTTTCCATCACTTGCCTCATAATTCCACAAAGGTTTACAGCACGTTTGCATCAACTATCAGGTCATAAACAAACGGCTGGTCAGTTCAGCTGTAACCATAGACGTGTTTCGTCCTTACAGACTCATCAGTATGGTGCGATCATTTATCCAACTAGACCAACTAGGGAATAGTGGATTGTGATACCGACTTAGCTGAACTGACTGATGTTAACCTATCTACGCCGGTAACATGACATGAGAGCTAATGAGCAACTCGTGGTGCTATCTACCGACAAACTCGCAAACTGCTTGACAGCTATTGAAATAAAACAAAAGACATTTTGTCTTTTGTTTTATTTATATATATATATATATATATATATATATATATATATATATATATATATATATATATATATATATATATATATATATATATATTTATTTATTTATTTAAACATACACTGCCCGACAGGTAAACCCAATTAGAGGGCAGGAAAATACAAAAGTGACATAGAAAACAAAATAATAATTCAAAATTTATAATCAAATAGTTGACTAAATAAGAGAAGTTAATTAATTATCTCGATAAAATAGAATAAAAACGTCTTGGATTATGTTGAAAACATCAACATTACCAAATTTAGACTGATAAATTAGACACATACGATGTATAGGGGACGAGGAGAAAACATTAGTACGAGGAGTAGGAAGATAAAAGGTGCACGAATTACGTGTAAGGACAAGAGGAGTATGAAAGCAAAGAAGATTCAAGCAGTAGGGATCGTCTATTTCGCCATGAATCAGTTTACAGAGATGATGAGCTAAATTCAGTTCACGACGTTCTAAAAGACTGCGAATGCTGAACATTTCTAATAAGACATTATAAGAAATCGAATTATCAGGATAAATATGATTAATTTTAAAAAATACAAATTTTAGAAACCTTGTTTGAATATATTCGATGCGGTTCTGATAAATTTCATAGAATGGATTCCATATAATAGAACAATATTCTAACTTAGAGCGGATAAATGAATAATACAGAAAAAATAGTGGAGAGATATCATTAAATAAACGGGTATTACGAATAATGAAACCAAGCAATCGAATGGCTGATTTATAAATACGATTAATATGATTAATAAAGGTTAGTTTGGAATCAAATGTAACACCTAAGTCGTCTATATAGGAGCAGCGTGATAAGATTATCTAGTCTAGGGTATAGTTATATGTAATAATTGAATTTTTCCTGGAGAATGACACTACTTTACATTTATTAAGGTTAAGGTCTAGATTGTTAGTAATACACCAAAGAGATAAATTTAGTAAATCATTTTGAAGAAGGTTACAATCATTAATCGAAGAAATAGAACAAAAAAATTTTAAATCATCAGCAAATAAAAGTTTATTACATTGCAAAATATCAGTGATATCATTGATAAATAGTAGGAACAGAAGAGGGCCTAGATTCGACCCTTGAGGAACACCAGACGTTGCAACAAACGGGGCCGATTTATGTCCCAAGAATTGTACGAAGAGTTGACAATGAGAAAGATAGGACGAAAGAAGAGCAATTAAAGGAGCAGAGATGGAAAAGGAGTGAAGCTTAGAAATCAAGATGTTATGATCAATGCGATCAAACGCTTTAGAGAAATCTGTATAGATATAATCAACTTGACCTTTGAATCTAGGACAGAAGAAACGATATGGGTAAAATAGGCTAAATTACTGGCAGTAGATCTTTTCTGCATGAATCCATGCTGGGAGGGTGATATTAAATTCTTAACTTTAGGATATATAGAAAGGTATATAAGTTTTTCGAAAATTTTTACTGAAATTAGGTAACACTGCAATAGGGCGATAGTTCATAATATTAGAGATATCATCAGACTTGTGTATTGGTGTTATACGAGTTATTTTCCATCTATACCGAAAAGTTCTAGTTTTAATAATTAAATTGAAGATATGAAAGAGAGCATTTGACAGAGAATAAGTCCTTAATAAAAAAACTGGGAATAAGATCAGAACCGCACGAGAAGCTTGATTTCAATTTACTGATAATATCAGTTATTTCATCTCTGGAAACATGATTTAGAGAAATAAGGTTATCAGAGGAAACTTTAATACTTGGAGGATTGGTATTGGAAGGACAAGAATAAACCGATTTAAAATAAGAGGCAAAACCTTTAGCTATTTGATCGGGAGTATTTAAATCTGAATTGTTAAATGTCATAACATTTGGAAATGCTGATGTTTTTCTTTTGGAATTAATAAATGTCCAAAACTTGTTTGGATCAACATTAATGGATGATTCACAATCAGCAATGTAATTCCTGTAGGCGTTTCTGATATCAGATTTTAGTTTAGCACGAAGCTCTTTGTATAGAGTAAAATAATGAGAGTTATTAAAATTATTACTCAGCTTGCGAAAATGTTCTTTACGTTTAATATCCGCTCTAATTTCGGAAGTAAACCAGGGTGGATATCGAATTTTGAAAGATTTTTTTAAAGGTACACATTCATCAAAAAAAGAATAAATAATACTGTATAGAAAGTCACAAGCTGAGTTTACATTGTTGAATTTAACTAACTCATTCCAGTTAAAATCACTAATTAAATTGTAAAGTTTTGTAAAATTGGCCTTTTTAAAGTCATAAGTAAAATCATTAACTCTATTCATGTTTTTGGGTTGACTATGAAAATAAAGG
Organism: Pterostichus madidus; assembly: GCA_911728475.2. Lineage (NCBI taxonomy): Eukaryota > Metazoa > Arthropoda > Insecta > Coleoptera > Carabidae > Pterostichus > Pterostichus madidus. Next base: position 13,054,952 of record OU452318.1, read on the forward strand.
TCACATTTAAATTCCAAAGCTGGGTGATGATCATACTCGATATCTAATATTAAATCACTAGAGTGCGAAACAGTGCAATCAATATTTGAAATAATTAAATCAAGAATACGGTTAGTTTTGTTCAATACAGAGTTATGCTGTTTTGCATTAATTAAATCTAAAAATGAATTAAACAAATTAACTTTAGGACATTCATGATCCAATATAAGTTCCGGTATGTTGAAGTCACCAATGATTATAAAATTGTTTTGAACAAGAAACGGTAGACTTAAAAAAAAGTCATATATAGAATTAAAACTAGATACATTTAAAGCTGGAGGAACATACGTAACAAAAACAAAGAATGGCCTGTTTTTAATACAATTTTTGAGCACACAATATCCACATTGACAGGAAGAATGCTGGAATACTCGGTAAGATTAACTTTAAACGATGTGATATTCTTGTTAATAAGTAAAAGAACACCACCGCCACGTGTGACTTGGCACCCATCGAAATCACGATCAGATCTATATATGGAAAAACTATCGTCGCATAATTCAGAATCCGAGACACTACTGTTTAACCAAGTTTCTGAAAAAGCGATCAAATCATAAGCCAACGAAGAACAAATAGAGTACAGCAAGTCTATTTTATTATTAATACTTTGAACATTTTGATATAAACAATTAAAATGGCTTGATAGGGAGGAACGACTATTAATCAGTAATTGCTATTGACCTAATATATTAGCTTTAATTTTTTTAAAGCTTCATTGTAGCTATTACAGTTGGGGTCCCAAACTGTGTGGCAGACATCGATTTTAGTTTTATTAATGTCATTGAACCTGGAGCAGTTGATACATTTTTGTTCTGATGACTTGCAATCTTGAATTTTGTGATTGCCAGAGCATTTAGGACAAGTGAGTTTTTTGGTACATTTGTTGGAAAAATGATGGAAGCCACAACAATTATAGCATCGACGTAGATCAATAGCATCATATACAGGACAATAATCATATCCTATAAATAATTTATTACATTCCATAATTTTATGATAACTACATTGATCAACTTGAACGAGAGCCTGAAAGATGTCTTTTTTCTTTTTTAGAGGACATATATCAAGAATATCACATTTAAAATTAGCAACAAAGCAGGACTTATTTTGCTTAAGTAAATAATTTTTGAATTCATCTTTAGTCAGATTTACAGTCATTCCGACAATTCTCAGTCGTGGATTTAAGACAGGCAATTGTTTAACATCATATTCTCCACCAAGATTAGAATTAATTAAATCACCAAATTTATGAGAGTTATCGCTTGTTACAATGACGCCACCATTAATAGTTTTTTGTATATTTGTTAAGGCGATATTAGCAGAAACAGGATCAACAGATCGTAGAATTGCGGATGATGTTTTTGCAGATGATTGAACTTTGTTTTTTGGTCTGACAAGGATAGGAGGATCAGACTTCTGGAGGACAGTAGCAAACGATGGTATGGACTCCGGGTTTGTAGCAGCGGTGACAGGAACAGTTTTTAAAAGTTCATTAAATTTACACTGGATAGTGTTTGTAAGTTCAGTTTTCATGAGGGACATAGTATCACATATAAGATTGTTGAATTCACTTTTTAAATTATCGAAATATTTTTGCATTGCATCCGAATTACATTGGGCTGATAAGTGTGAAACATTGGAGTTTATTTGATCAAAGTTTGAGTTGACTTGATTGATTATGGTTTCAATATTTAACACTTTTGTTTGATCTGTAACTACACAGTTAGATTTACACGCTTGACACCAAAAGAACAAATTTTTATTCTTGTCGAGGAGTTTAAAGTCATCTTCAGTAAAATTAACACATAATGTGTGAAACCACTTACGGCAGGAACCTTCACAACCGACAAGATTGTCCGACTTTTTGCGCTTACATTTACCCCACTCTTCAGACATTGTTAGAATTTAAATCAAGCGTAAATAATAAGTATGAAAATAAAAAAATAAATTAGATAAAATGTTTTCGAAACACTGGAATTAAAATTTTAGAAGATCAGCTGTGAACTAAGATCACAAAAATAAACAAATGTTTCTAATTAGTCCCGCCAATGTATGTTCAGGGACACGGAGACATACAGGTTAAAATTGGTTAAGATAAATGATTTAAAATAAGTCATATTAAAACCAAAAAAACGTAAATAACTCACATATTGTTACACTTAGAGTTAAAAAAATAATTTAGTAGTAAATGAAATAAAAAGACGAATTTAATGATACACAACACAATAAATAACTGGCACTAAAACCACTGTTAAATTGATGTTTTAAAGCAGACGAAATGCCTCGTTCTTACACTTGCAGAAGAAAAAAAGTTCTTATATATATATATATATACGAGTCCTAACAACTATATATTGGGACGAAATCAAAAACATATATAATTCAGATGTATGAGGGTTTATTTTCTTTTCTAATAATTTTTTAATTTAATTCTATATATTTAGTTAATTAACAATAATTCGAACCAATCAGCAACACGAAAAACAAAATACTTACTCCATCATCCGTAATTAACAAATAAAATGTTAATTTTATATGACAACTAAATATTAGGACATAACACGAATTTTTATTTCTAAAATGGAGTAACATCGCCCTTATATTTTATGACCACTCGAAGTCGGTTGGGCATTGACTCGACTATGGATCTGTATGTTTCTGAAGTAAATCAATTCCAAATTTGCTTGTTCGTGGTACAAGACGGTCTTTATTAATTTTTATCTTTTTTTGCTGAATTTTATATCAATCTGTTTGGAAAGTGATTTTCTATGTGCTGATTTAGTTCACGTTTGGCTGTTTTGTACCTGGGATGATTTTTCACCTTATTTTGTTTGAATCTCTGTTCATTTATTCTTTGTCAGGTGGCCGCTCATGTGTCGTCCGGCATTCTTTATTAATTTAAGAAACAATATTACCTTTTATATCCAAATCTAGATTTCGAAAATCATAGAATAAAGCTGCCACTTTTCACGTTACGAATCGAACATTTTTATAGAATTGTTTCAATTTCTAGACAATTTAAGGAAATTTTGTAAATTGTTTGAGGCTATACTCATATCTTTTGAACTGATTTCATATTCATATTATTTTTTTGAAGATAAAACGTCAATTTGACAAATAATTTTTAAAGTTAAAGTGTTCAGAATCATACCGTATTTGGTATCGTATGAAAAGGCTTTAGAAGAATTTTTAACACGAAATTAAAAAAAAAAACATGAAATTTTACGACTGTCAATTGTTTGAAACTTTACGTATTCGGAATCATACCGTGTTTAGTGTCATATGAAACAATTTTGAAAGAACTTTAGATGAAATAAAAAAAATTAAATTTTGACGACTATCAATTGTTTCAAACTTAAAATATTTCGAATCATACCATGTTTGATGTTATATTAAAGGGTGTGGAAAGAACTTTTAAATGAAATTTAAAAAATGGACATTTTTCGATCAGCAATTGTTTTAATTTAATATACTCCAAAACCTATTATGGTTTGGTATCAAATGAAAACTTGTTTAAAGGGCTAGCGTGCAGAATTATATATATTTTTTATATTATCTTACAGAAGTGAATCATACTTCAGTTTTCGCGGAGCTGAGCTTGATTTTTTTTAATTATAGTTAATCGTCACAAAATTCTACAAAAGATTTGTTGTAATATTACATATAGGTAAAGATGAGTATATTTAAAATATGCTGAAATACTGGTTCATTTGTGTTATACTTAAATTTTATAAATGTTTTAAAATATAAATTCTGGATTATTAAATAAAAAATTACAAATTATTATATCTGTGTATAAAATTGTTGAGAATTTTTTTGAAGAAGTTATTGAACTTTAAATCCGGCTGACTATACATTGATTCCGATATCAGTAAACGTTTTTTTATCCAACGTTATCCTTCGGAAATGATACCATTGAATATCGGACAAATTATTTTATTATAAAGTTGTCTGTATGTATTGATTCTTATTAAATATCTTCACTGAGCGTTACGAGTGCAAAACCAGCAATCCATATAAATTATACACAGTAATAATAAAAAGCCTGAAGATCGAAGTCAAGTCAGCATTCGATCATCACTGCTCACCTTTCACACATCTCATTCAACAACATGAAGGCATTCGTGGTAAGTTCATAATAATATATAAATAAGGTTGGAACAAGTTTAAAAACCTGATATAAATATTTTGTTTGTTCGATACAATCAAATGCTTTTTGGAAGTCAATAAATGCAATATAAAGTTCCAAATTATATTCGTTTGCCTTTTCAAAGATTTGGTTTATTGTTTGCAAATAGTCTGTTGTAGAAAAGCCAGTCCTAAATCCTGCTTGATCAACTTAATTGAATTCTTTCACTTTATTATAAATTCTTGCATAGATAAATAAATAAATAAATAAATATATCATCACGCCTTCTACCCATTACTGGGTGTGGCACTCTGCTGAAGCAGATCTCGGTAAGTGATATATTTTGCGCGTGAAGTGCGGTTACCAGTCATCAAATCACGGCCCCCAAACATGTTAGTGGTGGAAGAGCCACAGGGATAGCTTTTTCAAATTATGAAAATTTGTCGCCTGTGGGAATCGAACCAGGGACCTCAGGATCCACAGGCCGACTTCATACCACTGAGCTAGCCATCCCATAGATGACCTTTGTGAATACTTTGTATAAGCATGGAGATAGACTAATTGGTCTGTAGTTGTTTAGACTTTCTTTGTTTCCCTTTTGTGTAATAATATAATTCTTGAGTACAACCATTGTCTTGGGACTGTTTCAGGTTCTAGGATGTTATTAAAAAGAAATTGGAGTTCGTCTATCCGTTCTTCCTTAGCAATTCTGAGTAATTCATTACTCGTGCTGTCATTACCTGGGCTCTTGTTAATTTTTAGTTCATTTATTGCTTTAATTATTTCTTCTCTTAGGATTCCCGGTACTTCAGAAATCTCATTTTGTTCGGTATCTTCCTTTTCTTCGTCTTTAATTTTACTTGTATATATCTGTCTATAAAATTCTGTTGCTTCGGATAGTATTTCTACTCTGTTTGTCTTCTCTATCATTTTATTTTTTACTTTAACAATCCAGTTTTTCCCCTCACTTAATTCCTTTTTAATTTCTTGACTGCGCCTGTTGTACTTAAAATTTCTTCTATTTTTTTATCATTGTATTTTTTTATATCTTCTCGTATATTTTTCTTAACTAGTTTTCTAATCTCGCCAAATTCGGTGATTTTTGCAGCTGTTTTCCCTTTCATTCTTCTTAATTCCCCTCTCTTCTCTATCAGTTTTAAAGTTTCTAGTGTAACTTTTTTCGAGTGTCTTTTGTTTGTAGGATTTGGTACAGCTTCTATTATGGCGTGTTCTAGCTTGTCGTAGTATTCTTTCAGATTGATTTTGTTTTCTTTTCCTTGTTGCTGTTTCATCTTAAGGATTGAGTTTTTCATGTTTTCTTTATATTCTTCCTCTCTTCCCTCTTCGATTCTGTGTATTTTGGTTTTAGTACTAAATCCTTGTCTGCTTTTCTTACCTAAAGCTATTGTTGCCCTAACAAGCCTATGATCTGTACTGACTTCTAGATTTTGAATAATCTCCACCTTCTGAACATTTCCTTTGTTTTTGAATAAAATATAGTCGATCTCGAATTTCTGATTGTTGGGTGATAACCAGGTCCATTTAGATTTCTCATTTCCTGTTTTGAAAAAGGTATTACCTATCTTTAGTTGCAGACTTGTAGCAAAGTCTATGAGTAGTTGTCCCCGGTCATTTCTTTTTCCACAGCAAAATTTTCCTATTATGTCTCTTTCTTCCGGCTTACTGGTTGCTACTCGCGCGTTAAAGTCTCCCAAGACAAATATTTCATTCTCTTTTCTAGCTTGTAGTCTTACTATGTCGTGCAATTGTTCGTAGAAGTTTTCTATCTCTTCTGCTGTGCAGTCCATTGTAGGTGCGTAGACTTGGACAAATGTTACGAGTTTTTTTGACTGTAGCGATATTTTAAGCGCTGCCATTCTTGCGCTATATGCTTTGAATTCGATTATATTATACTCATTAGATTTTTTAATTAAAAAGCCTACTCCGTAATTTCCTTTCTCCCCTGTTCCGTGGCAAAGAATGTTGCCAGTTTTTCTTTCGATAATCTTTTCTTCGTTTCTTCTTGTCTCGCATAGTCCTAATATGTTCCATTTTATTTTATGTAGAGCGTTTTCTAATTCCCATATTCTGTCTTCTCCAATTAGAGTTCGTTCGGAGTACCTATATACAGTTTATACTTCTGGGGGGTTTGGTCATACTCTCTCGCGGGGACCGGCCGTTTTGGGAGAGTTTGGAGTTTTATATATTTTCTTTCTTCTTTTTTGTTATCTTTCTTCTTATTAATACCTTTAAAATTATTTTTTGAATCATTTCGGTTTAATTTAATATACGGCTTGCAAATTTAATAGTTTTTAATATATTTCTTTCTAATTACTTTGTATGAATGATTTTTGCTATTCAATTTAAAAACAAACCTGGCTATATTCAACAAAGAAATCATTTACTGATAATAAGTATATCACCACCTCTAAAAGGGTGTTTTATGTAATAATTTCACTTTAGATTGTTGCTTCCTATGTTTTTACGGTGGGGGGGGGGGGGTTGTATAATTACTATATATATACTGTGTTCAGATCCTCATCCATTAACAAAAATTTCTATTTTTACTAATCATGTCATGCACATTTTTATTTTTTCCTTGTAATTCTAAATTCATATCACTTAATTTACCGGTGAAAACTGCTAAAAAGCCCAGATCACACAACTACTCCGGATCTTGTAGCTTGACAATCATCTCCCTTTTGTTTGTCAATTTTTTTAATTTTATTCAAGAAATTCAAGAAAGCCACCTCACATTACATTTTGAAAAGTCTTCAGTCATCACAGTATTTTTAGATAATTGCAAATCTTGAATAGCAATTTTAATTCAATTTTAATTTTTTAAATTTACAAAAAACTAATCTGTTATTCCTTAAAATGCCTCTTTGTTGAATTGACCATCAGATAATAGTTTACATTTTTTGCAAGAAGTTGACAAACTTTAAATGATGCTACAGCTTTAGATTGTAAATTAGGTTTTATGAATAAATCTTGTTAGATAATCTAGTTTTTAAATAAATAAATAAATATATCATCACGCCTTTTATCCATTATTGGGTGTGGCACTCTGCTAACGCAGATCTCGGTTTTTAGTTCTTTTAATTTATTTTTTCTTATGTCACTATTAGGTAGAAAATTTGTTTGATATTTATCAAGCACTGTCTTGAAATGCCTTTCTTAATTTCCAATTTTAGGTGTTGCGACGGAAGCATTGCAAATTAAGTTGCAACATTTTTTTTATCATTATAAAAAAATAATCTAGTTTTCATTCTTGGTGAAAATTATAAGTTTTACCTTTTTTCGTCGTATTAATGTCACAACTACAACGTATCTGTGTACGTGTTCCGTAACATTATGCAAGTGAAGCGTAGAGCTGTTGTTACGGTACATCATTGTAAGCTAATTATGTTGCAATATTATACAAAAATAAGTTCAAGGAATAATTATGGCCGTATTTATTTAGCATTTTTAAAATAAACCGGTAGGTTACTTTTGTTTAATTAGTACGTATTAAGTAACCTAGAACAGTTCCTAAACTGCTCCAGCTATTTTGGTTGGTTGGCAGATTGAACCCGTTTACTACCTCTTTTCAATCAACTTGTGTTTCATGTTATTCGTTTTCAATTCGTGGTATCGCAATTTGTATTTAAGCAGATGTCAGTTAGAACGTGTATACAGATTTTGAATTTATCGCTAATTTTTACAATTGACACTAGATGCATCATTTATTTGGAATTAACACGAGTTAGTTCTAGATCAGTTCAGGGTTGAACCCAAAGTTCCCAAACAAATACGGCCAATGAGTTTTTATAGTAATAATAAAAAAATATGTATTTTGACTAATTTGCTTTTATATTTAAAAGTCGTCGCGATCGACTGAAATCATTGCCGCGATCGACTTGTTGGCCACTCCTTAACTAGACAACCAGGTATTTCAACATTAAACTTAAAATATACAGGTATCACTAAAAAAAAATGTCACTCATTTATATTCACTCAGTATTATATTACATTATATATAAGCCTCCGTGGCGCAATGGCTAGCGCGTTCGGCTGTTAACCGAAAGGTTGGTGGTTCGAGCCCACCCGGGGGCGATCAAATTTTATTCTGCGAAATGATCATCTCTCTCAAAAGCCAAACATGTATTCCGGTACCAGGGATTTAACCGTGAGTGACAGAACCGAAATCCTAGCCACTAGATCATTCCGGATGATAGCATCTTAACAGATATGACATGATATGCATTTAATTTATAATAGAATGCAAACTTTAGTTAGTTTACTGGCCAAGTCAGCACATTAGATGTAAAATATGAGTTCTTAGATCTTGATCTTACTTCAAAGTAGCCTCAAGTCGAAAAAAATCTTACTTCAAAGTAGCGTTTATTTGCTCTTTTTATTATACATTTTTCTGATTTTAACTCAAAGTCTCGTGTTCTATATTTTAAAGTGTGAATAATGACATACCTATCTCGCGGATGTTACTATCAGCGAGCACAGAGTCGTAATCAGACTGTACTGAGTGCGGCAATGCTTGGATTCTACTCGCGGCAACTGATACGGCGCCGGCCGACATAAAGTTTATCCTCGGCAAATAGAAACCTGAGTACATCCCTGCGCGCGTATGTATAATAATTTTCCTTTATTTTGGAATGTAATTGTGAAGCTTTGATTATTAATACTGTTTATTGATTCACATTACAAAAAAAATTATACAACCCGCCCCTCCCCCCGTAAAAACATAGGAAGCAACAATCTAAAGTGAAATTATTACATAAAACACCCTTTTAGAGGTGGTGATATACTTATTATCAGTAAATGATTTCTTTGTTGAATATAGCCAGGTTTGTTTTTAAATTGAATAGCAAAAATCATTCATACAAAGTAATTAGAAAGAAATATATTAAAAACTATTAAATTTGCAAGCCGTATATTAAATTAAACCGAAATGATTCAAAAAATAATTTTAAAGGTATTAATAAGAAGAAAGATAACAAAAAAGAAGAAAGAAAATATATAAAACTCCAAACTCTCCCAAAACGGCCGGTCCCCGCGAGAGAGTATGACCAAACCCCCCAGAAGTATAAACTGTATATAGGTACTCCGAACGAACTCTAATTGGAGAAGACAGAATATGGGAATTAGAAAACGCTCTACATAAAATAAAATGGAACATATTAGGACTATGCGAGACAAGAAGAAACGAAGAAAAGATTATCGAAAGAAAAACTGGCAACATTCTTTGCCACGGAACAGGGGAGAAAGGAAATTACGGAGTAGGCTTTTTAATTAAAAAATCTAATGAGTATAATATAATCGAATTCAAAGCATATAGCGCAAGAATGGCAGCGCTTAAAATATCGCTACAGTCAAAAAAACTCGTAACATTTGTCCAAGTCTACGCACCTACAATGGACTGCACAGCAGAAGAGATAGAAAACTTCTACGAACAATTGCACGACATAGTAAGACTACAAGCTAGAAAAGAGAATGAAATATTTGTCTTGGGAGACTTTAACGCGCGAGTAGCAACCAGTAAGCCGGAAGAAAGAGACATAATAGGAAAATTTTGCTGTGGAAAAAGAAATAACCGGGGACAACTACTCATAGACTTTGCTACAAGTCTGCAACTAAAGATAGGTAATACCTTTTTCAAAACAGGAAATGAGAAATCTAAATGGACCTGGTTATCACCCAACAATCAGAAATTCGAGATCGACTATATTTTATTCAAAAACAAAGGAAATGTTCAGAAGGTGGAGATTATTCAAAATCTAGAAGTCAGTACAGATCATAGGCTTGTTAGGGCAACAATAGCTTTAGGTAAGAAAAGCAGACAAGGATTTAGTACTAAAACCAAAATACACAGAATCGAAGAGGGAAGAGAGGAAGAATATAAAGAAAACATGAAAAACTCAATCCTTAAGATGAAACAGCAACAAGGAAAAGAAAACAAAATCAATCTGCAAGAATACTACGACAAGCTAGAACACGCCATAATAGAAGCTGTACCAAATCCTACAAACAAAAGATACTCGAAAAAAGTTACACTAGAAAATTTAAAACTGATAGAGAAGAGAGAGGAATTAAGAAGAATGAAAGGGAAAACAGCTGCAAAAATCACCGAATTTGGCGAGATTAGAAAACTAGTTAAGAAAAATATACGAGAAGATATAAAAAAATACAATGATAAAAAAATAGAAGAAATTTTAAGCACAACAGGCGCAGTCAAGAAAATTAAAAAGAAATTAAGTGAGGGGAAAAACTGGATTGTTAAAGTAAAAAATAAAATGATAGAGAAGACAAACAGAGTAGAAATACTATGCGAAGCAACAGAATTTTATAGACAGATATATACAAGTAAAATTAAAGTTGAAGAAAAGGAAGATACCGAACAAAATGAGAATTCTGAAGTACCGGGAATCCTAAGAGAAGAAATAATTAAAGCAATAAATGAACTAAAAATTAACAAGAGCCCAGGTAATGACAGCACAAGTAATGAATTACTCAGAATTGCTAAGAAAGAACTGATAGACGAACTCCAATTTCTTTTTAATAACATCCTAGAATCTGAAACAGTCCCTAGACAATGGTTGTACTCAAGAATTATATTATTACACAAAAGGGAAACAAAGAAAGTCTAAACAACTACAGACCAATTAGTCTATCTCCATGCTTATACAAAGTATTCACAAAGGTCATCTATGCAAGAATTTATAATAAAGTGAAAGAATTCAATTAAGTTGATCAAGCAGGATTTAGGACTGGCTTTTCTACAACAGACTATTCGCAAACAATAAACCAAATCTTTGAAAAGGCAAACGAATATAATTTGGAACTTTATATTGCATTTATTGACTTCCAAAAAGCATTTGATTGTATCGAACACCAGTACATTATTAAATCACTACATCAAGCAGGAATCGAACACAAATATATAAGAATAATAAAGAATATCTATAAAGGAAGCACAGCAAGTATAGCCCTGGAAACCCCAGGAGAAATTTTCATATTACGTATATCATTGAACTGTTTAATGTAACTGGGATTTACCGAAATAAAGGCTATTATTATTATTATTATTATTTTATTAAATTATCTATTAGAACAGGCGTTTTATCTTACCAGTTTGTCTATCAAGTACAAAAAAACCACAGTATTTTAATTTTTGTTTATATCATAAAAAACACATTTCAGTTTTTATCCTGTTTTTGCTGTATTTTGTTGTTTTCATCCTTTTTTGCTGCTTCCATCTTTTTTCTAGTTAATATGTAACGCTGTGTTTTTGCATGACACACTATTACTAAATTAGTCGACTTTCTTTCGACTCCTGCTACATACGTATAAAAAAGTGTTTAAGAGTAGTGAGCGCGCACGTGAACAGCATTTAAAGAATAATTAATTTTTATATTTTTTGTAGTGAAAATAAATTTGCTATAATTAATAAAAACCAAATAAATGTAAAATTTTCACAGTAGTAGTACAGCTAATTATATTTTTTTTGACTTTAACAATAAAAATGCTGTATATAATTACTAAAATTGATTTGAATTGTATTACAGCTGAAAAATATAAAATATTAAATTTGTAGAAAAAATGGATGAAGAAGAAGAAGAATCTACTAAAAGCGAACGAAAGCAGTGCAGAGCTACCCCATTCAAAGTATAAACATGCAATTAATAAGGTAATAAAATTATTACAACTAATACTACTACTTTTCTCTACTACTACTATACTATTTTAAAACTGTTTTCATGTTTTACAGAATTTAAAATATATTTTTAATATAAATATGGCTACGCCCTACATGAATGAAATCTAACCTTTTCAACCATCGCTGGACTAGCATTATACTATCATCTGGAGAGCAAATCTACTATCAGTTGGGACAAATTTACTTTCATCATCATATTATATTGGCTTGAATGACTTTTGTAAAAGAATGTATTTTTTTCTAATATGCTCCAGTGAGTTATGATGTAACGAACTTTGAGTTTTAAAGAAAAAATATGCTCTATATTTTAAAAAATTTACGCAAAGTGATAACGCTCATAAATCAATTTAATTCAAATTTGAAACTCGATCGTGGAAGACACAGCGACTATGTCACCAGCACACAAATTTATTCAAGACTTATAAATAATAACTTTTTGTTATAGAATATGTTGAAGCTAAATTGTTAATATATGTACTTTTTATAGCGGCAATAAAAATACGCCGAGATAATTTTTGGTTTAAATGGAAATATGAGCAGGTAATATAATTAAAATGCCCCCCATAATAGAAATAGAATGTAGGGATCATTTAAAGATTATATTTACATGTCTCTCTTCTACGTTAGATCTTTATTGTGGGGGCACTTTAGCTAAGCTATGACATTGAAACCTGACATAATTATTTTAATAACATGAATTGAATAAAAATCAGCTTTTAAATATATTTTTTTCTGCAGAGGAGTGCAGTTTTTAGCGCTTTGGTGCTTGATGTCAGCATAGATCTCAGTTAGATAATTTTAATAACAGCTATTTAACATTTCACATGATTATTGTTATGAAAAATCGTACTTGACAATGGTATTATATTATTGACTACGTGATAACTTAAAACTATTACTAAAATAACTGTTATTATAATAATTTTTTTATTTTTTCAGCTTAATTTTTTTACATTTTGTAATTTTTTATGCATTTAATTATTGATAATTTTTCTTATTATTATGTTACTAAACCGAGCTATTAATTGGAGCTCAAGGATTACTATTATTTTTAAAAATGTAGAGAATCGCATTTTCTACATGATTTTTTTCTAATATTCCTTTTTATAATTATAACGAGAATTAAATATTAAAAGCAATTTGAATTTTTTTACATATTGAGCACTTGAAATCTTTAATATTATTGCTGCTATGACATGCATATATTTAAATGCTATATCTATCTATTTTATTTTTGTTTTATTGATAATGACTAATATAATTTTTGTTTAAATAGAATATTTTTCGATGTTAGGAATATTCACTCTTTTGCATTTTACTCTCTGACTCAAGTCAAAAACAATCTTACTTCAAAGTAGCGTTTGTTTGCTCTTTTTATTATACATTTTTTTATTTTAACTCAAAGCCCCGTTTGTACACTTCGCAACGACTCTCTTTCATGTATTTATACAATATTCTGTTGCTACTTTTTACTCTTCATTTTTTGGTAATTATTATGTATTATATTACTATAATATTGTTACTTATTTTATTTATTTTAGAGCTGATGATGAATGTGTTATACGTTCGAAACGTCCTATAATAAAAAACGTTTTATATTAGATCTTGAAGCCTTTTTATTTATATTTATTTATTTATTCAATAATAAATCATTTAGATGCAGAGCAAAAGTAATAAAGCTAATACTATGAGAGATTTACAATGAATGATTTTCCTCTTCTTAAACCAAATAATTTTTACATATTTAACATTTTGTTCTTTCCCTACATATTGAGCACTTGAAATTTTAAATTTTAAATTATTAAATACATTATTTTATTGTAATTTGAAGTGTTAAATTTGAAAATATTATGCTTCAATATTGCGGATATGACTCGCATATATTTATAAGCTGCATTCACATTTTTTCTAATATTTATTTTTATAATTGAACAAGAATTAAAGATTAAAAGCAATGCAATTTTTTACATATTAAGCACTTGAGATCTGATACATCTATATAAATAACGTTTATAAATAACGTTTATTTTATTTTTGTTTTATTGATAATGAATAATATAATTTGTTTTATTGATAATGAATCCAGAGTTATAAAACATTCTCATTATTCAAATAAATAACAATAATTATTATTATTACCCCGATTCGATTCTCACAGCCGACAAACATTTTCATCACATTTAAATTACACCTATAGCCCTCCCTCCACTAACATCTTTGAGGCTCGTGGTTTAAATATATTACCGAGATCTGCTACGGCTACGGCAGAGTACCACATCCAGTAATTGGTAAAAGACGTGATGATATATGTATTTATTTTTTATTTTATGTAGGTTTATGTACAAATTATTGTTAATAATTTTATTAGAGAGCAAAACCTCGAGTAAAACATATTCCGGTTCCCGGGAATATAATCCGAGTCTCCTTAATGAAAGCCTATACCAGAGATATAAAATATATTTTAAATTTTCCTTCAAGACTTGTGGCTCATTGTATTTGTTATAGCAAAAGTAGCATAAATGAAGAAATATAATAATTGCAAACACAAAAATGGATTTAAGAGTAACATGATATTGTTGTTGTTTCGCAAATTTTAAAACACGGCGTTTTCGCACGCTCTTTATTTTATTAATCAAGGACGTTTGTACAAATAGAATAAAAAATAAATTATGTATCAGAAATTCTGTACATATTGCAAATCAAAAGTGGTCTACTCAATAAGAATAAGTGTGCAACTAGTAGTACCCTAGAACGCTACTGTATTGAATGATTGCTAATGAGTCCAGACTTTCTACGTGACCAACCACAGGCTGTGCAACAATATAATAAAAACAACAAAATAAGAATTTAGGTTTTCTCTCCAAAACCACAATTTTAATTACCTATAACAACATAGAAGTATTTTAAAAATTAAGAAGAAGTGAAAATAGGAACTACAATATCTAGGATTTGCACAAGGTCTTGTGGCGCAACGGATAACGCGTCTGACTACGGATCAGAAGATTCCAGGTTCGAATCCTGGCAAGATCGATTTTACAACAAACTTATTACTAATAATAATAATAATAATAAATGTATTTCTAAGAAAACATGTATACACATGTGTGAGAAATATAAACATATACAATAGTAATAAACTATCAAACAATAAATTACAATTCAATTAAAACATATTAAGAATTTAAAATTCAATACAAAAGAAATTATCTAGACTATAATGTTATGTGTGACTGTCAACCGAGCTAGACGTGTTTTGCTTGTTCTGACTACATTTACTTAAAAACTTAAAAAAATTAAATTTAAATTTTCTGCCGCGGTTGTTAAATCTACATTATAATGCTTAATGGGGTGATTAGCTCAGTGGTATGAAGTCGGCCTGTGGATCCTGAGAACCCGGGTTCGATTCCCACAAGCGACAAACAATTTTCATAATTTCAAAAACTACCCCTGTGGCTCCTCCACCACTAAAATCTTTGGGAGCCGTGATTTGACGACAGGTAACCGCACTTCACGCGAAAAATATATCACTTACCGAGGTCTGTTTCGGCAGAATGCCACACCCAGTAATGGGTAGAAGGCGTGATGATATATTTATTTATTTATTTATTTTAAAATGCTTGCTCACGACGATACTGAAAGAATCGCTAATATGATTAGTAACGCCATAAAAAATCTCGTTGAAAATAAAGAATTTATCGGGTTAATAGTGAAAGAAGTAAGTTGTGCTGTCGAGAAAGTGTTTGTAGATAAAATCCAAGCCCTAGAAGACGAGATAAAAAAACTAAAATGTGAATCTGGTGACTTTAAACAAACATCTTTGAGTGTTGTGAATGATTTTGATAAACTGGAACAGTACACACTAGAGATGCGCATTTCAACCCGAACCCGAAACCCGACCCGAACCACTGTCGGGTTACGGGTCGATTTTATATCCAAATATAAAGTTCGGGTCGGGTTCGGGTCAGGTACCGTTCACGTCGGGTTGGTTCAGTTCGGGTCGGGCTGGATAAGTTCGGGTCGGGTCGGGTTCGGGTCGGTACAGTTCAGGTACCGTTCAGCTCGGGTTGGTTCATTTCGAGCCGGGTTGGTTCAGTTCGGGTCAGGTACCGTTCACGTCGGGTTGGTTCAAATTCGGGTCAGGTACCGTTCACGTCGGGTTGGTTCAAATTCGGGTCAGGTACCGTTCACGTCGGGTTGGTTCCGGTCGAGTCGGGCTGGTTCAGTACGAGTTCTCTCAGCTCCGGGTTCGGCTCGGGTTCGGATCGGGTTCGTGTCTGGTCGGGTTCATGCAAGAAGAGATTATTATAAAATTTTATGTCATCCAGATGACCAAATACGGTGGAAGTGTAATTTATAATTTTGGTACCAGTATCCTTCTATGTTCTATCAAAGAATTTTCTCAGTCCCAGGTATATTGTCGGAATTGCGAATTATACTTGAAATAATAACAATGGCTATAACGGGATAATAAACGACAACCAGATGTTCATTCAAATTTCAAACCTCTCTAAAATGAAAAAGTAAAATCAAGAGTTCTTTGAAAAAGAATATCGATTTAAAATTATAAGGACTATATATTTATTGAATGTTTGTTGAAAATATTTCATTGGCTATCGAAGAAATAATTATAGTCGGTTGAGTTTTATTATATAATTTACCCAATCAAAGGTAATTTTTATCTCTCTCTTTGATTTGAATTTTGTATAATTTCTCATTGTACTTCGTTTCGAAATGAGCTGGTATACGAGTAATATATCAAAATTTGTAATAATTTTATTGGATTTTTGTCACGGATGCGGCAAGTAAACTAAAAATATTAGATATAACTTTACTAGGGCACCACCCACTATGTATCTGAACAAAATTTACTTCTCTAGCTATATCTAACAATAGAAAGACCTCACTAAAACTTTCAATAATCCCTTTTGAAGACTTGCATAGCCGTAGAGAGAAGTTTTCATGGAGATTTGTTTATGTATTTAAATTGTCTGCAAATTTGCAAAATTTATATTTATTTTAATATAAAGTGACTTCAGCTGATCTCTAAAAAATAATTGGGAGCTGAAACGGTCGATCTCTATAGAATTCAGTTCTTTTGAGAATCATCAACAAACAACAATTTATTGACACGCCACTGGAATACTATGTTTGAAGGACTGATTTATAATTCCAGCCCATTTTGAAGCGAAGTATAGTTCGTTTGTGTGAAAAACAGATAAGAAAGTATGTAATAGAGAAATAAAAATAACGCTGGATTTAAAAAGAATTATACAAATAAATAAAATTTTAAATAGTAATGCTGATTTGGCTTCAAGCTTAATTGCTATACTTCAAACACGTCCCTGCTTTAATTTCTTGCGAGGTTGACCGTACATTTACCCTTTAAACTCATTTTTACTGATAGAAGGCAAAATTTTAGTTTCAAAAACAGTTATTATATTATAATATTTACTGAAACAGGTTCATTAAATACGTAGTTATAATTTAAAAACTAATGATATGTTACCGTGCGGGTGTTTACCAGACGTCAACACGTAAGTAATCATTTCTGGCGTGGTGAGACTATAGCCATAGGTGTATTTCTCATGCCATTTAAAATTGATATTAGTTTTTGTTTAGGTAAACAAAGATTTTTTCACTTCGGGTCGGGTTCGGGTCGAGACAGTTCATTTCGGGTCGATACCTTTCAGGTCGGGTTGGAACCGTTCAGGTCGGGTTGGTTCCCCCCCCAGGGGTGCCACCTTGTCGTGGTGGGGGGGCTTAGTACGGCGGGCCAGGACTCACTGGTGGCCGGAAGACTAACGGCACCCACGGTGCAGTGTCTGACCCGGAGCGGGCGGCTGCACCTAGGAGAGGGACAACTCTGATTTCAAACCCGGGTAGACTGGACTCGTTAGCCGTAGTGAAGGCAACCAGGATAGGAGAAAGACACTCCGAAAATAAACCAAAGGAAGTCCAGTGGCGATCGGGATAGGTAGCGGGGGCAGGGAAGTCTACCCCGGAAGCCCTTAGCCGACTCCCGGCACACTGGCGGTACTGGACTAACACGTCGTTTGGGGAGAATGGCGGCAATCCTCGTCCGGCCTGACCCAGTACGGCGAGGCAGCTCTATTTAGGGATGGCCTGCCTCCCTGACATCAGGACGGGCCTAGAAAAGGTGGCCTAAAAAGCCAGCTGCCAAAACAACCAGACCGGCTAGCCGCGGCCGGGTGGTAGACCACCTGCGGTACGACGAAAGAAGAAGTTATTAGGACGGAACTAACGGAGACGACCACTGGCGAGAAAGACAGGACGGAAGACAGAAATGACGAACACGGCAACGGCAAGGACGCGAATCGCGGTACCATACAGAAGGCGCGCGAGGAAGGGGAAAAGGATCCAAATGCAGAAAATGGGAATATTCCGATTGGAAGGAGACTTCTACGCACTCCACCAAGGCCAAGAGCCAAGTCAATACCAGATGTCACAAAGGACATAATAGACTTGGATCTGAGCAAAAAACGGAAAGTAGGAACCTCCCCGACGGGACTAGATGAAGAGCTAAAGAGATTTATGTCTAGCAGAGACACAAATGTCAGGAAAAACACAACGGCAGAAAAGGCGGGGGAAACACCAACCGCAACGGAGCTCCCCGAAATGGGAAACACCAAAGAAGATGAGGGGAAAGAAGTAAATAGACTTTTCAAAATAATAGTAGCCCTGAAAGAGAAGGTGAGAGAAATCCCTAACACGGCGAAGGAAATTAAAAACCTAGTCGGGAGCTTGAGTAACCAAACGCATTATGTCAAAGAAGAGAGACAGAAAGAAATAAGAAAGAAAAGCGGACCTGAAGAGGAGAGGCAGGTGCAGATAGAAGAATTCAAAGCGGCACTGGAACAAAAACACAGAGAAGAAATAGGGAGGTTCAAACTCGAACTTGAAAAACGAGCAAAAAGGGACCTAGTAGAAATAATAAAGAAAACGGAACAAGAAAAAGAAGAGATAATTAAAGCACTCAACGAGCGAGCTATAAAACCAGCAAATGAAGCCGGCACCCAAACGGAAATTGGGGAAGGAGCATTACAAAATGAGGACAAACAAGGTGACGAAAATAGGAGATCCGAAGAGCTCATAAAACGGATAAATGAAGAGAACAAGTCAACGAAGGAAGCCCTAGAAATTATACAGGAAAAATGGCACTACAAAATGTTCCTGCCAATGGAGGCCAAGAGGGGAAACCCCTGTAATCATGGGGAAACCAACATCCTGGTAATACACAAGGATAGCAAAGAAGATGCAGGGGCAATAAAATATGTTGTAGAAAACCTACAAGGGGGTAAGAGACTAATAGGAAGGATGGCAGAAACCACAAATGCAGCCAGACTAACCCTCAAGAGCAATATAACTATAGAACAGAAAGCATTAGAGGAGGAAAACCAGAGTATCTTTAGCATCAAGATCAAGGAAGATACGACGACAAGCGAGGGAGAAGAGAAACTGTACGACACAATAAAGGCTACCCTAATGAAGATAAGACAAGAGGGGATAAAAGCTATAGCGGTCACGGTAGAAGTAGATAGAAGAGAGGAAGAAATCAGAATTCGAAAGATGCTGAGATGCCTTATCTACAACCAGATGTAGACATAAAGTTCTATACGAGAAGAAAAAGATACCGAGGAGACGCCCAAGCAAAACCGGGACAAGAAGCCGTAAATGCAGAACAGAAAGGGAAAGAAATTAACCAAAAACAAGGTAGAGGAGAAAGGCCACCAAATCAGGAAGGAAGGCCTAAAAGAGCAAAGACAGACGCGATACTGGTAGCCAAAGAGGCCCAAAGGAGCTACGCGGACATGCTGAAAAACATGCGGCAGATAGAACAAGATCTAGTAGCTCAAAATATAGAAATTGAAAATGTCAAAAGAACACAACAAGGAGGAATGGCAATTATCCTAAAGAAAGGATGCGATAAACTAGAACAGTTAAACGAAATAGTAAAGGAAAAAATTGGAGGAACAGTCACGACAAGGCCAACAAATGGCTATAAGATACTGATGGTGGCAGGTATGGACATCGTCACTACAGTAGATGAGATAGAGCACTGAACATGCAGCTGGATGAGGTAAAGAGAACAGTAGAAATTCAAACCCCAAAGGATGCCTATGGAGGAACCAGGAGTACGTCCATAAAGACATATAGGGAGACAGCCGAGAGACTACTCGAACTAAGGCAGATCAAGATAGCCTTTAACCAATGCACCATACGGGAGAGGATAGCAATCCAGAGATGCAGAAGGTGCTTAGATATAGACCATATAGAAGCCAACTGTGCTGGAATAGACAGAAGAGAACTGTGTGGAAAATGCGGAGAGGTGAAGCACGATGAGCAACAATGCACGGCACCAACAAAGTGCTTCACATGCGACAAAGCATGTGGACACAGAACGGGGACGATGGCATACCCTAAATTCAGAAGCAAGGTTAGAGAGAAAAGAGAAAGAAACATGGGCGGTCGGAGGCCCACCAGAGCACTGAAAACTAAAAATAATGATAATTAAAATCCTGCAAGTAAATTTAAACCGCAGTAAAGACGCCCACAATGCCATAGCGTGGGCGACACGAGACAAGGATATAGAGCTGGTCCTTGCAAGCGAACCAAACGAAAATATAGTACTGAGCCAGAACACCTGGATATGCAATAGGGCAAAGGGAAACTGCGATACGGGAATAATGGTTATTGACCCACATAGGACGAAAATAAACGGCAGGAGTGCAACCAAAAATATTTGCTGGATAGACGTCGGCGATATACGAATGATGGCTTGCTATGTGAGCCCAAACTGCACCAGAGCTGAGTACGACGAGTTCCTACAAAAGCTTGACGACTCTATAGCCAGGTGCCAAAAGCACATAGTAGTGACGGGGGACTTCAATGCCAAACATGGAGCGTGGGGAGCCCCGGTAGGAAATGAGCGAGGAAACATGTTACTGGAGGTCTTTTTATAATATGATCTCTATGTATGCAATACCGGAGGAACACCCACCTTCGCAAACACAAACGGGACATCATACATAGATGTCACGGCATGCTCGTCACAGCTAGCAGACAAGGTTAAGAAGTGGAAGGTAGATACGGAAGAAGAATCGTTCAGCCCCCACAGACACATCCTTTTCGAGATAGATAATAGAACAACATGGGAAATCCAACAAGAACGACCAAAGTGGAATGTAAAAACCCTGGATATCGAACGAGGGGCGCAGGAGATTGAGATACTACGGGACATCGTAAACGCAGAAGGCCTAGTTAAAAAACTGCAAAACGTCTGCGACAAAAGTATGAAAAGATGTAGGAAAGGGGCTAACCCAGGCAACAGAAGACCAGTGTATTGGTGGACCAGGGAGATATCCGACCTAAGAAAAGCATGCATTGTCAAAAGGAGGCAGTACACGAGGGCAAGGCATCAAACAGCAGAAAACCAAGGAGAAGTTGACAGACACAGGGCAGAATATAAGCAGGCCAAGAAACTACTCAGCCTCGAAATTAAGAAACGAAAGGCCGCCAAATGGACGGAACTAATAAATACAATAGAAGAGGACATGTGGGGGAGACCCTACGAAATAGTCATGAAACGCACCAAGAAGATGATCCCCATAACACCCAGGAAGGAGGTAACACAGAGAGTCATCACAAAGCTATTTCCAAATCGAGAGGTTAGAAATTGGCACAAGTTACCAGCACCCAGCCCCCCCCCAAGTCACGGAGGAAGAGATTGCCCAGGCAGGGCAGAGGATGAGGACAAGGAAAGCTCCGGGTCCGGATGGCGTCCCGCCCGAAATCGTGAAGCTTACAGCGACACACAACCCCAAACTGCTCCAAACTATAATGAGCGATATCCTCCAAGCGGGCAGTTTCCCCAAGGTCTGGAAAGAGGCTACGCTAGTCCTGATTCCAAAGCCGGGGAAAAACGACCTGGAAGACCCGGCAGCGTACAGGCCAATCTGCTTGTTGGATACTTCGGGTAAACTTTTAGAACAGGTAATTAAGAGGAGAGTAAATGCACACCTAGAGGAGAGGAGTTGCCTCTCCAACCACCAATACGGCTTTAGGGCAGGAAAATCAACCATAGACGCAATGGAGGTAGTTAGAAACCTGGCCCAAGAGGAAAGAAATAAAAGTAAAACAAGGAGGGTGCGCGCACTGGTAACAGTGGACGTACAAAATGCCTTTAACTCGGCCCCCTGGCATAGAATTACCGAGGCAATGCAGAGGATGGAGTTTCCGACATACCTCATTAACATAGTACGGTCATACCTCAGCGAGAGGAGTATAACTTACCAGGAGGAGAAATGCCAGATGACATGCGGGGTTCCGCAGGGCTCCATACTGGGACCGGTGCTCTGGAACATTTTCTATAATGAGATTCTGGAGTTACAGGTGCCTAGGGGAGTAAGACTTGTGGGTTTTGCGGACGATATAGCCATAATCGGCATAGACAGGAAGGAAGACAGATTGATGGTAAAGATAGACACGACGCTCCAAATGACCAAGGAGTGGATTGAGGAAAATGGCCTCAAAGTGGTGCCGGAGAAAACGGAGGCGACCCTACTGACGGGCAGGAAAAGAGTAGGCAGAATATACTTCCGGTCGGGAGAGACCATCATTGAACCAAAGGTTGCTATAAAATATTTGGGTGTTTACTTCGATAAAAGCCTCACCTTTGGCTTCCATATCAGAAGGACCGTAGAGAAAGCAGAGAAAACCATAACATCGTTAAGAAGAATGTTCCCCAGGATGCATGGGCCCACGGAACAGAAGAGGAGACTGCTGGCGTCAGTGGCGCAGAGTGTAATAATGTACGCGGCACCCATATGGGAGGGGGCACTAAAACTAAAGTATTGCAGGAAGCTACTCGACCAGGCCAATCGTAGACTGGCAATAGGAATATGTAAAGGATACAGAACCATCTCAACAGAAGCGGCGGAAATTTTAGCGCGGCTCACACCGATGACACTGTTGGTCGAGGAGAGAACCCTAACATACAAGGCCACTAAAGATAAGAGAACGGAAGTCCAAAATGGAACAGCGCGGAAATGGCAGGAGAAGTGGGAAGCCGACGCAGGAAACATATGGCTACACAAGATCGTACCAAATATCGAGGGATGGATCCAAAGGAAGCATGGCCAAATAAGCTTCCATCTGGCGCAAGTCATGACAGGCCATGGGTGCTTCCAGGCCTACTTAAAAAGGATAGGGAAGGCAGAAAATGACAAGTGCCACTACTGTATGCTCCAGGACACAGTGAAGCACAGCATGTTTCAATGCGGGCAGTGGCAAGAAATAAGAGAACGGGCACTTAAAGAGCTTGATAGTCCGATAAACACCGGTAATTTTGTAGAAGCCATGCTAAAAGATGAAAAAAGCTGGAATAGCATAATAAACATGGTGACACAGATAATGTCACAAAAAGAGCAGGATGAACGAGAGAGAGAAAAGGAAAGAGACACTATCTAAGAGATCTTAGGTAAGACAGGGCAAGGGATGTAGGGGAAGTAATGCGATAGCGGTGCCTCCTATATTTCGAGAGGAAAAGGGAGGGGGGTTTTAGTGGGTAAGAATCCCACACTATCCTAGGACACGGTGCTCCTAGGATGTCTTGGAGAAGATTTCCCCCCTAGCCACGTAAAAAAAAAAAAAAAAAAAGGTCGGGTTGGTTCAGTTCGGCCCAGGTACCGTTCGGGTCAGGTACCGTTCGGGTCAGACTTGTTCATTTCGTGTCGGGCCGGGTTCGGGTCGGTTCGGAACATATATCGGTCGGGTCGGGTCGGGTTCGGGTCGGTTCGGAACAGATACCGGTCGGGTCGAGTCGGGTTGAGTTGGTTCATTGATGGTTACCGTTCGGGCCGGGTTTCATTTTTACAGAAAATGCGCATCTCTAGTACACACGTCGCAGCAATGTACGCAGTGCCGGTTTTACAAATTTGGAGGCCTAAGGCGGAAATAAATTAGTGGCCAGGGGTGGGAGGAATCATATGCCATATAAAGGTATCCAGAAGAAAAAAATTAGTACATAAATGTAAATATAATATATATTCATATTTTAAAAATCGTAAAAATTAAAAAAAAATGCACTTACACAGGATTAAAAAATAATAGTATTATTCAGTCAGTACCTACATAAAGCTAAAATCACAGTCTCATACTATAATAACATAAAATTAAAAATTAATTATAAAATGCAAAATTTACATTGATGCAATTTATTTTTTCTTGATTTTTCTTCAGCGAACTTTGAAATTACATCAGTACAATCATTGGATTTCAAAATTTTTGCCTCTATATTTAATATGGCTAGTGATTGAAATCGCTCTTGGAACATGGTCGAGCGTAGATATTTTTTTACTCTTTTTAAGCATGAAAAACATCGTTCAGGGGACGCATTTGATAAAGCATGCGTTAAATATATTTCTAGAAGAATCATTATATTTGGAAATGTTGCTTGTGATCTATTTTTAATAATCAATATACATTTATTTCTTGAACGTCGCTCGTACTGAGGGATTGTGTGGAATAGCGTGCACAATTTGCGATATGCGACGACGCTACGTCCTACAGCTACTGCCACAACGCGACTACACAGTGCTACCACATGTACTTAGGTATAATATATACCTAAAATACAAAACAATTCGTTGCGGAAAATAGTATTTATAAAATTAAATTTTTATATTGCATAGTAATTGCATATTATTTGTTTATATATAAAATAAAAAAAATAAAAATATCATCACGCCTTCTATTACTGGGTGTGGTAATCTGCTGAAGCAGATCTCGGTAAGTGATATATTTTGCGCGTGAAGTGCGGTTACCAGTCGTCAAAACACGGCCCCCAAACATGTTAGTGGTGGAGGAGCCACAGGAATAGCTTTTTCAAATTATGAAAAAATTTTTATATATAAAAATTATAATTTGTATTAGGCCGGTAAAAATCGGAGGCCTGAGGCGGTCGCCTCACTCGCTTTATGGCAAAACCGGCCCTGAATGTACGCATATTTGGACTACCCGAGGAGAACAAAGAAAACGTAGACGAAGTTATTGTAAAACTGTGCCGCGAAAAATTAAATGTCAACATTTCTGTAACTGAAATAGATCGATGTAATCGAATCGGTGTGCCAAAAATTAATTCCAATCGTCCAGTTATAGTCAAATTTATAAGCTACCACGCAATCAAGTTTTCAGGGCGAAAAAGGAGTTGAAGTGTCCCGGAACTACCACCCGGGAAGATCTCACCAAATTCCGGCTCGCTCTACTCAAGGCTGCCACAGATAAGTTTAATTTTTATAACGTTTGGACTTCCGGTGGCAGAATTATTCTTAATCATAAAAGTAATGGCAAATTTAGAAAAATTGTTATTATTGATATGATGCAACTTCAAAATATCAATTAAAGTAGTGATTTTTAATGATATCATAGATGCTCTATTTTTCATTATGATAATATTTATAAATAAATATATGTATTTTTTTTTGTTTTTTGTTGTAAAATCAGTATGTTTTATTCAAATTGTAATTTTTTAAAATGGCCAGAACTTGCTTTATTAGCGTTATTCTCAAATCTGCGGTCACGCTCGCGTCCACACGCGGTCCAAACAAAACTACGCGTCCGATTCGGCTGAAAATTTAACAGTAGCTGTCTACGAGAATGTTCTAATCGATACAAAATTGCTCTTGCGATAGTGGTGCTATCTGGCGGTGAGGCTAAGTACCTTTCGGACCGCCCTCGTAACTCCCAGTTTGATTTTGTTCTTTGTGTTGGTGACATAAATGTTAATATGCTCTCTAATGATAATAAAAGTAAGTTTGTATCGGACATAATAACATCTAACGGAATGCATCAATTAATAAAAGATATAACCAGACCCTCATCTAAAACTTTGTTGGATGTTATTTTTGTATCTGATAAAAACAGATGTGTGGATTCTATGAGGCGCCGTTTGCGGCAAAACGTTATGAATATTACATGTAAATTAAAACAATATATTCTATGATTAAACGTATATACAAGATTTATGTCGTAAAATATTACACATTTTAAGGAAATATACTAGATAAATTGAAAAATAGCAACTGTGTAAAATATTAGCTCTTGCATTATGCCTTACTTCGAATTCGTATATCAAACATAATTCTACCAACACAGACTAGGATTACAACATTTGCCGCTAGATGGCTCTGCATATTACAGTGTTCTGTAGCAATTTAAATTAATTTCCTATTTTATCAATAGTGTAAAAATCAAGGATGACCAAAGTTTTAGTGAGTAAATGGTTGCCTATTTCATTGACGCCAACAAATATTTTTAATTATACAATAAATAGGTATAGTTTTCTATTCTACTGTCCCAAGACAAGTGAAAACAAATATTTGTCTAATAAATGACAAAACTTTTACAAATAAATTATTACTTTTTATTTTACAACTCAGTCAAATAAGTTTTATGTACTATTTCTTGAATATTCAAGGTATTAAGCAGCTCCACCGGCTATAAATTTAAAAGTAAGTTTTTGCGCAGCCGTTGTGTCCCAATAAAATTTAAAGAGAAAATATTCAAATACAAATTGTAGATATTTAAATGCAAGAAATAGCAGCAGAAATGTCAAGATATAAAATCGATGTTGCAGCAGTACAAGAAACAAGATGGAGTGGAGAAGGAATTATTAACAAAAGCGAATATGATGTACATTATTCAGGGGACAATAAACAAGGACAATACGGGGTGGCTTTCTTCATAATGAATAAATTAAAAAATAAGGTGATTGATTTCAGACCAATAAGTGAGAGAATGGCCTACTGCAGGATTAATACGAAGCCTTTTAAATTATCGTTATTAAATGTATATGCACCTACTGAAAAAGCAACGGCGGAAGAAAAAGATGTGTTCTATGAGAGTCTGGAAGAGGAAATAGAAGGAATACCGAAAGAAGACACAGCAATTATAATAGGAGATTTCAATGCGCAAATAAGGAAAGAGCACTATATACGACAAGTGGCTGGAAAGTATACAATACACGAAAAAACAAACGATAACGGACAAAGATTATGTGGTTTAGCAACAAGAACGAATCTAATAATTAGTAGCACAAAATACAAACATCCAAAAGTACATAAAGTAACATGGACATCACCAGACCAAAAACATCAGACACAAATAGACCATGTACTAATTACGAAAAGAAAGCACTCATCGATAACAAATGTAAGAACATATAGAGGAGCAAGCATAGATTCGGACCATTTCATGGTCACGGCAACGTTGAGACATAAAATAAGAAAAATTAATAAGACCAAACCAGCTGAAACATAATGGAACATAGATAAACTGTGCAACGAAAGTACAAGAGACAAATACGCAGAGGAACTAGATAAGATACTAAATGAAGAAGAAATCGGAGAAAGCGGTACAGATTCGAGATGGAAAAAAATTAAAAAATGCATACATGAGGCGACAGAAAGATGGGTAGGAAGAGAAAAACGAAACAATAAAAAAGAATGGTACAGTGTAGAATGCAACGAGGCAGCAAGGAGAAAGATGAAAGCAAGATTGAAATGAATAAGAACAAATACAAAAGAAGACAAGGAGGAATATGAAAAAATGAGAAAAGAATGTGACAGAATTATAAGAAAGCATAAGAGAGACTGGATAGATAATAAAATAGAAGATATAGAAGAAGAAAGATTAAACAGAAATACCAAGAGGTTTTACCAAAAAGTGAACGAAGAAAACAGAACACACAAGATAAAAGCGTGTGGAATAAAAAATAAAAATGGTATATTAGCAGAAAATGAACAAGAATATAAACAAGTATGGAAAGAGCATTTCACGGAACTGCTAACAGAAGTTCAACAAAGTATGGAAATAGGCACACAAGTTGAAACAGATGATATAGAAGTAGAAGAACCAACTATCGATGAAATTAAAGAAATAATAAATAAGAGCCGTAATGGAATGACACCAGGAAAAGATGGCATCAATATAGAATTAATAAAATACGGAGGCGAAGTGATACAGAAACACATGCACGAACTAATTCAGAAAATATGGAGAGACGAGAGTATGCCAAAGGAATGGGAAACAGGTCAAATAGTGACGATACATAAAAAAGGTAACCAGCAAATATGTGAAAATTACAGAGGTATAACACTATTGAGCACTGCATACAAAATATTGTCAACTTTAGTACAAAGAAGACTATCAGCTGAATCAGGGAATATCATAGGACAACATCAGTGCGGTTTTACTAAAGGAAGATCGACGGTGGATGCGATACATACAGTAAAACAAATAATAGAAAAAACTCTTGAGTACAATATAAACACGGAAATGCTTTTCATAAACTTCAAACAAGCTTTTGACTCTATAAAAAGAGAAAGATTATTGTTAGCTTTGAAAGAACTAGGAATATCAGCAAAGTTAAGACGTATAATAATAATGACAATGAGAAAAACAAAAATCACAGTAAAAACACAAAAAGGTGAAACAGAAGAGATAGAAATAAATAAAGGAATTAGGCAAGGTGATGGCATTATCAGCTACACTGTTTAATTTGGTTTGGAATTCGTAATGAGGAAAATAAATAAAGAAGGAACACTTAGAACAAGAGGAGCACAGATAATCGCATATGCAGATGATATAACAATAATTACAAAAAACAGGAAGATAATGGTCGAAATATTACGAGAAATAATAGATGAGGGCAGCAAAATGGGATTAAAAATAAACGAGTCTAAGACCAAAATAATGATATTAGGAAAAAAAGCTGAGACCAGGGATATAAAAATAGGTCAATGTAATTTTGAACAGGTTGACAGATTCAAATATTTAGGAATAACAATATCAAGTTCGGGAGAGAGAGAGATAGAAATTAAAGACAAGATAATAGCTACAAATAGAGCCTTTTATGCCAACAAAACACTACTTAAAAGCAAATTACTTACACATGCGACTAAAATGAAAATATATAGAACTATTATAAGACCAATAACACTGTACGCTGCAGAAATAATGACAATGACAAAGAAAGATGAAGAAAATCTAAAAGTAATGGAAAGGAAGATAAAGAGAACTATTCTAGGTCCTATAAAGATAGCAGAAAACGAATATAGACAACGTATTAACTATGAAATAGAGGAAGCATTGGGGGGAGAAGATATAGTGAAGAAGGTAAAGCAACAGAGAGCCAGATGGCTTGGACATGTATGGAGAGCGGAAGAAAAGGACGCAATAAAAGCAATAGTCGAATGGAAACCAGGAGGAAGACGGGGCAGAGGCAGACCCAGATCGACATGGTTACGGGAAGTAGAAAAAGATTTTAAAAATGCAGGAATCTATAATTGGAAGAATAAAACAAGAGACCGGAAGATGTGGAGAGATTTAATAAAAACAATATAGCAGAAATGAAGAAGAAATGGAGACTGATCTACTCCAATAAATAAATCTAGATAGCTCCGAAAGGAGCGGCGCAACCTCACTTGGGGTGTTAAGCCACCTATATATATATATATATATATATATATATATATATATATATATATATATATATATATATATATATATATATATATATTTTTCCATTTGTGTTTTGTTTTAACAACCATTTAATTTAAAACACGCAAGTAAATCCATTCTAAGACATACATTTTTTGTTGGTCAAACTTTTATGAATCTGTTGCCGTAATACTTATTTGATGATAGTTTTGCAAACGCTTGTACTATTTAAAATATCTTATCAGTAATAGACAACTAAAGATATATATATATATATATATATATATATATATATATATATATATATACGTATAATAACGTACATATACTTTTGTTTTAAGAATAAACATTTTTTAGTAAATTTTTACATTTTTGTGAAGCATAAAGTTTGAAATTTATACCGGCCGAACTATTATGGAGTTGGGCTCGTATATATATATATATATATATATATATATATATATATTCCCTGGGAAACAAACACCTCATTTTCTACAAAATTTGAAGTGTCAAATAAATTTTTAAAAGGCATAAAGAAATCGGAGAAAGTAGCTAATTTTCAACTATGAGTGGCGCAATTGATAATTTTTATGATTTTGTAGTGTTTTGGCCACTTTTTTAGCCACAGATTTAAGAGAGAAGATTTTAAATTTGAATATAAATGCTTGAGTTTGGTTTATTTTATATTTTGACGGCATCATATAGTTTCTTCTCGAAAAACTGAAATATTTTGTCCCGTGTCAATGTATTTGAAAAGTTACCCTTCTTCAGCAAAAGCGGGCTGAAAAAATAATTAGTATTTGCAATCTACCAAATTATTACTCAAAATCAAGGCATCGCATGAAATAAATTTTGTAACAAAAAATGATTAGAATTTTTGATACTATAAAAATTTTGTTTTTTTGGACCGGAGAATTTTCAAATTCTAAAATGTCATGATTTTTTTACTCGAAAAATATCAAATTACTAGAAAAAATTAAAAGAACAGAAATTGTTTAGAATTTACCAAGGATTACGTGTGATTTTTTTTAGAATTTTCTGACACATTTCAAATTGTCCAGAAAGTTAAAATAAAGCATACATTTTTATAATCTTGAAAAAAAATGTGAAAATATTTGCCGCCGTCAAAATTTAAAATAAACCGAACTCAAGCATTTTTTTCAACTTTAAAATTTTGATTCTTAAATCCGTGGCCAAAACAGTGACCAAAACACTCTAAAATCATGAAGATTATCAATTTAGTCACTCATAGTTGAAAACTAAATACGTTTTCCGTGTTTTTCATGCCCTTCAAAAATTTATTTGACGCTTAAAATTTTGGAGAAGATGGGGTGTCCGTTTCCCATATATATATATATATATATATATATATATATATATATATATATATATATATATATATATATATATATATAAAATATATTATATATATATTATTATATATATATTATTATTATTATATATATATATATATATATATATATATATATATATATATATATATATATATATATATATATAGTGACTTAACACTCCTTAAGGAGTTGCTCCGCTTCCAACGAAGCTTTCTAGATCCTATTTTTGGAGTGGACCGATCTCCATTTATATTTTTAAATATTCTTGGCTATGTTTCTCCATTGTTCTCTGTCTCCTGTTTTATTTTTCCATTTTCTAATTCCCGCTGATTTTAAATCTTCTTCTACTTCTCTTATCCACGTTGATCTTGGCCTTCCCCTTCTTCGTTTGCTACTAGGGCTCCATTGTAGTACTGACTTAATTGGGTCTTGTTCATTCGTTCTCCATACGTGTCCGAGCCATTTTATTCTTTGTTGCTTAATTTTCTTTACTATGTCTTCTCCGTTTAGTTCCTGCTCAATCTCGTGATTCATCCATATTCTATATTCTGTATCAGATAGTTTCTTAGGTCCTAGTATTTTTCTTATTATTTTCCTTTCGGTTATTCTCAGTTGCTCTTCATCTTTCTTGGTCATTGTTATTGTTTCCGCTGCATATAATGTTACTGGTCTTATTATGGTTCTATATATTCTCATTTTTGTTGCTTTGGATAATATTTTGCTTTCTAGTAATTTTCTGTTAGCGTAGAAGACTCTATTTGTTGCAGTTATTTTGTTTTTTATTTCTATTTCTCTCTCTCCTTTGTTTGTTAACATTACACCTAGATATTTAAATTTATCTACTTGTTCATATTCGAATTCCCCTACTTTAATTACTTTGTCTTTTATGTTTTCCCCAAGTATCATTATTTTGGTCTTCTTTTGGTTTATTTCTAGTCCTATTTGCCTTCCTTGCTTTATTATTTCCTCTAGCATTTCTTTCATTACCTTTCTGTTTTTTGCTGCGATCGCTATGTCATCTGCATATGCTATTATTTGTCCTCCTCTTGTTCTAAGTGTTTTCTTTATTAAATTTCTCATTGAGTATTCTAATGCTAAATTAAATAGGGTGGCTGACAGAGCGTCACCTTGTCTTACCCCTTTGTTTATTTCTATGTCATCAGTTTCTCCTTTTTGAGTTTTAATACTTATTTTTGTTCTTCTCATAGTCATTGCTATTAATCTTCTCAATTTTCCTGGTATTTGCATGTCTTTTAAAGCTGTCGTTAATTTTCCTCTTTTAATTGAGTCAAACGCTTGTCTAAAGTCAATAAATAGTATCTCTGTGTTTAGATTATACTCCAATGTTTTTTAAATTATCTGTTTTATGGTG
This sequence comes from Pterostichus madidus, assembly GCA_911728475.2. Taxonomy (NCBI): domain Eukaryota; kingdom Metazoa; phylum Arthropoda; class Insecta; order Coleoptera; family Carabidae; genus Pterostichus; species Pterostichus madidus. Next base: position 13,087,078 of record OU452318.1, read on the forward strand.
TGTATAGCGTCCGTAGTTGATTTTCCTTTTACGAATCCACATTGATATTGGCCGATGGTATCTCTTGTTACGTTTGTTAATCTTCTCTGAATTAATGTCGACAATATTTTGTAGGCTGTGTTCAACAGTGTGATTCCTCTATAATTTTCACAGACTTGTTGGTCGCCTTTCTTGTGCATTGTTATTATTTGACCTATTTCCCAGTCTTTTGGCATTTCCTCTTTTCTCCATATTTCTAGTATAAGTTCATGTACGTGTTGCTGTATTAATTCGCCTCCATATTTTATTAATTCTATGTTAATTTCGTCTTTTCCCGGTTTTCTTCCGTTTTGATTGTTTTTTATTATTTCTCTTACTTCTTCTAAGTTAGGTTCTTCTAATTCTATTTCGTTTGCTTCTGGCATTTCATTTTTTAATTCTTGTCCTGGTTCTGTTAGCAGATCTTTAAAGTATTCAATCCACACTTGCCTGTATTGTTGATCACATTCTGTTGAAATACCATTCTTGTCCTTTATTCTGTATGTTTTGGCTTTATATGTCTTATTTTGTTCGTTTATTTCTTTATAAAATCTCTTTGTGTTTCTATTTAATCTTTCTTCTTCAATGACTGCTATTTTATTCTCTATCCATATTCTTTTATTTTTTCTGATATTTTTATTACATTTGTTTCTGCGTCTTTCATATTCATCCTTATCTTCTCCTTTATTTGTTGCTATAAATTTCAACCTTGCATGTTTCTTTTCTTCCACTGACTTTTTTATCTCTTCATCGAACCATGTTTTTTTATATTTCGAATTTTTGTTTTCTTTCCCTATCCACATTTGGGCCGCGTCATTTATGCATGTTTTTATCCGGTTCCATTTTTCCTCTATTCTTTCTTGATGTTTCTTTTCTTTTATTTCTTTTCATCTTGTTTCTTATTGACACTGCTACCATCTGATGATCTGAGTCGGCGCATGCACCTCTGTATGTTCTTACGTCTAATATTGACGATTGTTTCCTCTTTGTTACTAATACATGGTCTATTTGCGTATGTGTTTTATTATCTGGTGATGTCCATGTTATTTTATGTATTTTCCGATGTTTATACTTCGTGCTGCTTATTACCATGCTTGTTCTTGCTGCTAGTTCGCATAACATTTGTCCGTTGTCATTTGTTACTTCATGTATTGTTTGCGTTCCTGCGACTTGTTGTATATAGTCTTCTTTTCCTATCTGTGCGTTAAAGTCCCCCATTGTGATGATTAGGTCTTCTTTTGGTATTTTTTCTATTTCTTCTTCTAATCTATCATAAAAAATGTCTTTTTCTTCATCCTTAGCATTTTGTGTCGGTGCATAAACATTTATTATTGATAGATTGAAGGGAGAGCTTTCTAATCTTATATAAGCCAGACGTTCGTTTATTGCTCTAAATTCCAGTATTTTGTCTCTAAGCTCGTGTAGGATTATAAAGGCTACACCGTATTGTCCCTGTTTTTTACCTCCTGAGTGTAACACCGTATAATGTTTGTTATTAATTGATCTTTCTCCGCTCCATCTCGTTTCTTGTATCGCAGCAAGTTTGATTTTATATCTTTGTAGTTCTAATGCTATATATATATATATATATATATATATATATATATATATATATATATATATATAAATAAATAAATAAATAAATATATCATCACGCCTTCTACCCATTACTGGGTGTGGCACTCTGCTGAAGCAGATCTCGGTAAGTGATATATTTTGCGCGTGAAGTGCGGTTACCAGTCGTCAAATCACGGCCTCCAAACATGTTAGTGGTGGAGGAGCCACAGGGATAGTTTTAATTATGTTTAGTTATTATTAAATTGAATTGATTTGGACGGAAATTCTTGGGCCGGGAATTTTCTTGGTAAATTTGACTGAAATTTTGCTTATCTTTTAACATGGGTGATTGGTGTGTGTTCTGATGTGAATAATTAAATTCATTTCTCAATAAGCGTTCGCACTCTTCTAATGTACTTGGTTGTTTAACAATAAATGAACCTCTTACTGATAAAGGTAGGAGAATTATAAAATGTGAAATTATTAATTTCTGGTTTTCTTTTATTATCGCATTTTTTTGCAATTGACTGTATTCTTTTAATAAAATTTTTAATTTATATTTTGAGAATTGTTGAGAAATGAATTCTAGGTTTTTATCCGTGCTAGTTATATTTCTCATTTGTAAAATTTCTAATAATATTGTTTCAGCTGTGCTTTTATCACAGAAATTTATTGTTAAGTTAAGTTTTAGATCTTCCCAATCCTCAAATTTATTTACTGCTAACAGTTCAGCAGCTTTGTGTGACCAAAAAGGTATGTTTTTTTGTATAGCAGTTAGTGCAGTGCTGGTTAGTGAAAACTGTACGTCGTCTACGGCACTGATATAATTGTTTAGTATTTTTATGTCTCCATTATACGGAGGGATAATTTCAGAAACGTTTTTTAATCCTGCAAGTGTAGTTGTAGTCATGGTTAAGTTGTTTAAATTATTTGACACGTTCTATCTACTCGGCTTTGGAATTATGTTTTTAATAGTACTATTTAAAGGAGTAGTATATTCTAATTCAATTTCAGAACTTTCAGATTCTGAACTATGATCGCTATCGTACATATGTTAAGTGGTGTGTGTTTGGGACTGTGCCGGTCCCTCGATACCTTTGTAACTAGTTGTATGCTAGAGGTATCCCTTTGTGTGATACAAGACTAATTATTAATTAATTTACAACTTACAAAGTTATTGTGATAGTACTAAGGTTGTTTGATGCTTTACGGCCATCACCGGGTCGCTGATTCTTCCTGTGATTCTTGTTGTGATTCTCTAGAGGATAGCAGATTATTCAGGCGACGTGGACCAGTTGCAGAACAGCAAGTTCTTCTCGCTCGAGGAGGACGTGATCTCGCAATGGAACAGCAAGTTGCCTATTTGGTGTCGTTTTAGAGATGAGTCGTTGTATAGACCCTGATGGACTTTTGTTTAAGCCGTTTAGAAGTCTTGTAGATTCTTTGGAATATAGTGTGGTGAAACTTTTCAAAAAGTAACACAGATGAAATTATTATATTTTAATTTATCTGTGTCGACACTATTCTACCGTAACTGCGCCAATTAAATATTTTGTTTTGATTTATTTGAAAAACAATATTTTATTTACTTTATTTTCAACGTGTCTACAAGTGTTGAGATAATTGTAATTGGGATTCAATTCTTGTTGTACAGACTAACATAAATAAATAAATAAATAAATAAATACAGGAACAATGAACACCTTATCTTAGTTACAGGGGTTTTTATTACATATCTTATCATAATGGAAAAATACTGCAAAATTCGGTTTTGGGCTCTTCGTACTCGCGGACACCCAAGCAGACGATTGCGACCACTCCCCGGGTCATATCAGCGCCGCGACGCCCAGCGTCGACCACGGAAACCAGGTAGAAACGATTCTCCCGGGTACACCGACCCTAGTGGTGGCAGCTATCATCACCCGCAACACAACCACCGTCCGGACTATTTTCCAGTATACCAACGAATAGTTTTTTTATTAAATAAAACGCAACAGCACCTATTTTACCATTATTGTATGTTTTATTCTTTCTTCGTACCCAAACCTCAATCTCCATACCTGCTATCCGGAACCGTTGGCGCCCGAGCAACCAGCGCCAACATTTGTCGCCGAGTTGGTCAAGAACTCGTCACAATATATATATATATATATATATATATATATATATATATATATATATATATATATATATATATATTTAAAGGATGCTCTGAACTATTTCTGCAACCACTATTTATTATTTTAAATTTAAGCCTTAAGTCTAATATTTTTCCCAATCAATGGAAAATGTCTAAAATAATTCCGATTTTTAAATCAGGTGACAAACATAAAATTGCTAACTACCGTCCTGTGTCGTGCCTTAATTGACTATGAATATATACTTCATCAGCGAATTCAAACTCAAACAAGTAGCTATGTCAGTAAATTTCAGCATGGATTTGTTCCGCGAAGGTCAACAGCTACTAATCTACTAAATTTTGTACAATATTTATATGATGCAATGGATAATAGAATTCAGATCGATGTCATCTATAAAGATTTCTCGAAAGCTTTTGACACTGTTCATCACTGTATTTTGTTACGTAAACTAGCTTTGATAGGTTTTTCGAATAATTTATGCTGTCTATTGAAATCTTACTTAAATGATCGAGTGCAATATGTACATTGCAATGGGTTTGAATCATCTAAATTTGTGGCATGCTCCGGGGTGCCCCAAGGATCTGTCTTGGGGCCCCTTCTTTTTATTCTGTTCGTCAACGATATTATTAGTGTAATAGAATCATGCCAATGTTTGATGTATGCAGATGATTTTAAGTTGTACCGCAAAATATCTGGCATAGCTGACTGCATATTATTGCAGCAAGATCTAAATAAAATATTTCTATGGTCTGTTCAAAATCAGCTCCAATTCAATATAAAAAAATGTCAAATTATTAGCTTTAGTAGAAAACATATATAAATAATTATATTCTGGAGCGGGTCACTCTTGTCAAAGATCTTGGTTTGTTACTTGATGTAGAGCTGTCTCTAGTACCGCATATTGAATCATTAATAAGTAAATGTTATAAAACACTTGGTTTCATCATGCGAGTAACTTACGAATTTAAAAATGTGTCGTGTTATAAATCACTGTTTTATTCATTGGTGTTAAGTAAACTAGACTATGTTAGTATAGTATGGACCCCTTTCCAACAATATTTAATACAATCAATAGAAAATATACAAAAAAAATTTGTAAAAATAGTTTCTTACAGACTCAATGGATGTTGGCCGCAAGGAGAGTATAATCAATTATTAAATAATTTCGGCCTTGTACCTTTGATTAATCGGCGCAATAAACTGTTAATTGTATTTTTGCACAAGCTTATAAATCACTGTATTGATAGCCCAGATTTACTATCTAAGTTAAATTTTTATGTTAATAATTGTAACACGAGACTTGAAAAAACTTTTGTATGTGATCACTCTCGAACTGTGTACCATTTTAACTCGCCTCTAAATACTATGTGCCGCGTCTACAATAATCACTTTATTCATTTAGATTTTTCAGATAGCTTAAGAACATTAAATTTGAAGTTAAGATATCTATTATAGGTTTACGAATTTTGTACCACTTTATATTTTTATGCATGTAAATTGCACAATGTGTGTATCTCATGTAATGTTTTGTATGATTCATATTGTTTATTTTTATCATATTCTTTCACACTTATACTGTGTAATTTTTGATGTTATTCTATAATTGGGACTTCGTCCTGTTAAAAACAACTATTCCAACTTTACCTTTTAAAATTCACTTTATTAAAAAATATGTTGATGATATAATTTGTTCTATACCATCAAATGAAACTAATAATATTTTACAATGCTTTAATAATTACAATCAGAATTTACAATTTACAATTGAATTAGAAACAAATAATGAAATTCCTTATTAGCAATAATCAATTATTCGTATTGTTATACAATGGATGTGTAGCATAATTATTCCAACCTACATTTGTACCCACAAATGCCTTAATAACAAATATAAACGAAACTCACCTGAAGTAGACACGTAAAGCAAATGTACTCGCAAAACTAAGCAAACCTGAATGGAACAATCCGCGTATCACCTAACGCGAGCGTAAACCAATAAATGCCTGTAAGAACCAAACCGTGAGTAACAAACTCAATGAGGAGTCAATCTACCAAAACCTAAACATCATTCATACATGAGGGCAACCCCGAACACCTTCTCTGAATGATGAACAGAAACTAACGTAAGAAATCTGTTTACTGTGTAAGATCGGTCTAACTCGTTACATAAACCTTTATTATAAATTAATATAATACGAACCGATAACATAACGACGAATTAATTACTAACTTATGTAAAAATTATTAAATTAAAACTAACGTTTTGTGACAGGAGTAGCAATGGGACCTAGTTTTTCACCTGTAGTAGCAAATTTAGTAATGGATTTATTATTAAAAACAACTATTCCGACTTTACCTTTTAAAATTCAATTTATTAAAAAATATGTTGATGATATAATTTGTTCTATACCATCAAATGAAACTAATAATAGTTTACAATACTTTAATAATTACAATCGGAATTTACAATTGAATTAGAAACAAATAAAGAAATTCCTTTTTTAGATGTTCTTCTAGTTCACAATAATGATAACACTTTAAGTTATAAATGGTATAGAAAGCCATCATCTTCTACAAGATATATAAATTTGAAATCAGAACATCCTAAATCTCAAATGATTAATTTTGCAACTAATATTAAAAATAGAGCTATTCTACTTTCATCAAAAGAATTTTTAAATGAGTCATTAAATAAAGTTAAAGATATTTTAATTTCAAATAAATTTCCTAAACACTTAATTAATAAAATCATTTACAACCAATCTTATAATAATAATAAAAATAGTACTAAATCTCCTAATATTAATAAAGTTTATTTTTGTTTACCATATATTCCAAATTTATCAAATAATCTAAAAAAGCTTTTACAATCAAGAACCAGTTTTGAGGTTTCATATAAAAATGGTAAAACTATTAATTTATTGTACAGCAGATTGAAAGATCAAGTTGAAAATTTATATAGATCAAATGTAATTTATAAGGTAAATTGTAAAAATTGTACAAGTTGCTACATTGGCCAAACAAAGCGCTATTTAAGAACGAGAATGCAGGAACATCGTCGAGATTCCTTAAAGAATTCACTAAATTATCATAACAATAAATGTGCTTTAGCAGAACATTCTATTGTAAATAACCATATTTTTAATTTTGAAAATGTAAAAATTCTTGATACAGAAACAAATTTAAAAAACGTTTATTTTTAGAAATGCTTCATATTCAAAATGACAAAAATAATATAAATAACAGATCTGACATACAAGATTTAAATGCTGTATACACTCATATTTTAGAATTATTTAAGGAATTTCGATAGTTTTCTAGTATTTTTGTTTTTTGTTTTTTAATTAGTGTAGCAATTTTGTATAATTTTTTGTTTTTTGATGATAATAGTTAAAAAAATTTATAAAATGATTTTCAAGATCAAGCTATTGTTTTTCAACAAATTGATTAAAAATATTTTTATACAGTTAGCATGACAATTTTGTCAAATTTTAAATAAAAAATTCTTTTTAATTATTTATTGACAAGTATTGATGTCATATATCTACAAATTTGAATTTTACTTATCATTGTTAATGATTTATTTATAAATATTGTTTTAGATTTATATTTATTTGTAAGTATTTATATTTTATATTTTGTATTATTATTGTTAATTTTTATTAGTGTCCTGATGAAGACTTGCAGAGGCAGTCGAAACGTTGACAAAATATAATAAAATAAAAAAATAAAAAAATTGACTGAATTCCAAGAAATATATTGCATTTAATTTAATCTACAGTCAAGCAAAAAATATATCATTTCTTAAATTATTGACGGAGAAAATGTCCCAAAATATATCCTTTAATCAAGATATTTGTAATTTGTATGGACCTACTACAATGTTTCAAGTTAAGAAGTTATATGACTTAAATAAGAAGATTGCTTCAGCTTTAAACAATACAATCTTCCTTCTCCGATGTCGTAAGCTTGGTGTTTATCCTAGTCACATTAAGAAAAATATTGGTCGTTTAGAAAATCTTTTTATTGGTCTACATCCATTTAAACATAAAGTTGAAAATATTTGGCAGAATTTTAAATAACAAACTCTTAACTTAGAAATTAAAATTAGTTGTTGGAATGTTAAAAATTTTTCACAATAATTATAAAAACTTAGCTAATATTGTTAAACAGATTGTTAGTGATATAATTTGGTACCAATTAGAAAATATTATTCATCGTCAATTTGAATTTTTCAACAATAAAATTAAGATTATCCATATTAAGAAATTAAAAAAATTGTTAGAAAATTATCCAGATATTATGTCAATATCATCCAATTCAGAATGGTTTGTTAATTTAACTGATATTACTTTTCCTTCTGAAATTAAAGACTATCTATCTTTAGGACCAAAATTCAACATACCTTTAAAATTTAAAGAAATTCCAATTTTCAAAATAATTACTGACTTAGAATATATATTTTCTAATATTGAAGATCAAAATTTGCGTGATGATATTAGAGCACATTCTTGTAATATATTAACAAATTATATCAATAAAAACAAAAAAAAATTCTTGATAATGATAAGTTAGATTTAATTTCTAAATTTAAAAAAACAAAAAAATTTTTAATTGAAAATAATAATATTTTAATAATAAAAGCAGATAAATGTAATAAAACTGTTGCAATATCTAAACAAACTTATCTAGATAAAATGAATGATTTAATTTCAGATAATCACACATATGAATGATTGAATAATGATATAACTATTAAAATTCAAAATAAAAACAATAGTTTGATTAAAGAATTATTTAATAAAAAATATATTGATTTAAAAACGAAAATTTCTTTGATAATTGATAATGCAATTTCACCTAGATTATATGGTTTAATTAAATTACATAAAGAAAATTATCCAATGCGCCCAATTGTCTCTGCTATAAATTCCCCAACTTCTAAATTATCAAAATTTTTGTCTAATCTTTTAAATAATCTACATATTGAAACTTATTATATTAAAGATTCTTTTGATTTTATAGATTTTATTAAAAATATCACAATAGAACCGAATTATGTATTAATTTCTCTTGATGTCAAATCTTTATTTACAAATATACCTTTGGATTTAATTTATTTAGCTATTAATGAAAATTGGGATATTATTAAACAACGTACTAGCATTCCAAAAGCTGACTTGTTAAAATTAATAGAGTTTTGTTATAAAGAAGGTTATTTTTTATTTAATAAAAAAATTTATAAACAAAAAATGGGATTGTCACGATGATAAAATTAGACAGGCAATTCTTGCTATTAGCAATAATCAATTATTCGTATTGTTATACAATGGATGTGTAGCATAATTATTCCAACCTACATTTGTACCCACAAATGCCTTAATAACAAATATAAACGAAACTCACCTGAAGTAGACACGTAAAGCAAATGTACTCGCAAAACTAAGCAAACCTGAATGGAACAATCCGCGTGTCACCTAACGCGAGCGTAAACCAATAAATGCCTGTAAGAAACAAACCGTGAGTAACAAACTCAATGAGGAGTCAATCTACCAAAACCTAAACATCATTCATACATGAGGGCAACCCCGAACACCTTCTCTACACAAGGCCGCCAGATCGCTACAGCCTTCAGCGCTGCTACCGTGGGCAACCACAGAACTATCTGTGGCCACAACAGCACCCGGCTGCTGCCGTTGGCAGCTACAGAACTATCTGTAGCCACTACAGTCCGCTACTTCAACATCATCCCCGTGATGGACAGATTGCTAACGGTGCTATGCACCCCAACTCAATCACACTCTCTCATACATGCTCTAGATTAACTGACTCACCCACCTCGCTAATGTAACAGCTCAACACTAACCAAACATTATCCACCGCGACTTGATCACTACCAACTTAACTGTCGCGCTACAACTTTACTCCTCAACCGATGAACAGAAACTAACGTAAGAAATCTGTTTACTGTGTAAGATCGGTCTAACTCGTTACATAAACCTTTATTATAAATTAATATAATACGAACCGATAACATAACGACGAATTAATTACTAACTTATGTAAAAATTATTAAATTAAAACTAACGTTTTGTGACAGGAGTAGCAATGGGATCTAGTTTTTCACCTGTAGTAGCAAATTTAATAATGGATTTATTATTAAAAACAACTATTCAGACTTTACCTTTTAAAATTCAATTTATTAAAAAATATGTTGATGATATAATTTGTTCTATACCATCAAATGAAACTAATAATATTTTACAATACTTTAATAATTACAATCGGAATTTACAATTGAATTAGAAACAAATAATGAAATTCCTTTTTTAGATGTTCTTCTAGTTCACAATAATGATAACACTTTAATTGTAAAATTTTTAGTAAGCCGAAAGCAAATTTGAAGAGGTAATAATGGACAAACGGCTTAAGCGGGATTTATAATGAAGTAAAGTAACGTAAAACGTAGCGCAATCGAAAGCGCAACGCAAAGTAAACATTTTGTGTGATTTATAATGAAGTAAGCATGGTTACATGTAGCCAATCACAGAGCGTTTTGTACGTGGCGCTTCGACAGCTGTCAGTTTATGTCATACAAAAACAGATAGCATTTTAGGTTACATTAAGTATTTTAGTGACTTGGGAGTATAATAAAAAGTTAGTTTACAATGGACAGTGAGGATGAAATGGCTGCTTTATTACTAATTTTATTAAAAATGAAGAAAGATTTAACCCCAAATTCTGCTTTTCAACTTGATGTTTCTAAACTCTTTTTCTGTTTTATTATACATAAATGGATATTTTTCTGCTAACTGAATCAGCAATTTATCATCCATGATAATAATCACAGAACACAGCAATAATAATAAAGAAATGCAAAATAAAAGACACAATTTACTCAAAATGGTCGACCAAAGCGTTCACAAAGACAGAAGACAGATTGAACCAAACAAATATATCGGATCGGTAATATAGCTTTCTGCAATGAAGTTTGAAATAATGCTTCCTGATTGGTCAGAGGTACAAGAAGTAACGTAAGAAGTTGAAAGTTGGCGAACTCCTTGCCTTACGTTACATCTGTCTAGCGTTACTGCTGCGTGTTACGTTTTATTATAAAGCGGTATATGCTGTTACGCATGTTCATGTCTTGCGTTACTTTACTGCACTTGCGTTACCTCTTACTTTACTTCATTATAAATCAGCCTTTTAAGATGTAGTTATTTTATTGATGAAATAATAACCGACGTTTCGGCCAAGGTTATGGCCATCTTCAGGTCTATTAATAAAATAATTAAATTACAATCATAAATTGTTAGTCAAAACAAACAATACAACTTACCAAGCGTTGAAATAATCAAAAAACAACAATTTTAAAGTTACTAACTAATTAACTTAAATTAGGGCGAACATATTAAAATGAAAAAAATAAATTAAGAAGCTAAATTTGCAAAAAACATGAGTCTAAGTTATATGTTCGCCCTAATGAATCTGCTAGTCGACTGAAGAAAATAAAAAATATAATACAATTCTAAATTACCACATAGTGAGCCATCTAGTGACAGCATTCAGAAATAACACAAGGTTGGTAGTAAGAAGAATTCCAACTCAAACTTGTAAATCAATTAGTAAACAACTAATTTAAAATTTCATGGAGGTTAGAATAAATGTTTTTACTTTCATTGAAATCTGATTGTATGTTAATAGATTTAGTGTCATTGTTGATATGACAGCTCTCAATAAACAGACGTTTTCATAAATTCGATTCCTTGTGTAGGATCGAGACTTTATCAAAATCAAAAGAGTGATTAAAAGTGTTACTATGCTCCACTAAAGCGCTATGACCTACATTGCCTTTAACTAGGTGATATTCATGTTGTCTGAGTCTAGTTTTAAGATATTGTTTGGTTTCTCCTATGTAAGTAGAAGCACAATCTTTGCATTCGACTTTATAAACTACGTTACTAGATAATTTAAGTTAATTTTTATCTTTCAGTCGAGAAAACAAGAAGTTGGTGTTAGAAGAAGTTTTATAAGCTGTTTTGAGTCCTAAAGTGTCAGAAATTTGATCCAATTGGAATTTTAGATGTTTGTAGTAAGGTAAAGCAATGTATTTTTTAGATTCCTTGTTGTTAGGTAACAGCAAGGAGTTGTTATTGTTAAATTTAGGTGAGTTGGCCGAAACGTCGGTTATTATTTCATCAATAAAATAACTACATCTTTAAGCCGTTTGTCCATTATTACCTCTCCAGATAACACTTTAAGTTATAAATGGTATAGAAAGCCATCATCTTCTACAAGATATATAAATTTTAAATCAGAACATCCTAAATCTCAAATGATTAATTTTGCAACTAATATTAAAAATAGAGCTATTCTTCTTTCATCAAAAGAATTTTTAAATGAGTCATTAAATAAAGTTAAAGATATTTTAATTTCAAATAATTTTCCTAAACACTTAATTAATAAAATCATTTACAACCAATCTTATAATAATAATAAAAATAGTACTAAATCTCCTAATATTAATAAAGTTTATTTTTGTTTACCATATATTCCAAATTTATCAAATAATCTAAAAAAGCTTTTACAATCAAGAACCAGTTTTGAGGTTTCATATAAAAATGGTAAAACTATTAATTTATTGTACAGCAGATTGAAAGATCAAGTTGAAAATTTATATAGATCAAATGTAATTTATAAGGTAAATTGTAAAAATTGTACAAGTTGCTACACTGGCCAAACAAAGCGCTATTTAAGAACGAGAATGCAGGAACATCGTCGAGATTCCTAAAAGAATTCACTAAATTATCATAACAATAAATGTGCTTTAGCAGAACATTCTATTGTAAATAACCATATTTTTGATTTTGAAAATGTAAAAATTCTTGATACAGAAACAAATTTAAAAAAACGTTTATTTTTAGAAATGCTTCATTTTCAAAATGACAAAAATAATATAAATAACAGATCTGACATACAAGATTTAAATTCTGTATACACTCATATTTTAGAATTATTTAAGGAATTTCGATAGTTTTCTAGTATTTTTGTTTTTTGTTTTTTAATTAGTGTAGCAATTTTGTATAATTTTTTGTTTTTTGATAATAATAGTTAAAAAAATTTATAAAATGATTTTCAAGATCAAGCTATTGTTTTTCAACAAATTGATTAAAAATATTTTTATGCAGTTAGCATGACAATTTTGTCAATTTTTTAAATAAAAAATTCTTTTTAATTATTTATTGACAAGTATTTATGTCATATATCTACAAATTTGAATTTTACTTATCATTGTTAATGATTTATTTATAAATATTGTTTTAGATTTATATTTATTTGTAAGTATTTATATTTTATATTTTGTATTATTATTGTTAATTTTTATTAGTGTCCTGATGAAGACTTGCAGAGGCAGTCGAAACGTTGACAAAATATAATAAAATAAAAAAATTGACTGAATTCCAAGAAATATATCGCATTTAATTCTATATATTTTGTTAATTAACAATAATTCGAACCAATCAGCAACACGAAAAACAAAATACTTACTCCATCATCAGTAATTAACAAATAAAATGTAAATTTTATATGACAACTAAATATTAGGACGTAACACGAATTTTTATTTCTAAAATGGAGTAACATCGCCCTTATATTTTATGACCACTCGAAGTCGGTTGGGCATTGACTCAACTATGGATCTGTATGTTTCTGAAGTAAATCAATTCCAAATTTGCTTGTTCGTGGTACAAGACGGTCTTTATTAATTTTTATCTTTTTTTGCTGAATTTTATATCAATCTGTATGGAAAGTGATTTTCTATGTGCTGATTTAGTTCAAGTTTGGCTGTTTTGTTCTTGGGGTGATTTTTCACCTTATTTTGTTTGAATCTCTGTTCATTTATTCTTTGTCAGGTGGACGCTCATGTGTCGTCCGGCATTCTTTATTAATTTAAGAAACAATATTACCTTTTATATCCAAAATCTAGATTTCGAAAATCATAGAATAAAGCTGCCACTTTTCACGTTACGCATCGAACATTTTTATAGAATTGTTTCATTTTCTAGACAATTTAGGGAAATTTTGTAAATTGTTTGAGGCTATACTCATATGTTTTGAACTGATTTCATATTCATATTATTTTTATGAAGGTAAAACGTCAATTTGACAAATAATTTTTAAAGTTAAAGTGTTCAGAATCATACCGTGTTTGGAGTCGTATGAAAGGGCTTTAGAAGAATATTCAAACGAAATTAAAAAATAAAAAACATGAAATTTTACGACTGTCAATTGTTTCAAACTTTACGTATTCGGAATCATGCCGTGTTTCGTGTCATATGAAACAGTTTTGAAAGAACTTTAGATGAAATAAAAAAAATTAAATTTTTACGACTATCAAATGTTTCAAACTTAAAATATTTCAAATCATACCATGTTTGATATATATATATATATATATATATATATATATATATATATATATATATATATATATATATATACTGTGTTCAGATCCTCATCCATTAACAAAAATTTATATTTTTACTAATCATGTCATGTACATTTTTATTTTTTCCTTGTAATTCTAAATTCATATCACTTAATTTACCGGTGAAAACTGCTAAAAAGCCCAGATCACACAACTACTCCGGATCTTGTAGCTTGACAATCATCTCCCTTTTCTTTGTCAATTTTTTTAATTTTATTCAAGAAATTCAAGAAAGCCACCTCACATTACATTCTGAAAAGTCTTCAGTCATCACAGTATTTTGAGATAATTGCAAATCTTGAATAGCAATTTTAATTCAATTTTAATTTTTAAAATTTACAAAAAACTAATCTGTTACTCCTTAAAATGCCTCTTTTTTGAATTGACCATCAGATAATAGTTTACATTTTTTGCAAGAAGTTGACAAACTTTAAATGATGCTACAGCTTTAGATTGCAAATTAGGTTTTATGAATAAATCTTGTTAGATAATCTAGTTTTTAAATAAATAAATATATCATCACGCCTTTTATCCATTATTGGGTGTGGCACTCTGCTAACGCAGATCTCGGTTTTTAGTTCTTTTAATTTATATTTTCTTATGTCACTATTAGGTAGAAAATTTGTTTGATATTTATCAAGCACTGTCTTGAAATGCCTTTCTTAATTTCCAATTTTAGGTGTTGCGACGGAAGCATTGCAAATTAAGTTGCAAAATTTTTTTTATCATTATAAAAAAATAATCTAGTTTTCATTCTTGATGAAAATTATAAGTTTTACCTTTTTTCGTCGTATTAATGCCACAACTACAACGTATCTGTGTACGTGTCCCATAACATTATGCAAGTGAAGCGTAGAGCTGTTGTTACGGTGCATCATTGTAAGCTAATTATGTTGCAATATTATACAAAAATAAGTTCAAGGAATAATTATGGCCGTATTTATTTGGCATTTTTTAAGTAAACCGGTAGGTTACTTTTGTTTAATTAATACGTATTAAGTAACCTAGAACAGTTCCTAAACTGCTCCAGCTATTTTGGTGGGTTGGCAGATTGAACCCGTTTACTACCTCTTTTCAATCAACTTGTGTTTCATGTTATTCGTTTTCAATTCGTGGTATCGCAATTTGTATTTAAGCAGATGTCAGTTAGAACGTGTATATAGATTTTGAATTTATCGCTAGTTTTTACAATTGACACTAGATGCATCATTTATTTGGAATTAACACGAGTTAGTTCTAGATCAGTTCAGGGTTGAACCCAAAGTTCTCAAACAAATACGGCCAATGAGTTTTTATAGTAATAATAAAAAAATATGTATTTTGACAAATTTCCTTTTATATTTAAAAGTCGTCGCGATCATCTGAAATCATTGCCGCGATCGACTTGTTGGCCACTCCTTAACTAGACAACCAGGTATTTCAACATTAAACTGAAAATATACAGGTATCACTAAAAAAAAAAAATGTCAATCATTTATAGTCACTCAGTATTATATTACATTATATATAAGCCTCCGTGGCGCAATGGCTAGCGCGTTCGGCTGTTAACCGGAAGGTTGGTGGTTCGAGCCCACCCGGGGGCGATCGAATTTTATTCTGCGAAATGATCATCTCTCTCAAAAGCCAAACATGTATTCCGGTACCAGGGATTTAACCGTGAGTGACAGTCAGGTATTCTAACCGAAATCCTAGCCACTAGATCATTCCGGATGATAGCATCTTAACAGATATGACATGATATTCATTTAATTTATAATAGAATGCAAACTTTAGTTAGTTTACTGGCCAAGTCAGCACATTAGATGTAAAATATGAGTTCTTAGATCTTGATCTTACTTCAAAGTAGCCTCAAGTCGAAAAAAATCTTACTTCAAAGTAGCGTTTATTTGCTCTTTTTATTATACATTTTTCTGATTTTAACTCAAAGTCTCGTGTTTTATATTTTAAAGTGTGAATAATGAGTTACCTATCTCGCGGATGTTACTATCAGCGAGCACAGAGTCGTAATCAGACTGCACTGAGTCCGGCAATGTTTGGATTCTACTCGCGGCAACTGATACGGCGCCGGCCGACATAAAGTTTATCCTCGGCAAATAGAAATCTGAGTACATCCCTGCGCGCGTATGTATAATAATTTTCCTTTATTTTGGAATTTAATTGTGAAGCTTTGATTATTAATACTATTTATCGATTCACATTACAAAAAAATTATACCCCCCCTACCCCCCGTAAAAATATAGGAAGCAACAATCTAAAGTGAAATTATTACATAAAACACCCTTTTAGAGGTGGTGATATACTTATTATCAGTAAATGATTTCTTTGTTGAATATAGTCAGGTTTGTTTTTAAATTGAATAGCAAAAATCATTCATACAAAGTAATTAGAAAGAAATATATTAAAAACTATTAAATTTGCAAGCCGTATATTAAATTAAACCGAAATGATTCAAAAAATAATTTTAAAGGTATTAATATGAAGAAAGATAACAAAAAAGAAGAAAGAAAATATATAAAACTCCAAACTCTCCCAAAACGGCCGGTCCCCGCGAGAGAGTATGACCAAACCCCCCAGAAGTATAAACTGTATATAGGTACTCTGAACGAACTCTAATTGGAGAAGACAGAATATGGGAATTAGAAAACGCTCTACATAAAATAAAATGGAACATATTAGGACTATGCGAGACTAGAAGAAACGAAGAAAAGATTATCGAAAGAAAAACTGGCAACGTACTTTGCCACGGAACAGGGGAGAAAGGAAATTACGGAGTAAGCTTCTTAATTAAAAAATCTAATGAGTATAATATAATCGAATTCAAAGCATATAGCGCAAGAATAGCAGCGCTTAAAATATCGCTACAGTCAAAAAAACTCGTAACATTTGTCCAAGTCTAGAAAAGAGAATGAAATATTTGTCTTGGGAGACTTTAACGCGCGAGTAGGAACCAGTAAGCCGGAAGAAAGAGACATAATAGGGAAATTTAGCTATGGAAAAAGAAATGACCGGGGACAACTACTCATAGACTTTGCTACAAGTCTGCAACTAAAGATAGGTAATCTAAATGGACCTGGTTATCACCCAACAATCAGAAAATCGAGATCGACTATATCTTATTCAAAAACAAAGGAAATGTTCAGAAGGTGGAGATTATTCAAAATCTAGAAGTCAGTACAGATCATAGGCTTGTTAGGGCAACAATAGCTTTAGGTAAGAAAAGCAGACAAGGATTTAGTACTAAAACCAAAATACACAGAATCGAAGAGGGAAGAGAGGAAGAATATAAAGAAAACATGAAAAACTCAATTCTTAAGATGAAACAGCAACAAGGAAAAGAAAACAAAATCAATCTGCAAGAATACTACGACAAGCTAGAACACGCCATAATAAAAGCTGTACCAAATCCTACAAACAAAAGACACTCGAAAAAAGTTACACTAGAAACTTTAAAACTGATAGAGAAGAGAGAGGAATTAAGAAGAATGAAAGGGAAAACAGCTGCAAAAATCACCGAATTTGGCGAGATTAGAAAACTAGTTAAGAAAAATATACGAGAAGATATAAAAAAATACAATGATAAAAAAATAGAAGAAATTTTAAGCACAACAGGCGCAGTCAAGAAAATTAAAAAGGAATTAATTGAGGGGAAAAACTGGATTGTTAAAGTAAAAAATAAAATGATAGAGTAGACAAACAGAGTAGAAATACTATCCGAAGCAACAGAATTTTATAGACAGATATATACAAGTACAATTAAAGACAAAGAAAAGGAAGATATCGAACAAAATGAGAATTCTGAAGTACCGGGAATCCTAAGAGAAGAAATAATTAAAGCAATAAATGAACTAAAAATTAACAAGAGCCCAGGTAATGACAGTACAAGTAATGAATTACTCAGAATTGCTTTGGAAGAACTGATAGACGAACTAAAATTTCTTTTTAATAACATCCTAGAAACTGAAACAGTCCCAAGACAATGGTTGTACTCAAGAATTATATTATTACACAAAAGGGAAACAAAGAAAGTCTAAACAACTACAGAACAAGCTTATACAAAGTATTCACAAAGGTCATCTATGCAAGAATTTATAATAAACTGAAAGAATTCAATTCAGTTGATTAAGCAGAATTTAGGACTGGCTTTTCTACAACAGACTATTTGCAAACAATAAACCAAATCTTTGAAAAGGCAAACGAATATAATTTGGAACTTTATATTGCATTTATTGACTTCCAAAAAGCATTTGATTGTATCGAACACCAGTACATTATTAAATCACTACATCAAGCAGGAATCGAACACAAATATATAAGAATAATAAAGAATATCTACAAAGGAAGCACAGCAAGTATAGCCCTGGAAACCCCAGGAGAAATTTTCAACGTGGATAGAGGAGTACGACAGGGTGACCCTCTGTCTCTAGCATTATTTTCTTGTGTTCTCGAATTTATATTTAAAAATTTCAACTGGGAAAATAGCGGCCTTAGAATCAATGGAAAATACCTGTCTAATTTGCGCTTTGCGGACGATATCATATTAGTAGCAGAAACGCCGGATTGCCTGAAAAAAATGCTGAAAGATATTCAAGAAGAAAGTACAAAAGCAGGACTAAATATGAATTTAGATAAAACGAAACTAATGACGAATGCAGAAAGAATAAACATCAAAATTCATGATACAAACTTGGAGTATGTGGTACAGTACATATATTTAGGACAATTAATATTCTCTCAAATAGACGAGCAGAGGAGATCAGCCGAAGAATAACATTGGCATGGAAAAAGTACTGGTCGCTAAAAGAAATATTTAAAGGTGACTTTCCCATGTTATTAAAACGCAAAGTTCTAGATTCTTGTGTACTACCGACTTTAACATATGGATGTCAAACATGGAGTCCGACCCAGGCACAGCTAAAGAAAATAGCAGTCACTCAACGAAGAATGGAACGAAGTATTTTAGGAACAAAGTTGAAAGACAAAATAAGGAACAGAGACATACGAGATAGAACAAATATTACTGATGTGACAAAGACAATAAAAAAATTAAAATGAAACTGGACGGGACATATTATTAGAACCAACGATGACAGATGGACAAAAGAAACAACCGTATGGATTCCACTGGACAAAAAAAGGAGAAGAGGAAGACAGGCGACAAGATGGCAAGACACAATTAAGAAATATGCAGGACCAACATGGACTAGAAGAGCAGAAGATAGAAGAGAATGGCAACAAATGGAAGAGGCCTTCGCCCTAACAGGGTTGGAGTAGATTCCGTATATGTAAACTTAAAAATGTTATGTAATCTAAATTTACTACTATTTACTAAACTTAATATATTACGTTTATCATTGAACTGTTGAATGTACCTGGGATTTACCGAAATAAAGGCTATTATTATTATTATTATATTAAATTATCTATTAGAACAGGCGTTTTATCTTACCAGTTTGTCTATCAAGTACAAAAAACCCACAGTATTTTTATTTTTGTTTATATCATAAAAAACACATTTCAGTTTTTATCCTGTTTTTGCTGTATTTTGTTGTTTTCATCCTTTTTCGCTGCTTCCATCTTTTTTCTAGTTAGTATGTAACGCTGAGTTTTTGCATGACACACTATTACTAAATTAGTCGACTTTCTTTCGACTCCTGCTACATACGTATAAAAAAGTGTTTAAGAGTAGTGAGCGCGCACGTGAACAGCATTTAAAGGATAATTAATTTTTATATTTTTTGTAGTTTAGAGTGAAAATAAATTTGCTATAATTAATAAAAACCAAATAAATGTAAAATTTTCACAGTAGTAGTACAGCTAATTATAATTTTTTTGACTTTAACAATAAAAATGCTGTTTATAATTACTAAAATTGATTTGAATTGTATTACAGCTGAAAAATATAAAATATTAAATTTGTAGAAAAAATGGATGAAGAAGAAGAAGAATCTACTAAAAGCGAACGAAAGCAGTGCAGAGCTACCCCATTCAGAGTATAAACATGCAATTAATAAGGTACTAAAATTATTATAACTAATACTACTACTTTTCTCTACTACTACTACTATGCTATTTTAAAACTGCTTTCATGTTTTACAGAATTTAAAATATATTTTTAATATAAATATGGCTACGCCCTACATGAATGAAATCTAACCTTTTCAACCATCGCTGGACTAGCATTATACTATCATCTGGAGAGCAAATCTACTATCAGTTGGGACAAATTTACTTTCATCATCATATTATATTGGCTTGAATGACTTTTGTAAAAGAATGTATTTTTTTCTAATATGCTCCAGTGAGATATGATGTAACGAACTTTGAGATTTTAAGAAAAAAAATTGCTCTGTATTTAAAAAAAATTACGCAAAAGTGATAACGCTCATAAATCAATTTAATTCAAATTTGAAAATCAATCGTGGAAGACACAGCGGCTATGTCACCAGCACATAAATTTATTCAAGACTTATAAATAATAACTTTTTGTTATAGAATATGTTGAAGCTAAATTGTTAATATATGTACTTTTTATAGCGGCAATAAAAATACGCCGAGATATTTTTTGGTTTAAATGGAAATATGAGCAGGTAATATAATTAAAATGCCCCCCATAATAGAGATAGACGGTGTGGATTCTATGAGGCGCAGTTTGCGACAAAACGTTATGAATATTATATGTAAATTAAAACAATATATTCTATGATTAAACTTATATGCAAGATTTATGTCGTAAAATATTATACATTTTAAGGAAATATTCTAGATAAATTGAAAAATAACAACTGTGTAAAATATTAGCTCTTGCATTATGCCTTACTTCGAATTCGTATATCAGACATAATTCTATCAATACAGACTAAGATTACAACATTTGCCGCTAGATGGCTCTGCTTATTACAGTGTTCTGTAGCAATTTAAATTAATTTCCTACTTTACCAATAGTGTAAAAATCAAGGATGACCAAAGTTTTAGTGAGTAAATGGTTGCCTATTTCATTGACGCCAACAAATATTTTTAATTAAACAATAAATAGGCATAGTTTTCTATTCTACTGTCCCAAAACAAGTGAAAACAAATATTTGTCTATGACAAATGACAAAACTTTTACAAATAAATTATTACTTTTTATTTTGCAACTCAGTCAACTAAGTTTTATGTACTATTTCTTGAATATTCAAGGTATTAAGCAGCTCCACCGGCTATAAATTTAAAAGTAAGTTTTTGCGCAGCCGTTGTGTCCCAATAAAATTTAGAGAGAAAATATTCAAATACAAATTGTAGATATTTAAATATTGCACATGTTTAGTTAACATTTCTTGTTTTACTTGATTAGTTACTGTAAAAACTAGATTAAAATTGAGCAAGTATGTGGAAGATGATCGAAATGCGAACAAATAAAATTTTTAAATGTATGGGATGTCAATGAAAATCACTGATCAATAAAGTTATCTCATCTGCATCTGAGTACTTCTTTTTATTAGCACTTACGTGATTTATTTGCCTCGATTGATTACATACATAAAGTTTAACTTCTGTGTCTATGTACATAAATAATAATTATTAATGCAAAGTATCTTTAGTTTCAACTAAAATTATTGAATCTTTTCTGGTAATGGTGTCATTTTAGAATCATGTATTATAAATTTATATTTAGTTTTTGGTTTTTTTTATTTTCGGAATATTTTCCTGTTATTCGCAAGTCTACTACTTTATTTAAATATTTGGAACAATTGCTTTACAAAAATTATTGGTTAACTAAGAGTTAACTAAGATAGTTTCTTTGCGAAATGATCTTCCGCTTTGGAAAGCGCGAAATTACGTCGCCATACTGTTTGACCGACAACATACTTGACTTCACGGCGGCGTAAATTGTAGTGCTTACTACTTTGAATATATGCTTTGTCCAGTCGCTTTCGGACATCATTATATAACTGTTGAAATCCAGCGGGGCGCAACTCTAAAATATTTTCTCGGTCATATTCAATCCTACCATGTTCTTCGATGGCTCCTGCTTTATATTCGTTATCCGAAATAAAGTGCTCACGTCCAAAATTGATAAAATACGGAGTATGTCCGGTGGCTTCATGTACGAGAGTTCTGATGCCGCACGAAATTGACGGTAAGTAGTTGTCCCATACACGCTGGTTCTGCGTAACATATGACGACAACATAGTTTTAATGACTCGATTGACTCTTTCAGATGGATTGTTCTGCGGATGGTAGAGGGCGTTGTACATTATCGAAACGCTATACTGCTGACAAAGAGCTCGGAATTGTCTACTACGAAATTGCACTCCATTGTCGCAAATAAGGTATTGCGGCACTCCAAAAAGTAAAAATACATTTTCCTCAATATTTCGACTCACAGCTTGTGCAGTTGCAGAGCGAAGAGGAAACGTCTGAACAAACTTACTGTAGTAGTCAGCAACAACCAAAATAAATCGATATCCACGCGAAGATCGAGGAATTGGTCCGATAATGTCCGTACTTAACATCTGAAATGGACGCGAAATCTTTGGCCTAGATCCCATAAAACCAGGTGCACGTAATTGCACAGCTTTATGTTCGATACACGTAGTACATCGATGCACGTACGCGACTACATCTGCCTTCATTTTCGGCCAATAATATTTTTGCAGTAATTTGCGGTAAGTTTTATTTATACCAGGGTGTCCACTGGTTGGTGCGTCATGTGTTTTTACTAAAATAGCTTTTCGCTCTCGTTTAGGCACTACTTGCTTCCAGTTCTCATCGTCGTTATCCGACAGGTTAGGAATCTTTGGAATAACATGTTTCGATAGGAGACCGTTCTCTTCGACTCTCCAGTCCGGATATTTTTTTGGATTCGATCGGACTCGAGCTCTCAATGAAACATACCATTTATCGGATATATCTGCATCTGTATTGGCAGCACAAAGTTTCAGCGCATCCGAAACTTCAACTCCACTGAACTGACAGATGTTAACCTATCTACAACGGTAACATCAGTCAGTTCAGCTAAGTCGGTATCACAATCCTCTAGATCCTAGTTGATCTAGTTGGATATATGATCGCACCATACTGATGAGTCCAGAAGGATGAAACGTACGTCTATGGTTAAAGCTGAACTGACCAGCCGTTTGTTGATGACCTGAGAAGTTGATGCAAACGTGCTGTAAAAACCTCTGTGGAATAACGAGACAAGTGATGGAAAATTTTTTCCTATTTTTCTTATTTATTAAAAACAAAATAAGCTAAATTAAACAAACCAAAAGTCACTTGACCGGATTTTACAAATGCGGTAAATTTTACAGAATACTAAAATATTAACCCAATAACTCGTCAAATAAACATCAAAATTCATGATACAAACTTGGAGTATGTGGTACAGTACATATATTTAGGACAATTAATATCCTCTCAAATAGACGAGCAGAGGAGATCAGCCGAAGAATAACATTGGCATGGAAAAAGTACTGGTCGCTAAAAGAAATATTTAAAGGTGACTTTCCCATGTTATTAAAACGCAAAGTTCTAGATTCTTGTGTACTACCGACTTTAACATATGGATGTCAAACATGGAGTCCGACCCAGGCACAGCTAAAGAAAATAGTAGTCACTCAACGAAGAATGGAACGAAGTATTTTAGGAACAAAGTTGAAAGACAAAATAAGGAACAGAGACATACGAGATAGAACAAATATTACTGATGTGACAAAGACAATAAAAAAATTAAAATGAAACTGGACGGGACATATTATTAGAACCAACGATGACAGATGGACAAAAGAAACAACCGTATGGATTCCACTGGACAAAAAAAGGAGAAGAGGAAGACAGGCGACAAGATGGCAAGACACAATTAAGAAATATGCAGGACCAACATGGACTAGAAGAGCAGAAGATAGAAGAGAATGGCAACAAATGGAAGAGGCCTTCGCCCTAACAGGGTTGGAGTAGATTCCGTATATGTAAACTTAAAAATGTTATGTAATCTAAATTTACTACTATTTACTAAACTTAATATATTACGTTTATCATTGAACTGTTGAATGTACCTGGGATTTACCGAAATAAAGGCTATTATTATTATTATTATATTAAATTATCTATTAGAACAGGCGTTTTATCTTACCAGTTTGTCTATCAAGTACAAAAAACCCACAGTATTTTTATTTTTGTTTATATCATAAAAAACACATTTCAGTTTTTATCCTGTTTTTGCTGCATTTTGTTGTTTTCATCCTTTTTCGCTGCTTCCAGAGAATAAGCTATAGAAAGGGCTGCCAATTAATCAAAAGTGAACTAAACAAAAAGTCGTGGGCCGCTGTGTTCAGGGTAAACTTCAGGATCGCGAGGTAGGAATAAATCCTTAAATCGTAAAACAATGGCGCGAATCGACGCAAGCGGTGTGCTGGTACCAACAGTCGCGAGGACGAACACCTGGTTGAAACAAAAGCGCAGATCCTACAAGCTATCGTGAGTCACTAACCACACACCACTAGTGTGAAGTCCAAAATTAAATAATTAAATAAAAACAAAATAAGCTAAATTAAACAAAGCAAAAGTCACTTGACCGGATTTTACAAATGCGGTAAATTTTACAGAATACTAAAATATTAACCCAATAACTCGTCAAATAACAAAATAAGAAACAGATAAATAAAATAAAAATCTTAGCTGTGTCTCCTTCCGTTGGCGAAACTAAACGCCGCATCCGTTGGACGAAGTCGGCGAGATGGGCGGAAGTGCACGAGCGGATCCGATGTTTCTCGTCTCACGGCCACACTACAAGATGGCGGCTACTCAGCTCCGGTAGACGGACCAACACCGTGACGTCACACGAACTTACTTCACGGAGCGTGAGTTTGCACTTTTTGCCGTTCCAACAATCGGCGAGACAAGTGCCAAACAGCCATAAAACGTAGACGCACAGACGTAGAAATGGATCAGAAATAAAACAATTACGACAATCGAAAATCGAAAATCGAAATAACAAGAAAAATCAAAAAGCCTGAAAAAGAATATCGTAATTAGGATCATATATAGAGACGGGATGCCACTGCATTAGAAACTGACTTTGACAAACAAAAGGGTAGAAATACTTAGCAATTACCTTAGTTCTTGGGCGGCTTTTAAGTGGATAGTAAAAATTCAATTCTCGGTTGGAATTTAATCCGGACCTAGTCCGACGAATATACAATATTCACCAATGTCAAGCTATTCTAAAGGGATAAGGAATAGGACTAAAAGGACTAAAGGAGCACATTGGAACGTAACAATCAACATATTGTTTTATTAACTCTTTATGTCCTAGTTAAATAAATAAATATATCATCATGGCTTTTACCCATTTCTAGGTGTGGCAGTCTGCCGAGGCAGATCTTGAAAAGTGATTTATTTATACGCATGAAGTGCGGTTACCAGCCGTCAAATTATAGTCTTCCAGAGATGTAAGTGGTGACGAAGCCACAGGGGTAATTTTGAATGTGGTGAAAATTAGTTGCCGGCTATGGAAATTGAACTCGGGTTCTAATTTCCACAACCCGGCTAACTACCACTATGCCATAAGTTGATAAGTAGCCCTTAATAAATAATAGTCAAATGTTCAGAAAAAAAAACAGAACAAAACAATCGGAAAAATTATAAATTTACTATAAATGGCTCAAATATTAAATAAAACATAAATAATAAATATATTTGGGGATGTAACTACGAACAAAGAAAGCAAAAAATATTTGTAAAAGGAAAACAGAATGAAGCGAACATTTTTCTTAATTAAATTAAAAAAAAATTAGGAAGTACCTATCTACATTAGACAACCAAATACACCTCCCGAAATAAGACAAATTGCGGAAGGTACTAATGACAATCTGTTACCCGATAAATCCATGAACAGATATTGCACTAACTGTAATGACAATATAAACTATTTTGATTCAAATAAATAAAATATTACCCTCATTCTACTAGTCATGTCAATATAAACTATTTTGATTCCAATAAACAAAATATTACCCTTTCCTTTTCTTAAAATGTATTGAAGGTTCGAGACCATCGTTTTTAGAAACATGTCAGTAGTAGGAATTAACTCTCGCCGCCCCCAAGGAATGCGGATGTGACGTCATGATAGTTGTCCAGATGAATGATTGAATATGATAGTTGCCCAGATCAATTAATAATGTGATTATTTTTTTGTGAATGATTTTTTTTTGTAAATAAAAATAATATTAATAATTTTTTTTTACATGAATGGACTTGTGATAAATTTTGTTTTTCCTATTGAATAATATATTTATATCTTGATAACTCGCTTTGTAGTAGAATTTATCCTACGCAGCTACTAGAAGAAAAGACACGTGCAGTATTCAATGGCTCTGTCTGTATATTTCGGGTTTTTGGCAGATACAAACACCTGTGTGTGATTTCAGAATTTTTACTGTGTTTGTGTCTGTGGGAAAAATAAAACCATTATTTGCGACATAGGGAGATTTTTAAATAACTGACTTGGCTTATGTAATATAAATCTAGTGAAATAATATATATATATATCTTTCATGATAACGGCGGCGGCTTGGTATCACACACGCGCGCTCTTGCAAGCCGACTTTGTGTGTGTGCTGTCGGACAGGTAGTTACTTGAAACCCTAATATTTGCAATGTTGTTGTTGAATACAGCCTATTCAAAATAATATATATATATATATATATATATATATATATATATATATATATATATATATATATATATATATATATATATATATATATATATATATATATATATATATATTGTCTTGAGAATGTTTTGTGTTTTCAACAAAAATATCTGACTTGCTTTTTATAATATAAATTTTTCCCTACAAACTATTAGTGTAGATTTTTGTTCCCACGCACACATCTCACGCCCCACAAACTAAGCATTATCTGCAATACGACTGTATAGCGTCGATTTAAAATAAATGTCTTTGAAAATTTTCGCGTGTGAAAACGTTCATGAGTCCCAACCCCCTCTATATCCTAGGATGCTGATCAGTGTCTTATAAAAGCACGCCGATTAGATTTTTCAACATTATACATTTTGATCATTACGAAACATGAATTCTTCCGTCGTTAATATTCGTGTCACAAAATCTAAATCAGTAGATGTTGTAAACAGAAAAAAACCGCGGTACATTAGACCGTGCCTGGTGCACGATATTACAAATGAAAATAGTGGAAAGTAGAGCCGTACTTCGTACACTATGCGGAGAATTGGGACGAGGAATTCGACACCGCATCCGGTAGTGAAACATCTACCAAGTCAAGGAAGATCGAACAGAACGAGACGAATTATTGCGAGAATTGGGATGCAGTGAACGAGCCGACCTACAATCCTGAGGCAGTTTATAAAAGCAAGATGGTTCTTATCCCTCCGTCGAGGTATAAGATGACCAAAACTCAAAAAATGGCATATTACCAGGCAGAGCGTGCACGCTGGGCTGCTATGAGACAGCAGAAATTGTAAATAATGATTTATAATTTTAAATAAAATAATTTTAAATAAAATAAGATAAAATTTTATAGTGTATCTATTTGAATTATACCTTTACAATTCCTCCCCGATATCGTTTAGAAAGTGAAATATAGGAGGGAGTCGAGCGGACTACAGGTTTAAAAGTAAAGCTTTATTTCATAGAGAACAGTATCCTTGGAGGTATTCTTTGAACCGAAGGTGGCTATATTTGAAAAGACTTTTGTGTGCTATTCTTTGGTTAAAAGTGTCAACAGTCAATTAGGCCCAGCACACGCCGTAAAGCGAATTAAACGAGCCGTATCAAAATTTCAAAACAGCAAGTAATAATATTTTACCTATGAATTCTTATTCCAATATTAATTAATTTGTATTATTCTAGAAATGGATTTCAATATTGCAGAAGCTAAACGTGGCTGCATTCTAGTTTTTTGTGTATGAGGGTCAGGGTCGCGATTTTCGCCTAATTACTTTGTCGCCTGCGAGGTGTATGACTTTTAAAGGTTAGAATCAGGTTTTGTGAATAACTTTTTATACTGGTTTTGATAATGAAGTGTGTTCCTATTGGAAGAAAATGTTTATTTTAAACCAATAAGAATAACTGTTATTTTAACCAATCACAACTCGACATGAATATGAATAAATATGTAAAGAAGCTTAAAATGTAAGCATAGTATTGAACTATCGTCTGTGTTTTATAAGATACCACGTTCGCTGACACCCTACATAACTGTAGATGCTGATATCACACTGTAAGTATGCAATTATAATTTTCATTAATTTGTTTTAGATAGTAGTCATGCCGCGAAAACGCAACTTACGCAGCAATATTGTTGATTTACCAGCCACATTGGATATTGGTCCATTTTGTGAAGATATATCCCCAAATTTTAATAATAGCTTTGATAAGCATGCTGAATCTGCGTACAATGAAGATTTTCTTTTGTTATCCTCGAATTATAGCTTAAATAAATCTAAATCAAAATGGGTTTCTGTCGGTTTAAGTGTTGTAGAAACTTTACACCTGTTGTGAAATTTACCAGCCGTAAACCAGACAATATTGGTATTCAGTTTGATATGTATCAGTTGAAGGGATTAATGATTTATAAAAAGTTAGAGTTAAATTATTTAAAGAATGGTCTTGATATGATGTATCAAAGTTTACCCAACGACATAGGTATTATATTGAATAATGTTAGTGGGAAAAAATTATTAACATTGTCACTGGCATTCTAATAAATATACGATTATTTTGGATGCTTGTCAGCGCAAACAATTTTCAACATTTCTGATGTATTTATTCACAAATTAAATATGCGGCATAGTTTGAATTTTAATGCATACTACGAAAAAATTCTGTCATTAGCACATGACTATTTTACATTAAATTCAAATGATAGTGAATATAAATGTATTGAAACTGTGTTGGATAAGGATATTAAGGGGTAAGGCCACTCTAGAATTAAAAAAAAATGCATTTTTTTTCTCCTTAAATTATAGCTTATACCCTTAGGAATAAGGGACAATTAATTTAAATGCCGCGCGGAAGTATTTCAGAGGAGAAAAAGGCCGCGCGCTAAGCGACAATTTTATGGCGCAGGCATTGCAGATTAAAGGTAAATGCAATATTTCTATGAAAAATATATATATATATTTTTTTAATTCGATTTTGATATTTACAATCTGTTAACATTAAACAATAAGTAATTTTTTTGGCGGTTTAAGAGGCGGTGGGGGAATTAATGCCCAGTGACAATATCCCCATGAAAAATATGACTCGAAACTTTAAACGCGTTTTTTTCGAAATCATATTTTCAAAATCGGGCGAAAAGTAATCTGAAATACTAATGGATGGATCGTGCTGAATCTTTTTATTTCTTATTAAAATAAAAATAAAATAAATATATCATCACGCCTTCTACCCATTACTGGGTGTGGCACTCTGCTGAAGCAGATCTCGGTAAGTGATATATTTTGCGCGTGAAGTGCGGTTACCAGTCGTAAAATCACGGCCCCCAAACATGTTAGTGGTGGAGGAGCCACAGGGATAGCTTTTTCAAATTATGAAAATTTGTCGCCTGTGGGAATCAAACCAGGGACCTCAGGATCCACAAGCCGACTTCATGCCACTGAGCTAGCCATCCCATTCTTATTGTAGATATAAAATACTCAAAAACTACGGGGGCTTTTTTTTTAAAGTGCTTCGTTTTTTATGATCGTTTTTATACAGAAATTTAGTCCCTTTTTTTTAAACGTGCGCCATTTTGTTAAAAATCTAAATTTTCAAAATTCAGCCCGTAGTTTTTTAGAGTATACATAAGAGATTAAGAAAACATATCCCTTTTTGTTTCATGTCCATTGCTGTTCCCGGAATGTTTTCGCCCGGAAGAGTCGCCATTTTTTTAAATTTCTGAAGATAATTTTGAGTATTTTCTTTTAAAAAAATTTTAAATAAAGTTTAAAGAGCACCTAACCTAAATAAAGATCCAAAAACAGTTCTTAAGCAGCACGTTTAGATTTCGTTAAAAAAAATCTAGAAAATGACCCTTTTTAACTTTGCCTAGAGTGGCCTTACCCCTTAACATGAATGTTTTTTTAGTATTTAAGGAATTGTTGTGTGTATACAAATGAAATAAAATGTATAATGATATGATTAATAAAAGAACAAATTAATAACATATTTTTATTTTATTTATAATAGAGTTATTCATTATTCGAAAAGAGAA